>OY747709.1:26024899-26372399 GCA_963556495.2 Valencia hispanica
CAGAAGTAGTTAAAAGATCCTAAAAAAATTTGGAAGAGAGCTGATTCAGTGCTATGAGTTTTTCTGAAACCTGATTGAAAGGTGTCAAAGAGATTTGATCGTTAAGTTGGGCAAGGATTTGATTAAACACAATTTATTCTAGAACCTTAGAAAGGAATGGAAGTTTTGAAAGTGGCAAAAGTTAGACCGAACAGAACAGATGTGTCAAAGGTTTTTTCAGAAGTGGTAGAACTACTGCGTGTTTGAAGGCCTGCGGAACTTTAGCATAAACCAGACTACAATTTACAATACAACCGTAGAGGCAGGACATCAGAGTGGAGCCAGAGGGTTTAATAGAGGAAACAATTGCATAAAGCTCATTTAACGTAATGGGGTCAAAGTGATCCAGAGAGTTAGGGGGTGGGACTGGGAGAGGTTAAGTGCACAAACAAGTATTTAGTTCAGAATCAGCAAAATTTTGTAATGAAAAAATTGAAGGAACTCATTTACAAGAGTGACAGAAGCATTGGGAAAAACAGAAGTAGGAGAGGAGAGAAAAGAATTAATTGTTTTATAAAGAATTTTTTGATCACTGAAGTTTGATGAGATGATGGAGGAAAAATATCAGTTACGTGCATACCTAACTTGAATCTGATGAGGCTTTCCAAATATCCTTAGATATTTGTTATTTAGATTTTCTTTCAATACTTCAATACTAAGATTTTATTTGTTTGTTATGTAAAAAATCTTCATGTAATATTTTGTATGTACAGCACTTTGGGGCAACTTAGGTTGCTGAAAACGTGCTTTATAAATAAACTAGAGAGAGAGAGAGAGAGAGAGAGAGAGAGAGAGAGAGGACTTGTGAATGCTGGAGAAAAAGTAATACATCATCTGCATAAAGACTGATTTTATGTTCTGTGTTTTTGCATTATATGTCTTAAATATGCCTTATATATTAATATGCCTTAATATTAGTTTGCCTGATTACTGCTGCTAGTGGTTCAATAAAAATAGCAAACAGGGAAGGAGAGAATGGGCATCCCTGCCTGGTACCTCTCTGAAGACGAAACCTGGAAGATGTTTGCTTATTAGTCCTGATACATGCTGTTGGTGAACTGTATAATATTTTCAACCAGTTTATAAAAGGGTTTCAAAAACCAAATTTACGTAAGATTCCAAATAAGAATTTCCAGTTAACTCTATTAAATGCTTTTTGTGCATCTAGAGATAATATATCTGCTTAAATGTTTTGACAGTAGGAATAGTCTATTAAATCTATTCATGTTATTTTAATCCAGAAATTATCCAATTTCAATATCCGGATGGGTTTGTCTCCTGCGAATATAAAGCCTTGTAAAAAATGTTTTAAGTATTATTTATTGTTTGAGAATAATATACTGTATCCCCGGTCTGGTCTTTAATAGTAGATATAGTTGTTTTTTCTTAATTTATTAGCCAAAAAAAAAGTTAGCCAAAAAGCTACCTGATTTATTGCCCAATTTTACATTTTCTCTTTGAAGTCTTTGAATTAGGAACTGGGTCTGTTTGTTAATAAATTAATTTAACTGAAAGTTAAACTGAAAGTTTCTGAAGAGCCTGGATACCTTTCAAGGACCAGAACACTGCCTTACCAGAAGAAGCTGAATGTCTTACTGGATCATATTGTGTCATGTCAATCAACCAGACTGCGTAACTGGACCTGTTGTTCTCAGCATACAAATTCCTTGCTTGGTTGATAGAGAAAATGGTTGCTCTGTGGTAGGGAGGACGATATGGTTTGACTGACCCTGGTCGTTAATATTTAGATGATTTCCCACTCTCAGGGTGTCTACGAACAAACCACACTTCAATGGCAGCTGGGGATTTCCTTGTCAAGAGGCGCTGATCAACCAGTCAGAGTCAGACTTTGGGAAAAGTTGGGCAATGTTCTGTGGGTCAGCTAATAGGTAGGGCTGTCAAACAATTAAAATTTGTAATCTAATTAATTACAGGGTAGCTGTGAATTAATCACAATTAATCATGATTATTCAACATTCCTAAATATGACTAAAAAGTCACATTTTTTATGTTAATAAAGGACAAAACTGGATGACGTTGCTCTGGTTTTTTTTAGGAAATACAGGAGAGATGCATGGAACTTTTGTTTTGATCTCCACGATCACATTTACATGTGGCCCTTTTAACCTATTGATCTTTTAGCCAGTTGCTAAAGCAAACTAACTGGTCAACATTTTCTGAATTTAAATCTGACTGTTTCTTCTGAACAATAGAGGGATTATTTGTTTATTAACACAGCGGAGTGTGCGCAGCACTACTGTACATAGATGCCAGCTTCGATCATTTCTGGGAGGATTGTGCAAATGTGATGACTGTTGTCCTGTCATTGCTGTTGCTTCTTATTGTTGTATACAATCATAGTTGTTTTGTATGATTATTTGTATAGTATTTTAATGATGTACCCTGGCACTACGAGCCAGAGATAAATTTCCCTTGGGACAATAAAGTTTTTAGTACAATACAATAAAATGGTGTGACACCGACCCTTCACATAACTCCGGTTTCCATTATTTTTGCGGTTATCTCGAAGTTGCAGTGTTGGTTAGCTATGTTAGCTTGTTTGCTTGCCAAGGAGGCTTACCTGATATGAAGTGATTGCTGCAGATCTTTGTATTTTTAATAATCTTCTAGTTCCATTCGGTTCTTCTGATCAGTTGCAACCAAAGATGTCTTTTGTTTGTCTTGAAAGGGGTGCGAGTCGATGTAGTTCTAGACAACTTGCACGTTTTTATTGTTTTTATCAAAGCGATTTGTGCAAGCACCAGCATTACAAGTCAAGATTGCGTCCATTTCCATTTCCATTTTTTATTGTCTTTAATTAAACAACATAACATTTTTGTTCCGGAAATCAATCTTTGTGTAGTGCTGTTAAAGCCTTTGCACTTCTTATTTCTTCTTTTTGCAGTTTTACGTGTTGATCAAAGAAAACAGCAGCTGAAAGAGCCATGTGAGAATATGACTGATCTGCCCACACAGACTCTGTCTGTTAGGAAAATGCCTCTTGAAGTGTGAAAGCTGTCCATCAACAGTCTGATGGGGTGGTGGGGTAGTGGGGGATTAGGAAACAGCCACCTTGGCTGCGAATGCTGTTGTAAGATCAATATCTGTAATAAAACGTGCAGGTGGTTTTCTCATTGTACAGTCTCACTCTATCTCTCTCTCTCTGGACATTTTTAGGTAATTGCAGCCTGTTTGTGAAGCCCATGTGTTACACTGCGATAGGAAATAATTTGTTTACAGGTTACAGACAGGAAAGACACTCTTCTCCCTGAATGTTCTACACAGTCAAGAAAGAAAGTGTGATGTTTGATGCATACTCACCACACTTGTGGCCAATAGTAGCACAACAGCAAAGTGCATGTGTAGTAGCATAGCAAAGCTTTCAGGCACAAAATAAAATATTAAATAAATCCACTATGCAGTAAACGTGAAGCTATTGTTATTGTGCTTTCAAAGTAGATGAAACAAATTGTTTTCAAATAGGAAAACCAAACCAAAACAAAATGCTATACAGTATGTATCATGTAGCATAAAGTATAGTCAGAAGTAGATGGAGTAGCCAAGAGTAGCACTACTTTAACACATTTTTTCTCAAGTAAAAATGAAAAGTACCCATCCAAGAAATTACTCAAGTAAGGGTAAAAAAGTATTTGGTGAAAAGGAAACTCAAGTGGGGTGGAGGGATTGATTCATAACCAAAAGTCAGTGTTTCCAGGTGTATACCACCAAGCTCTTATCTGAGTCTGATGGAAAATTTGGGCAAATTGTTCACCGTAAAAGACAATTCTACTAAACATCTTAGTTTTTGTAAAACAAACAATCTAAAATAGTATCTCTCGCTGTTTTGGCATTGAGGAAATAGAAATAATTTTGGTAATCCAATGTAACCTAAAGCAAGAAACTTCTGCCTGATTAAACGTCAGACAGCAAGGAAACAAACACATTCCTAACAGACCTATCGTTATTAGTTAAAGTACAACTATCTGTTGCTCATATAACATCGAAACAAGATAATATTGAAATCTGTTTTATTTTGTATTTTTAAACATTACAGTTTAATTAAAAACTCATGTTTAAACATTAGAATAAAACAGAGACACAACATGTTCTGTTCAATAAAAGGGGTTATTTTAATTTTTCTCTTCTACTGTCTTATTGTTACAGTCATACGTCTTCCTGATTCCGTTGCCAGTTTTGCGCTGGACTCCATCACAGTTCAAGTGAAAAACACAGAATAGAGATTGCTTAAACGTCAGTGGTCCCACTCCACGGAAACATCGGATTTTATGTACTGGTTTGAGATAAGAAGCAGACAACACTGAAAGAGGAGAAAAACACAGAGCGAAACACCAAAAACCAACACATATTTTCACTTCTCACACACACACAGACCCACTAACGCTCAGCTTTTGTCATGAACAACAACCACACATAAACACCTGAAACCAACAGACACCAATGTAACAGTACAGACAGTACAAAAAAATCCCAAAAAATATCTGAAAATATACAACTATTTACAGCTCAAGTATACAACCTGTCACTCTCACCATAGATACCCATTGTGAATTTATCAGAATGTACATCGATATGTACAGGTTAAATACATCATCTTAAATACTATAAATATAACTATGTTTGGTCACATAAAGACTATTTGCACATTTAAATAGATTTACTGGTACTATGTCTTTGTCAAGTTCATGTGGTGACTAATTTAAGAAAAACTCCAGAAGTTGCTGGCAACACCTGGACAGAATGAGGTGACCCTGGAGTTTTTGTTTTCTGTCATATTAATAATCACCAACCGATAACAGGTTTTTCCTGCCTATGGCATCTTTGTAAATGTTTAAGGCGAAATCTACATATATCATTGCTTATAATACCATCATCAGTGGCAGGTAGCTGGCGTTGTGTTCTGATCAATATTATTATCTGTAGCTACAGACGTTATAGGGTAGCTTTGTAACTTTTATTGATGGCAGTTTATTTTATTTTGCAGCTGTGCTCTCAATGTTTTGTAGGATGCTGGATTTGAAGAAGACAATGAAAATGTTTGTTCATCAGCCAACATCCTCTGACTACAGGTTCAGAGATACAACTTAAATTTATATTTATCATGACATACTGCCTCCTGCATGCCCACATTTCTGTGCTATCCTTAAATGTGCTTTGACTTCAAGCTAAAGATGCACTTTCATGCAAATATGTGCCTTCATTTCAGAACATGTGCCATTTGCAAGATGTGCCATGCAAGTTTTATCGTAAAAAAAAAAAAATCTGTGAAACATTTGATGTCTGAAATTGTCAGTTAAAGGACCACAACTAAATAAAAAAATTTGCATATAAAAAGTGCATTATTAATTTATGAATTACCTAATATATAAAGAAAAAGAAAATTGAAGGGGATTAGTTTGAAACTGTTAAACTTTAGCTTTTCTCCATGTTGTAACCTGATGAGTGGCTTGGAATCCATAGAAATGCTGCTGAAATTATATCTTTCTTGACAGTATTTAGCAAAAACTCCCGAATTTGGCTCAAATACAGCAAAAAAACTAAAGCTTTTTGTAACAGAACTATAGAGGAATCAATCAAAGTTATTAAACTAGAAAACATAACATATTAACTCCAGATGTTTTGCAAAGACAGATTTCTATAAAAAGGAAAAAGTACAAGATTTTCCATATTTGTTTCCTGTGCATGTTGTTGACATTCATTACCTATTTGTTATGAATAAATATAGTCCTGAAATAATTTATTCCCTCAAATTCGTGCTTAACAAACAACTCCAGGGTCTGAATCTAATTAAAGTGCTCGTGTGAATGAGAGAAAACATCGTTGCAAACGATCTACAAAGAAAACAGTGATCAAATGACAAAAGCATAAGGCAGACGACACAGATGCTGCTCAGGCACCAAACAATGTGACTGATTTTGCTTCAGTCCATTTCTGGAAGCAGTCTCAGGTATTGGTGCTTTCTCAGGGAGGGGTCACACACAAGTAATGCCACTAGTTCCTCTGCTGGCCAGCAGAGACATCCAGTGGCCAAATCCAGGTACTAATCCTTATTCAAAACATACAATATTACATTAACATTTCCACTGTCTTTAAGATTATACATAAAAAAAGCTTTGTTTTCACACTTTGGACAAAGAAAATGTAGCATCTAGAGCTGATTCAATTATGTGGCCACACTTCGAGGAATGTACAAGACTTAAACCTAAACATCATCCTCCCAGGGATGACTGGTCCACAGAGGCATGGCAGTGAACCACATATATTCAGTGCACTGTAACAACACTGGTGAGAAGTGCATGTAGGGCATGGATAGATGTGCAGGTGCAGCAGACAAAGAAAGGTGTTCGCTTTTACCGCTCCTCCTCCTCCACATCAGATCAGAATCTGTTTCTATGGTACATGTTGCCAAGGTTTCCCCTGGGTAACGTTGCTCTATTTTTAAACAGGGAAGTATGCCAGGAGCTCTCATTCAGTGGCAGACAGCACACAGACATACAAATCTGTGTATACACAAAGCTTCCTTCTCTGTCTGCTTCCCTAAAACAGACACTCACCGCACCGCATCTGCAATCCTAAACCTTTCATTAAAAGTCACGCTCAACAAGGAGGAACATTGTGGAAAAGTGTTAAGGCTCAGATGCTCTAAACATGGTGTTTGTGGTTCTGTGCTTGTAGAAATGATGAGGGACAAAGATAATCCCTCTGTCTTCTCTATTGCAGTGTGTGCACATGGTGGTGTCTCAAAGTATTGCACAACATATATACAGTGTTCTAATGTACATTAGAGGGGAAAATAGAGATAGATGGAGATCTGTGATTTAATGACCACTGGTATTATTGCTGATGCATGATAGGCACAAAAAACTCTAAACTATAATGTGCTTGTAACACTATCTGAATCTCACACTACATATTGTGATGGATGTATGTTTGACCAGTTTTTATTTCCACAAATTTGCTGATACTGATCAGATGAAGGATGATTGTTTTTTCTCAGTCTCCTTCAATCCTATTCCCACAGCAACAATCTGCTCCAGTAAACCAGTTGAAGCACAAACTGGTCACCGATAGCAATTTAAGTTCTGTACCACTCAAAGCATTGCAGCATTGCCCGCTGCTTAACCTCAGAGAGAGTTTGTACAGAGATGCATCAATCAGCATTTTGTGGGCTATTTTCGCTCAAAATGTATCCAATTTTCCTTTCTGTTCAAGCACAAGATTAACAAATATTGGTGCTAGCGCTAGAAGAACAGTCACCCCCTTGTGGATATTCTAGGGAATTTAGACTCTTAACTCTTAAATTTATAGGCTGCAAGTATTTCAACATTTGGGATCTTACAGGAGACACAAAGAAGGAGACAGAAATGTTGCAGTACTCTGTAAAGAGTTCCAGGTATCTTCTGAAATTCTGCTCTGTCTCACTCTCTTGCAGACAGAGTTGCAAAAAACTTGTTTTTTAATTCTTCCCACATCTTTGTGCTTCCTCTGACTTTATTTTTAACACCTCACTGATATTTTCCTCTCACAGTAACAATTTCCACACTGAGAAGTGTTGTCAGCGAGGCCTGGTAGTGCTTAACATGGTGTGTTCACTGTGTAAAAAAGATCAGAATTTTGATTTTCTGACTGCCAGATCACAAGCTATTTTCTCTGTGCTTCTCAGCTTATATTCAACGGCACCCGAAAATCATTAAACATTTCTGTATTTGCATCTCTTTTCCTCGATTTCAGCCCCAATTTTAAAAAACTTTCATTCCTCATAATCCTTTCTTTGCTGATGTTCGTTACTGGCAGAAAACACTACAGTAAAGTAGTATTGGAGCAGAAAAGGGGAGGATACAGGATTATTTCTCTGGAGGTTAAGGTGTGATAAATGCTGCAATTGAATTTTCTCCACCTTTTCTGTCTCCCTCCCCTCTAGCTGAGAGGGCTTCTTTTATAAGAGGGAATGTTAGAGCTCATTAGATCATAGCTCAGACTCTGGTGAGCCAATGTTCTGGTATCCAGTCTTTGTGCTGGTGCCGTAGTTGGTGTTGGTCATCTCTTGGGTGCCACCGGGCCCCAGATAAGCGCGGTGGGCGGGCATGGGGGATGGAGCCTCGCTGGGGTTCTTGCCGAGGATGAAGCGCTGCTCGTCCTGCTCCTCCAGGTTGGAGATGTCCTTCATCATGCCCTTGCGGTAGGAGACCGACAGCTTGTTGGAGCCGTCTGAGATCAAGTTAAAGTGACGGGCGATATAGACGATGGGCAAAGGCAGCATGGCTACCACGATGAGGGCATAAGCCATGGCTAAAGCCCACGGAGGGTAGCTGTGGAAACGCTCTGAGCCCTAAATGAGAGAGAGTAATGATAAAGGTGAGATAAAAGCCGATTTTGGATTAAAATGCATGTAAGTCTATGAAAACTATGTTAAGGCAAAAGACACATACAAAGGCCACTACACCTTTTGGAACCCTTGGTAAATATGTGAACAAATGGCTTAATTCATTGCTATGAGGGAGCCATGTTGGCCTGAAAATGCTACAATTCTTTAACTAACAGTGAGCTTTAGAAAGTGTTTTACCTTCCTTGCCGTTCTGCTAACTTTACTGTATGCGGCAGTAAGATAAAGTTGGACCCTCATCTAGGTCAGATCAAGGTGTTCAATAAATTTTCTTTTAAATAGCAAATATTCACAACAGATATCTCTTAAGACAAACAGGCCGAATTTATGAGCAATACTATAGAAACATGTAACCAAATAAGTCTAATTCTTTTAGATGAAGGTACAGATGGTCCAATTTGATGATAATCCTAATAAAATACATTCAGCAGGCAGTATAAAGGAATCACCTCCTTTAAATAGAGAGAGACATGGAGCAGAACCATTCCCAGTATTTATGGCGACCCACCTGAACTCCGTATTTTATTCCTCTGACTGTAGATATGATCGCATTACAGTAACTATATATATTTTTTTTATCTCTTAATGATAATGTGTGGTACATTAAAAAAAGATGCACAAATATGGTAGTGGATATAGTAAGTTGACTATTCATGCATGAAAAGGTTTTAGGTACCTATATGCTTTTATGTGAGATGTTGCTTCTCCAGTAAAATACAAATTTATTTTAAGGCTTTTTACACATCTTTGGACGGAGTGTCATGAAGTTTGAAGCACAGAAATTGACAACAAGATGATGTATTAGAAGATATTGGTCAAATGGTTATGAAATAACTAGTTTTTTTTATTCTTTCTAACTTTCATCTATAATGTGTAATATAAAAAAAAAAAAAAAAAACACAACAGGCAGGAGGATCTGACCTCCTCTTCCACCCATGCGTTGTATCCTGCTGGACTGACAGACATCTCGATGACCGTTGCAATAATAAGCACCACCAGGACAGCAGGGGACACATATCTCCACATGTAGTAGTAGAAGCTATATGGCCTGAAACCCAGCATATCCTCTAGATCCTGCATGAATCTAAAAGTTCAGAGGAAGAACCATGACAAAATGGTTAGACTTTAGAGAAAATGTTCCCTTGTAATCAGTTAGGAGCACTATGATTTTTTCTAACTCAAATGGTTTGTTTGT
Source organism: Valencia hispanica (assembly GCA_963556495.2). Lineage (NCBI taxonomy): Eukaryota > Metazoa > Chordata > Actinopteri > Cyprinodontiformes > Valenciidae > Valencia > Valencia hispanica. The sequence goes on from OY747709.1 coordinate 26,034,535, forward strand.
TTGCAATAAACATCTTTTTAAAGACTTTTCAAATTATAAATAGAATATGGCTGATACGTTTGAGACAAAAGAGATGTTTAAGAGATAACATTGAACAAAAAACAGGACTTATAATTTGATGCTATGATTTAGCTTAATTCTCTACATTAAAGAAATACTTAAGAGGCTGGGGATGCATTCGGTTTATCTAAAAGCAAGAATTGGATGCAATTTTTTTATTCATTTCTTACAACACACATATTCAAACACTGATTTCCAGCCATGGTACCTCTTAGTGCCATAAATCCAGGCTACAGAGATGTTCTCTAGGATCACGACCACAGTGAGCGGCAAACCAGCAGAGTAGTCATCAAACATGGTGACAAAGTAGTTCCCTGAGCGCTGCACAAACAGCAAGCCCAGCAGGAAGGCTATTATGCAGCAAACCACTAAAGTAAACACAGAGGACAGAAACATGCAATAAACATCTGATCATACTCTCTGATTTTACTATGTGAAGGACCTGGAAAACCACAATCAGGACTCACCACACAGGATCTCCTTCCGGACCTTGAAGGCATCCAGTATGGGCGTGGTGATGCCAGTCATGGTTCCAATCATGCTTCCCAGGCCCAAGTTGATCAGCATGAAGAAGAACATGACAGACCAGAAGGGACTGGCGGGGAAGTGTGTCATGGCCTCAGTGAAGGCGATGAAGGCCAGTCCAGTACCCTGAACTGCCTGAAAAAGAAAAATGTTGGAGATGGTCACAGTAGTCAAAGGTAACCCCGGAGCTCCTGAAAAATTCATGAAAATGAGTCACTTTTCCAACATCTGGGTCATTAATTACATTATAACGGAATTTTTTTTTGTCAAAAGTAATTATATTTGAATTTAAACTTGCTTAAAAACAGACAAAAGAACTGAAAGCAATGAAAAGGAAAATGTTAAAAAAGGTATTGATGCTTTTACAATTCTCTCTCCTTTCCCTTTTTTTTTTTTTACATCTCTACCTATATGTTTTGAACTTATCCATGAACATAATCATATTGGAGTGACCTTATTAAGTTCATCCTCCAGGATACAGGGGTCCAAATCCAGCTGGTCAAAGCTGTCTTCCTTCACCGTCTTGATGACTGCGTACATTTCTGAGTAGTCCTGAGCGGTCAGGTGGGAGAAGTTGATGTGAGGAGGAATGAGCTCTCTGCTCAGCACACCTGTGTTTAGGTAACCCAGGATCTTCTCTGCATTCCTGGAAATGTAAAGATTAATATGTTAATGATTATTGAAAGGAAAATCATCTGCTAAAGAGCAACTGTTTCTTAAAAACATACTCACTCAACAACACACTTCTCATTCATGATGTTAGCTTTGAAGCCCAGCACAGCAAACACCACCAAAGTGGCCAAGATGGAGGTGACGAAGTTAATGATGGAAACCAGAGCTGCATCGAAGTGGCAGTTGTTGTCCCTTTTATTGTAGCTGGAGAAAGCAATGACACCTCCGAAGCCCAAGCCAAGGGCGAAGAAGACCTGCGTTGCTGCTTCTCTCCACACCTGCGGCTCCAACATCTTTTCCAGCTGGTGAGAAGAGAACGTGACAAGATTAAAGACCATGTTCATTCAGAATTATACACCAGATTCAGTTATTGTCATGGACCCCACCAATGTTATGTTCTTGGCAGAAATGGTAGAAATAATTGGAATCATTTGGTTTTCTAGCACAGAACCCCACATAATTTATGTTAAGTTGATCTAAATGTAAGTAAATCAAGAGCATTTTGTGGAATACCAACTATCTGGATGTCATTAAAGTATGTGTTGCTTTTGATGTGATCCCATTCTAAATAGTGCATGTAAACTGAGATTAGCGGTGTCAAATTTACAGTACTCTGCTGCATCTTGGTCAGGTAAATTACATTTCTGTGATGTCAACATCTCCTTTAGCTAATTTTCATAATAATGGCTTAACTGACCATGTGGGTATGATGTTTCAATACTCTTCAAGGATCCAGGATGCCAAGGTACCTAAGCATGTTGCATGAGATCATTTAATGTTACTATTGGGTCATACCTGTAATATTTGAATCACATTTGCATCAATTCTGATGCAATTGTGCACCTGTGCAGTTTATATAAAGCTGGAGAACAGCAATGCTCATACAAGTTTACAACATGTTCAATAAGTTCTAACTAGTGATCAAATTGTATAGGATACAGTTAAAATATGAAGAAAAACTATGTGGGAGCACCATTTTTCCATGGTCACTACACCCTCACAGAGCAACACAGAGATACGCAGGACAAACGACTATAAACACATTTACTCATATCTAATAGCAATTTAGGTTAACTGATTAACCTAAAAGTCGTGGGAGGAAGCTGGAGTACCTTAATATGATTCATCTGCATGCAAATACAGATGTAATAATTTCCATTTCATTCTAATTTCCTATCTTGACAAAATATTTGTCTGTGTGACTTCATGCATCATACATTTCTGTATGTTCTAAGTATTTTAAAACACAATTTTGCTGAAAGGTAGAATTAGTCTGAAACTTGTTATTGCATTTGGATAAAATCCAATGCTGCCAAATTCCTTAAAAATCCTCTTAATAAAATAATATAATGGCCTGCTTCAACTGTGACGTTCTCTCAGTTTTTTCTGAGCATGCATTCACCACTAGAGGGTGACACTGGTTCTTAATATAACCCTTCTTGGATATTATTGACATTTTCATGTAATTAGATCTTAATGAGTGGTGCTTGAACTATAAGAGAAGCTGACAAGTGTCATGATGTAACCTTACACTCAGCTTGAGAGTAGTTGTGCTATACTTTTTCTTTCACAGCACAAAGCAAAAAATCTGTGATTTCTATTATTTTAAAATGTCCTAAATCCCACCACGTCATCATATTTTTTCATTAAGTTTCTCTCTCATGATTGCTGCTTTGGTATGGAAAACAATCACCTATTCTCTCTCACCTTGGGAGTGAACATGTGAGCGATGCCGTCCACCGAGCCCTTCAGCATCAAGCCTCGTACCAGGAAACAGAAGAGTACAACATACGGGAAGAGAGAGCTGAAGTACATCACCTAAAATAGGGAGAGAAAGTCAACCACATCACAAAGTGTTGCCATGGACACGCTTTTTGTAAGACCTCACACAAGGAAAGAGAAGTGCAATCAAACCCACTTTCACACACACTCATGCTGGATCACTCCCAGAGCGGCTCTGGGTTTGCTTTAAACCAAATCTGCGAGATGAGCCCATGGAAGCTAAAATCCTTCCCATGGCATATCAGAGACTCGTTAAAACTCTGTTAACTAGATCACAGAGCTCAGTTTTTTTAAAGAAACGTGTCAGACCTGAGCTGGATATAATATGGTGATTTACTGCATGACTGTGAACCAGTTGTGCCTTGGTTCAGTTAAAGCTTATCAATGTTGCATGTCCCTGACTTCCATAATCTAGATGAGATCCAAAAATAGACGCATGTGGATGAGAGGCTTAGTATTTTACCTTTGCCCAGAAAGTGAAGTCAGAAAAGCCCTCATGGATATGGATAAACCAGCGATTAAAAATCTTAATGGAAAGCTTTTGCTGAAAGGATTTATTATCTTGGTCACTCTGCTATGAGTAAAAAATAAATAACAAATGAAAGAATGTGAACACACTGCTGGTTCAGCCTCCGCAGTGAAGCCACAAAATCTGTGTACCTTCCCAGAGGACTGAATGCCCTTGATGACGGCCAGGCAGACCAAGATCCAAGCCACCAGCAGGGACAAGGTCATTTTCCAGTTCAGGCCACCGGTGTCATCGATGGTGCTGGTGATGTTCAGAGTCTGGCGGTACCAGAAATAGGTGGTGGCTGAGCTCTTCTCACATTCTGGCTCCACAACTAGAACAGCAACAAGAAAAATTGAAGAGATGACACGACCATTGCTTAGAGAGATTTATGCAAAATTAAAAGACATGTAAACGTTGGGGAAAGTGGCAACAAATTACTTGGTAATCCTGAACAGAACTGAAAACAAAAATGAGAAAAAAGAAGCTTAATCAATTTAAATACTATATAGAAAAATATATTACTCAATAGGCATCCAGTCTGTTGACATTCTTCATATTTTGTCATGTTATGATAAAGAAATTCAATGCATTTTTAGAAGATTTTTAATGTTAGACCTGCTTAAAGTAATAAGTATTTTTTATAAATGAAACCAAAAGAGTGCATTATAGTCAGCAGCTCCTGAATTTAATGCAGTGCCATTCTTCTTTGTGAAATAGCTCAAGCTCCATCATATTTGACGGAAAGCATCAATGAGCATCAGCTTTCAAGTCTTGCCACAGATTCTCTACTAGATTTAGCTCTGGACATTGACTGGGACAGTCTTGCATGATAACAGGGCAGTTATATAACTAACCATTTATCTATAGCTCTGGGTGTATGTTTGGGGTTGTTGTCCTGCTGGAAGGTAAACCGTCACCCCAGTCCCAAGTCTTTTGCTCCATCTAATAGATTGTCTTCCAGGATTTAGCTCTGTCCAACTCCCCATTTAATCTGACCAGCTCCCTGCTGGGTGGAGGATCCCAATAAAGTACATTGGAATTTGTGATTTCAATGTGACAGAATGTGAAAGGTTTATGGATTATGAATAATTGTCAGGGAATTTATAGAACGGTCAAATTCTGCTTTTAAATTAGATACAAAACTAACAATGCGTGAATGAAAAGTCTTGATGGCTCCACATCAGCTGCTGCTGCCAGTTGGCTGAGGTACTGACAAAATCAGATGGGCCATACCAGCTAACAAGCCTTCACAACAGAGCTGTCTTCTAGGGTGACCTGCAGAGCTGGCTTAGCCATTTCGACAGCATGGATGATTCTCTGTTGGACTCCAGCAGAAATGCTGCTATTTGGCTGCAGATTCTCTACAAAGATAGCTGCTAGAATGCATAAATGTTCTACAGCTTTAACTACAGCATTGGCTGGTCTGTGTGCGTATATCTGCCGAATAACTAAATATGAAATAGAGTTTAAGACACCAATCCTGTCCCTATGCCTCAATTTGGTGTTGACAGCCTCACAGTAGATGAGCAGAAATGATACGTGGGCGTTTGCATTATGCATTTTGTATTTGGGTGAAAAACTCACTGGCTTGGGTTCCATTTTTCCTGATAGGGCATTCAGCCCAAGGCAGCGGATACTGGAACGACTGGACGAAATAAAAGATACTCCAGCCGATAATTACATTATAATAGAGGCCAACAAACCCGCAGACCTGCAGAGACAAGATACAGAAAACAGAAAGGTGCATTAATTAAACAGCACGCAGTGTGGTGAGGTGAGTCAGGGCGCAGTCACACACAGCACACATCAGCTTAAGACGGAGTGCATATGAATTATTGAGCTTTTGCACTCAGCTGCCAAGGCTGTGGTCCTCAAAGGGTGGTATATTTATAGCTGCTGAAGCTTCCATGCAACATCCGAGCTGCCACATACCTCACTGCCCTTGGCCCCAACTCCACATCCCCTCGTTCACATTAAACTGATGAGATTTGTGTTGGGATGACTGACACACAGAAGAGTCGCAGACTGACAGACTTAGGTGACGACAGACTGATTTAAGCCGACGACGATAATGTGATGTGGAGACAACAGGTCCATTATACTGATGATGAGGACAGGCTATGGCAGATGTCAGCGATGGATGTAATAGAAGCAACAGGAGGTGATATAAAGAGGCACAAAAAGTCAGAGGAGAATATTATACAGCAGTATTGGTAACTTTGTCGTATTGTATTTTGCACATCTGACAAGAGAAGATTACTCCTACAATTACTAATACAAAGATTTCTAGGTAGATTACAGGCATGTCTGGAAGACATAAAAACTTTTTGCTTTTATATTCTGACAAGACAGAAGTTGCTGTCTTTGGAACAGAAGTTCTAAAAAAGAAACTGATTAGTCAATCACTTCATCTGGATGGCATTAAATTGGCCCCCAGTAATAACGTAACGAACCTCGGCGTTATTTTTGACCAAGACTTGACATTTAAATCCCATATTAAACACGTTTCTAGGATTTCTTTCACCTCCAGAATATTGCTCAAATTAGAAACATCCTGTCCAGGAGTGATGCTGAGAAACTAGTCCATGCATTTGTTACCTTAAGGCTGGACTACTGTAATTCTTTACTATCAGGTAGTCCACAAAATGCCTTTAAAAGCCTTCAGTTGATCCAAAATGCGTCAGCAAGAGTCCTGATGAATATTAAAGAGAGAGATCACATTTCTCCTGTTTTAGCTTCCCTTCATTGGCTCCCTGTTAAATCCAGAACAGAATTTAAGATCCTTCTTCTTACATACAAAGCCCTAAATAATCAAGCTCCATCATACATCTAATTGTTCCATATGTTCCCAACAGAGCACTTCGCTCTCAGACTGCAGGTTTACTTGTAGTTCCTAGGATTTCTAAAAGTAGAATGGGAGGCAGATTTTTTAGTTACCAGGCTCCTCTCCTGTGGAACCAGCTCCCAGCTTTAGTCCGTGAGGCAGACACTCTGTTTACTTTTAAGGCCAGGCTTAAAACTTTCCTTTTTGATAAAGCTTATAGTTAGAGTGGCTTAGGTCATCCTGAGCTATCTCTGTAGTTATGCTGCTATTGTCATGTTTGTGTTAAATAGGACCCAAAGGCAGCAAAAATAAAACCTAAATGATTTAATTGTTAACAAAAAACATGGAGCAAAAACTTACAGAACTAGGAGAACCAAAAATGCAGAGATGAGGAAGAAACAGAAACTGGGCAGGAATCAGGAACCAGACAGGGAAAGAATGACGACGGACCAGCGACTGAATGAGAGTAGAATATATACTGGGGAGGAAATGAGGAAGTGAGAGGAGACCAATGACCAATTAGAGGAATCAGATGCAGGTGAGAGGGAGAGAGCAGGTGGAAACAACAACTGGGAAGAGAGGTAGAATGGCTCGGAAGACTCTTAAGAAACTAAAGATAAGTCTAGGAAGGAAACCTAAGGAAATACTAGGGAGCAGAAGGAAGAAATGACTAACTATCTAGAGGGAATAAGCTAAGGAAACAAATGAGGACACAAACAAAAGGTGAAAACATCTAAGAGCAAGAAGATACAGAAACAAGGAAGTGCCAGAACAAACCAATAAAGACAAGGAATAATCTAACATGAAAAAACTAGATAAGGAAAAGAACTAAGTTTAAACACAAACAGGAGGGACAAAACAAGAGAGCAGCTTGGGGTACAGAGGGAAAGAGTTCAAAACAAATAACAAAAAAAAGGAAAAAAGCAAAAAATCCACGGAACCTGACAGCTATAGACTTAGAATGCTGGAGGACAGACTTACCAATTTTCTTCACTCTGCTACTTCCTTTTCTAGTACTACTCTCCAGTTGTATTACAGTACGTTCTGTTATTTCGACTGTTAACTTTGTTTTCTCTCAGTGTTTTTCTCTCCATAGAAGATATACCTGGTCTGGTATCCTGCTTGGCTGGAATCCCCTGTTGGACGGGGGGCATCGACTGGGATGATGCTCCCAGTGGCTGAACATCCACCGTGTCCTGTTATCAACTTTTTACTTTTTGTAACATAGAAAGTTCTCTTATATCAGATCTTCTGTTCCTTCTGTTTCTCTGCTCTGTCTTCTCAAACCCCCAGACGGTTGTGGCAGATGGCGGCTCCTACTGAGCCTGGTTCTGTTGGAGGTTTCTTCCTGTTAAAGGGGAGTGTTTCCTCTCCACCGTCGCTACATGCTTGCTCAGTATGAGGGATTGCTGAAGGATTGCTTTGGTTGGTAATTCTGCCCAACCTCACGCCAATGACTGACGCAATCTGCTGGGATTCCTTAAACAGGAAACTTTTTAACTGATTGGAATGTTTGTATAAATGTATTGAAATGACTTCTTGTTAAGTGCCTTGAGATGACATCTGTTGTGAATTGGCGCTATATAAATAAACTGAATTGAATTGATTTATGTGTCGGTAATAAAGCAGTAGGCATCAGCCCCCCTGCGACCCTGCAAAGGATTAGCGGCATAGACAATGCATGGATGGATAGATAATAAAGCAGTAGTATTTATTTTGTTGGTTTATTTTTACTTACTTTTATCATAAAGAATACAGAGTATGGTGGGCAGTGACTAGTTACTCCTGAATGCAATTGTACTGCCCCATACTTTTTCCTTTTTTTTGACTGATATTTTTTTGAAGTGATGCTCCTCTTATAATCTCTAACTACTTTAGAAACCTGGAATAACTTCACAAAATGAAGAACAAACATGATTTACCTAAAAATATACCAAACACAAAAGTACAGTTTATGTTAAAGTGAGACTTTGTGTTCAAACAGATGCATTATCATTATCATTATCATTATCATATCAGGTTACGAATATACAGTAAGCAGAAGATATTGTCACTGGAAGTATTTTTCTCTATCTGTCCGTCCTTCCGTCCATCCATCTCTCTGTCTATTGTGAAAAGATTTAATTTGAGAATGTTTGTTTCTTTTGTCTGAATTTGTTATTTTGTAATGATGGTATTAATCGTATATTTTATAATTAAAACAATCTGGATGTGCCTCACAAGCCATACAAAGTCCAGGTCTGATCTAACCTAAGTCACTGGTACTGACATAACCTACTTACCATGAGGCTGGAAACCCCAATGCCCCCCAGCTGTGGGTAAACGTAGTTCCACACCCCGATGCTGCCACGCCTGATCCTCTGACCCACTGCCAACTCCAGGAAAAACAAGGGGATGCCGATGAGGAGGAGGAGGATAAAGTAGGGCACTAGGTATGCACCTGACACAGAGAAAAGACAGGGGGAGGGAAAATTACAGCAGTTTGTTCAGATTTATTTATATAAAAGTTTGAATGTGGTCTAATATGAAACATCATTGATGTTACCTATATTTTGTCTATTTTGAAATCCCTTCTCTTTTTCCAAACACTCTTTCCTCTCAGTTCATTTGCTCTAACATTTGCTTTTCCGAAATCCTCCTTCAGTTTAACCCCTTCTCAACATTTCATCATGACCCTCTTTTTCACAGAAGGGAAAAAAAGTGTTGCGAACAAGGCTTGCAGTCACATCCAGTCCTGGTTACGTCAAGAAACGCACCATGGCGCAAAAGCATCTGAAGCCAGAGACATGGTTCACAGTGAGGATTAGCTAGTGAGAGACAGCAGCCTGAAAATAAATCACTTACAGTGGCTTGCAAAGGTATTCGGCCCCCTTGGACTTTTCCACATTTTGTCACATTACAGCCACAAACATGAATCAATTTTATTGGAATTCCACGTGAAAGACCAATACAAAGAGGTGTACACGTGAGAAGTGGAACAAAAATCATACATGATTCCAAACATTTTTTACAAATAAATAACTGAAAAGTGGGGTGTGCGTAATTATTCAGCCCCCTTTGGTCTGAGTGCAGTCAGTTGCCCATAGACATTGTCTGATGAGTGCTAATGACTAAATAGAGTGCACCTGTGTGTAATCCAATGTTTTGTACAAATACAGCTGCCCTGTGACGGCCTCAGAGGTTGTCTAAGAGAATGTTGGGAGCAACAACACCATGAAGTCCAAAGAACACACCAGACAGGTCAGGGATAAAGTTATTGAGAAATTAAAAGCAGGCTTAGGCTACAAAAAGATTTCCCAAGCCTTGAACATCCCACGGAGCACTGTTCAAGCGATCATTCAGAAATAGAAGGAGTATGGCACAGCTGTAAACCTACCAAGACAAGGCCGTCCACCTAAACTCACAGGCCGAACAAGGAGAGCGCTGATCAGAAATGCAGCCAAGAGGCCCATGGTGACTCTGGACGAGCTGCAGAGATCTACAGCTCAGGTGGGGGAATCTGTCCATAGGACAACTATTAGTCGTGCACTGCACAAAGTTGGCCTTTATGGAAGAGTGGCAAGAAGAAAGCCATTGTTAAAGGAAAACCATAAGAAGTCCTGTTTGCAGTTTGCCACAAGCCATGTGGGGGACACAGCAAACATGTGGAAGAAGGTGCTCTGGTCAGATGAGACCAAAATTGAACTTTTTGGCAAAATGCAAAACGCTATGTGTGGCGGAAAACTAACACTGCACATCACTCTGAACACACCATCCCCACTGTCAAATATGGTAGTGGCAGCATCATGCTCTGGGGGTGCTTCTCTTCAGCAGGGACAGGGAAGCTGGTCAGAGTTGATGGGAAGATGGATGGAGCCAAATACAGGGCAATCTTGGAAGAAAACCTCTTGGAGTCTACCCTAAACATAAAGCCAGGGTAACAGTGGAATGGTTTAAAACAAAACATATCCATGTGTTAGAAGGGCCCAGTCAAAGTCCAGATCTAAATCCAATCGAGAATCTGTGGCAAGATCTGAAAACTGCTGTTCACAAACGCTGTCCATCTAATCTGACTGAGCTGGAGCTGTTTTGCAAAGAAGAATGGGCAAGAATTTCAGTCTCTAGATGTGCAAAGCTGGTAGAGACATACCCTAAAAGACTGGCAGCTGGAATTGCAGCAAAAGGTGGTTCTACAAAGTATTGACTCAGGGGGCTGAATAATTACGCACACCCCACTTTTCAGTTATTTATTTGTAAAAAATGTTTGGAATCATGTATGATTTTCGTTCCACTTCTCACGTGTACACCACTTTGTATTGGTCTTTCACCTGGAATTTTTATAAAATTGATTCATGCTTGTGGCTGTAATGTGACAAAATGTGGAAAAGTTCAAGGGGGCTGAATACTTGTGCAAGCCACTGTATGTTTTACCTGAAACTAACAACAGTATCAGTCTGATAGAGTGCGGGCAACAAACTAAACAATGACACATAACTGTGTCACACATGGTTTTGATACTGAATCTTTTCTTATCCCCACTGAATAGACATAATGAACAGATGCAAGTACAATGTGTTACTGAAGAGATAAACTACAAAGATTTTCTCACTGATGGTGCACCTCAGCCATTTCAGTGGCAAATCTACACATGATATCAACCACTTAAGATTATTTGATTTAAGGTAGATGTTAGTGTTAGGTATTAGTTGTCCATATACAAATTTAAGTTTTGCAGATTTTATTTTTGGACACAAGTTTTTTTCAAATACGATGAGGAACCATCTAGTACAGTATGTTTTGTACAAAACACGCAAATCAGTTTGTACCAGTTTTAACAACCAATGGCTTTTTTTTCTTCTCATGTTATACTTTAGAGCAGCAAAATATATCAAATTGAAATAATCGCAACATCATTAGGTGCAATATTAGAATGATCAATATATAATGTTGTTTCAAGTGTGTTATGCATTTATGCTCTAAATGATTATAATATACTTGGTCAGTTGAATGGACTCATTTCTGCTCTATAAGCTCACAACTGATGTATTTTTTAGTATCTGTGATGCTGAAACTCATGGAGAGTTAGTGTTCATACTGTGATGATGACATCAAAAGACAAAAGTAAGACAAATGTGGGATGATCGTAATCAACATCGCAATGTTCAGCTAAATTACAGCAATTACATGTTTTCCTGACTTGTGCCTCTCGAGTATATCTAATTAAATGTGGTTATGGGCCTCCATAAATATCTACCTGCTAAAGGTTGCTCGTAGGGTCATATTTTGGGATCTGAAAGGACCCATTTCAGGAACAAGGCAGGCAAGATCTTGCTGCAGTGGAGTATTTTAATAATAAAGTAGAGAGAACAGGAGAATCTGACAATGACTGACTAAATAAAGGGGTTTAAACACTGAGGAGGAGGATTAATGGAGTGAAACGTGTGAGTAATTGTACTGATGCATGACATCTGTGAGAAAACATGAAATGGGGCAACTGGGGGAGGCTAATATCATAGAAAACTGACACAGAGAACATTATCTAAACCGGAAATAACTCATTGTGAATGATTACACACAAATATAATATCTAACATAAATCCCAGGTATAACATCTGACCACTGAACTGAACAGGGATAGAAACCCAAATAAATGTAAAATAAAGTCTTAGACAAACATACAGCTATATCAAATTCAACGTGAGATTTGAGCAGTTATTTCCATTTAAATTTACAAAATATAAATTACCAAGAGAATTAACAATAACAGAGGGGCCTAAGGCAAACCACGAGAAAAACACAAGGGATCTTGGTAAATTTGACCATTTGCCATTTCATATCTGTTATTATTTCTTTCACATCCTTTGCATTTCATCTCTGTAAACAAACCATTTTGTTCGGATCTGCTGAACTATTACATATCAGTTTAAGATAAGAAAAAATGAAACTTCATTGTCTCCTTAAAAAGACAACTTTCTTGCAGCACCATCCTGATAGTCACAACAGAGAGACATTGTCAAAATAACAGACACATGCCATCCATCAAATGTAAAAACTCATAAAATACATTAGATAAAAACAGCAGAAAAAGAAATATGAAATAAAATATCAAAATCATCCACAAATCATTAGTTTTTGTTGTTAGAATAGTTTGGTTGTTTTCTTTTATGTTCATTTTTTCTGCACAGCACCCTAAACTGACTGTAAAATCATATAAAACTTAACCTGAATCTAAAATAGTAACCCAACACCGTGCTGTCAAACTGGCTCAAAGAAATATGATTTTCTTTCAAGGTTCTATTAAGAATCAAGTTTTGACAGTGGAAAATATTTTGGTGAAAATAAGCTGGGCTGTTGAATCAAAAAGTAGTTTTAAAAACTGTAATACTTACACCTTCTCTTGATAAGAATTAGTATCTTAGCTCAAGATTAAATAAGGTAATATCAGTAATAGAGTTGGATCTTTTTTACAGCTGAGGTGCATTAGACCTATATTTATTTCTGCATTGAGAGTAAATGACTAAAGAGACCAAAGAATTAGTAAAAGTGTTTTTCCTTATCAGCTAAACCAATAACGACAATAAGTCAGCCTTCAGATAGGATTATACTTAAATCTGGAAAGAAATACATTCAGTGGTTCAACTCTACACACATTAGACACATTTCATGCAAACCCATCCTACACAAGAGATCTACAATGTCTAAAAGCCCCGAGCATTTGTATTTATTCTTGAACTTCCTTCTTAGTCATCACCACCTTCTCATTTTATTATAACAACAGCAAATACAATTGTCAAAACAAGATGCTGAGAGAGCTGTAGGAAGAACAACAGACTGATGCTTTTTAAGCTAAAATCTCTGTGCTTCCTCATCCTGGTGAGGACTGAACGCCTAATCTCATTGCTGCTGAGGGTGCATGTTGGCTAATTCAGACAAATGCTGCAGAGCCTGCAGCTCTGACTGGGTAAAAGTGGTTTGCTGTCTGTGCGTCAAGTGTAATTTCAAGCAAAGCAAACCCACAAACAGTCAAAACAGTTCCTGTTGACACATGGGCGGATCTACTGGGGTGGCATAGGGTGGCAGTTGCCACCCTTAAAGAAAGCCTTGCCACCCCTGCTGCCACCCTAGCAGCTATGAATTCAAACCCGTTAACTTTCCGTTAGACACAGTGAGCGCATTTGACACAGTGAGTGCATTTGCCAACACAAACGTTCTCCTGACGGAGGTATTAAAATATGGAACTCACTACTTTGTAGTCCAATAAACGTGACAAAACCGAGCCTTTTCGAACAAAAATTTTCTTTTTACATCAATAAGGGTCAGATTAAAGTCCTCCAATAAAGTGATTAGACCAGGACAACAGCAAAACCGATAAAAAATGTAAAACAAACAGTGAAAACGTGCTTCCGAAATGTCTATGGCCATTTTTGTAGTCTTTAAGGCTTTGTTTCCGATTCCTTCACTTCTTCTTCCGCCTACAAAGGTCACTGAGCATGCCAATCAATGGCGCATGGATGAAAAGTCACGTTATGGTAAGTAACTCGAACCAATCGCGGTCCAGAACTCTGATGATTGATGCATCGAATAGCCAATGTAATGCCGTAAACGGAGATATATAACTTGACCGGGCGGACTTAGTCGCTGCCATAGTATTTGACGTGCGTAAAATGTCTTATTCATGAAGAGATTACGCACAGTGCGTACCAGTAACATACTGTTTCAGCACCGTGTCCAAACACCCTTTATAATTAAAATACAACATTGAAGGAAGCCGTGGAGCTTTATATGAGAAGATGCAATTATGATTCTGACGATATTTTTAATTCAGTGAGGACTACGGTTTTTACCCAGGAGATGGCGCATATGGCACAGTTTTGACCACCTTTGACCTGTAGTTAGAAAAATGTGTGCAGAATACTCATTTTTTGGTTTATTGCTGTCAAATTGGTGTGGATGAATGTAATACTTTAGGCTTTAGACCCACAGTGTTTTTAAAGCTATTTTTACACCATATATTTATATAAAATAAATAATCGGACATAAAAGAATTATTTTTCAGTGTATTAAAATTCATTTTGCTTGGTAACAATCGCAATCGAGATATTGTGGTGGTGGAGTAGCAGTGCTTGTCAACAACAGATGGTGTCATCCAGGACATGTTACTGTGAAGTGTCGTCTCTGCAGCCCAGATGTCGAACTCTTGGCAGTGAGTTTTCGTCCATATTATTTACCAAGAGAGTTCACCAGTGTAATTTTGGCAGTTGTTTACATTCCACCTTCAGCCGTTGCCGACAATGTCATCAGTTCCGTTGTTGCTAAGCTACAGACACAGCACCCCAATGCATTTGTGGCAATATCTGGTGATTTTAATCATGCCTCGCTCTCTACTACACTTCCAACATTTCAACAGTTTGTCAGCTGCTCTACAAGAGAAAACAGAACCTTGGATTTGTTTTATGCAAATGTAAAGGATTCATACATGTCCAAACCAAGACCTCCTCTGGGACAATCAGATCACAATCTTGTTTTTCTCTGTTCAGAATGTAAACCACTTGTTCAGAGGCAACCTGTGACAAAACGAACTGTGAGAAAATGGTCACAGGAAGCTGAAGAAGCCCTGCAGGGTTGTTTTGCAACCACAGACTGGATGACTCTTTGCCAAGCACATGGAGAGAACATCAATGCCATGACTGAGTGTGTGACTGAATATATAAAACTTCTGTGTGGACAACATCATCCCCACCAGAACAGTGAGATGCTTCCCTAATAATAAACCCTGGATCACCAGTGACCTGAAGGAACTGCTAAACAAGAAAAAAAGAGCCTTCAGGGAGGGAGACAGGGAATTACTGAGGAGTATACAGAAGCAACTTAAAGTCAAGATCAGAGCCAGCAAGGATGCATACAGGAAGAAGCTGGAGAACAAACTACAGAGGAACAATATCAGAGATGTCTGGTCAGGAATGAGAAAGATCACAGGTTTTAAGGACAGGAAGGATTGGATAGATGGAAGTCTGGACAGAGCCAATGAACTGAACATATTCTTTAACAGGTTCAGTTCAGGAACTAGCTCAGCATCCCCCTCTCCTGTTCCCAGCCAAACAGACATCCCACTCTCCTCTGACCAACAGCTTTCCTGTTACACCTCGGATGTTTTATCCTTCACCTCAGCCGTGGACTCTTCTAATTCCGCAAGTTTGACTTCAACCAAGTCAGGAAATGCTGCTACCCCCTTTGCCTCCCCCTCCCACTTGTCTGTCTCCAAAAGCCAGGTGAAGAGGCAGCTGGAGAAACTGAACCGGAACAAGGCTGCAGGTTCTGATGGTGTCAGCCCCAGAGTCCTGAAGGCCTGTGCTGAGCAGCTCTGTGGGATTCTGCAGCACCTCTTCAACCTTAGCCTAACTCAGGAGAAGGTTCCAGTGTTGTGGAAGACATCCTGCCTTGTTCCAGTACCCAAAAGAACTCACCCATCAGTTATCAATGACTATAGACCTGTTGCCCTGACATCCCACATCATGAAGGTCCTGGAGAGACTCCTGTTGGCACCCCTGAATAAGCAAACAAGAACGTATCAGGACCCACTGCAGTTTGCTTATCGCTGTGGATTTGGAGTTGAAGATGCCATCATCCACCTGCTTCAACCAACCCACTGTCATCTGGACAAAGCAGGCAGCACTGTGAGGATCATGTTCTTTGATTTCTCCAGTGCATTTAACACAGTTCAGCCTGATTTGCTTTGTCAGAAACTCCTGAAGACACAGGTGCAGCCCTCAACAATCGCCTGGATCAATGACTACCTGACAAACAGACCACAATTTGTGAGACTGAAGAATTGTGTGTCAAACCAGGTGGTCAGCAGCACAGGAGCACCACAGGGGACCGTACTCTCACCATTCCTTTTCACTCTGTAAACCTCAGACTTCCAGTACAAATCAGAGACATGTCATCTGCAGAAATACTCAGATGACTCTGCTATTGTCGGGTGTATCAGAGATGGACAAGAAGCTGAATACAGAGAGCTGGTGGACCGCTTTGTGACATGGTGTGCGAACAATCGTCTCACCTTGAATGTGAACAAAACAAAGGAGACGATTGTAGATTTCAGAAGAAACAGGGATAAGTCAAACACTGTTTCCATCATGGGAGAAGAAGTGGAGGTGGTTGAGGAATATAAATACCTCTGAGTTCACCTTAACAACAGACTGGACTGGAGGCGCAACAGTGAAACCGTCTACAAGAAAGGACAGAGCAGACTGTACTTCTTGAGGAAGCTTAGGTCCTTCAAGTTTTGCAGCAAGATGCTGGAGATCTTCTACAAGTCTGTTGTGGAGAGTGTAATCTCTTCAGCCGTCATCTGTTGGGGTAGCAGCATCAGAGCCAGGGATTTAAAAAGGCTAAACAACCTGATAAAGAAGGCTGGTTATGTTCTTGGGACAACTGTGGAAAATCTGGAGATGATAATGCAAAGAAGGATTCTTCATAAAATCAAAAAAATTATGGACAACCCTGAGCATCCTCTTCATGAGACAGTCATACAACAACAGAGCGTCTTCAGTCAGAGGCTTCTTCAGTTTTGCTGCAATACAGACCGCTACAGGAAATCCTTCCTGCCCACAGCCATCATCATCTACAACAACTCCTTAAAGAATTAATCATATGAGCTATACCAACACTTAATTTCCCTCTGGGATCAATAAAGTATTTTTGAATTTGAATTTGAATTGAATTTGAATTAACACAGTTCTAGGATAAATTTTAGAGTGTTTGCTTTTCAAAGAGATCCCAGCCATGTCTCTACTCAAAATGGTTTAAGAACAGCTTTAAGTTAATTTTGGGTATGCGTTTTAAGAAAATGTAGGGCGGAAATTGCAGGAATGTTAAGGGGGTAAAATTGGACATTAGGAGCTTGAAGCTCATGAAAATCGTTGCATTATATTCTCTTTGGTGAACATTTAAAGCTGCTAGTTTGCTGAAAGTGCTGCTGAGAGTGCACCATGTGGCCGTTAGACAAACTGCAATCAGCAAAATGCGAACTCCGATGACTTTAAGGCGTGTGCTCATTATTCCGAGCTCTGCGACGGCAGAGGCCATTTTTGCTCTTTTTTGTAATGCTGGATAAAATCATTTTCTTCTTTGACTTACGGGGAGCTTGTGTAGGTGTTGTGGCTGGCTAGCTACACTTATCTAAGCTAGTTTATACCGCGTACATGGGTACGTACGTGCATCATTACGTCACGCTACGCGCTCTCACAAGCCCACACGTGCACCCTGAACCACCTCAAAATAAATGGAATTGCTGCCTCTACATGCAACAGCGGTAGAATCAAACTACAGCACTTGATTCCATTGTATCGTCAGGAGATGAAAAAACTGACTATAGATTGAAAAAAATAATTTAATTTTAACAAAAATATTGCGCAATGCAGCTTTAATGTGCTTAAATAACCTGAAGCAAAGCAAATACATGTATGTATCTATCATATATGTAAATACTGGGGAGTGAAGAGGTGAAGCATGTGTTTGACTGATCAATAAAACTAATATATATATATAAAATTCTGGCATATGGTGCCACCCCTGAAAAATTCTTGGCCCTTTCTTGCCACCCGATAAATACTTTTCTAGATCCGCCCCTGTGTTGACATTGTCTGGAACAAATTCTATGTGTATCTTGCATAAGCAAATTCATAAGGCTTTAAAAGGGTATAGGAAAAAAAGGTTGGACTTAAATCCAATAGAGATGATTTGGAAATACCATAAACAGGCCATGTATGTTTGAAATCCTCCAATTTGGCTAGATTATGTCTGACAAAAAGTTGATGTTAACTTCTAACTGGAACTATCTCTTGTTAGGCCTACGTCTCTTATTCACGGCTTATTTTCATAGATATCATTTTCCTCTTCATTCATTGTTAGCCTTGTCTTGCTATAATAACTTTTAAACAAGGATAATATCTCCTACCCATTAAAGGAAAGAACAACATCAGCAATAATCCAAATGTTATGCTTATGAATATGCCATAACTGATGAACAAAACAAACTAATAATAGAAACAGTTCAAAATCTGTTTATTGCAGTGTGAATTTTTTTAAACAAAATAGAGCTATCCTTTAAGTTACAAGATAAAGTCCATGAAGAGGAGGAACAGCACATTAGAAAGTCATAGTGCACCTTTCCAGCTCAGATATTAGATATTTAAGTCTTCTATATGTGACATTACTATAATAATTTGTGTTTTGAAAGATTATCCTCTGTCCTTGCACAGAGAGAACATATATTTCCTTTATACCTGTTCGGCTAAATAAATACGATTTCCAGATTATATAGAAAGTTGTTCTCTGCCCAGAGTTTATGTAAAACAGGATGATAGAAATTTACGGAGCATCATTAGCCTGTTTTAGATCATCTCAGTAATCTCAATGCAGCTCGTATACACTGCATGCTTGAGCTTCTTAATGATTGTTATTTCAGCACAGACAGATTAAGAAATAGGAGTCAAATTTCTTAGAGTTTCGTAAATGCCTCTTTGATCTGTTGCAAATCACCTTGTAAAATAAAACAGCGGATTATTAGATTTACCACTTTTCATGAACATGTGAGCCTGGTAAATTAAATCATAGCTGAACAAACAGTTGCTGCATAACTTCAAGGAAATAACCGTGGGGGATAAACTAGCAACTTGAAGTAGTGTCAGGGCAATTGTTAGTTAGAGCTTAGGATTTCACAGAACCCATAAAAAGCATCATGTTAAAGTCCTATTAATGGCATTGATTTAACATAGTGGGCCTATTTAGAACCTGAAACAGAACCAGAAAGAATAAAAATACAGTAAGCACCTTGAATTACCTTGTTGTTGAAAGTGTGCTATACAAATAAAATTGCCTTGTCTTGCATTACAATCTACTGGTAAGGTTTAGTTAATTAAAATAGACAACAAACTAGCACACATCCATTTATCCACTTACCTCCACCATTCTTCTGGCACAAGTAGGGAAACCTCCAAACGTTTCCCAGACCAACTGAAAAGCCCACTTGAGCGAGGATGTACTCCAACTTGTTGTTCCACGCAGGTCGGCCGTCCTCTGCGTCTTGTTCAGGGAGCAGAGACCTTACTGGGGCGGTGGATCCGGGACTGAGCCCCATACTCATCTGACTGCTCTTATAGTCCATGGGGTGCTCCAGGGACAGAAGGTCAGCCACGGACTCTGTGACCGGCTCATTGCTGTGCTCCCGCTGAGTCACCTTGGTGTTTTTTGGCATGGCTTCCGGAACAACAGAGCTCCTTCTGAAGGGAGGCTAATGATGGGGCCTGAAGAGGAGAGCGTCTGATAGAGGAACGGCCAAGTGGAATGTGTTGAGATGAGAAAGCTGTGCTTTTCTTAAATCTATGAAGAGAAATATGGAATAGAACAAAATGTCATGTTTTTCACAAAAAGCTAGTATTTTTAAGAGGCTTAAGTTTTGTATTGTTTAATTGAAAGTAATAAATGAACAAATTTTCAATCAGACTGTGGTTAAAAATTATTTTAAGAGACACTGATTTTGACACAACTCCAAAGTTTTCCATGATTGCCATTTATTGAGCTCTTTTCATCTTCCTAGCAAGTCTGACTTCCCTGTCCTTGCTAAAGAAAAACATCCCCACAGCATGATAATGCCACCACCATGTTTCACCGTGGAGAAAGCAAGTTTGGGATGAGGTGCACTGTTTCTGACACACTTAAATGTTACATCTTGGTCTCATCTGACCAGACCCTCTTTTGTACATGTTTACTGCTGGTGGCAAACTGCTAATGAGACTTCTTATGGCTTTTTTTCACCTATGGCTCCTTCAAAGTTTTTGTTACCCAGTAAAGCTGGACATTCATGTTCTCCAAAACTTTATCTCTTACCTGTCTGATGTGTTCCTTGGTCTTAATGATGCTGAGACCTTCACAGAACAGCTGGATTTATACTAAGACTCAACTAAACACTGGTGGACTCTGTTTATGAATTAGGTGACACCTGAAAACTATTTGTTGCACTGGATTACATTTAGGGGTATCATAGTAGAGGGGATTGAATACAAATGCAAGCCACACTTTTCACATTTTCACTTGTAAAAACATGCATTATTTTCCTTCCTTTTCGTAATTATGCACTATTTTGTGTTGATCTATGACATACAATCTCAATAACACAACATTGTAATTTGTAGTTGAAACATGACAAAAGGTAAAAAAAAAATGGTATGAATACTACTGTATAACAATGAACTGTAAAATACCTAATATTATAAACTTCATAAACATATATGCCGCAAAAGAGATCAACGATGTCTGAAAGAACTGTGTATGCAAGTTATTCGTAGAATTGATTCTCACCGGATGTCTAGTTTGCTGTTTTTTGATGAATCAGTGATTAAATTTTTCTCTTAAACAATGCAGGGCTGCTAGGTGATTCGCCAATCTGAAAAAAAAAGCTATGAAGTAGGCTGGGCGATAAGCCGTAAATTTACAGACACTGAAATTTATGACGGTAACCATTGTCATTTTGCCCATGTACCGACATAGGCAAAATGACAACAGTTACCGCCATAAATGCACAGCCCTACTATAAAGTATAATTTACATATGAACAATATTTCTAATTGCGTATTCTTGACCTGACATGACAGAGAGGACTTACATTTTACTAAAGCTAATTCAAGAACATGCAGTTAAGTTTTTTTTAATTACCTAAAGTGTTTTTAAAGGGCAGCACTTCAGAGCTATGAGGTAGTTCTGTAATCAACTTCATTGTAGTAGATGAATCTGCCAGATTAAATTACAATCCATTTGACAGTAAAGCCCATTATACTAGAATTGAGTCATGTGAATGGCGTGAACAACAGCGAATGGTCTGTGTGGCTCTGTCTCTCAGGAGGATGCAGTTCAGTTAAACTGAAGCCTCTGAGCACAAATTTATTCAGCTATTCATGTTATTTTTCCCTATCAGACAGCTTTTACACGTTCATATAAGGGTTTTTTTTATTACTGGAGGGCAACAACTAGACAGTCTGGAGTCTTGTATTTTCTTTAGTTAATTAAAAAATGTTGGTCTTTCCACGATATGGGATATAATAACTTTTTTACAGCCTTTTGCAGGAAAGAATGCAACATTTTGTGTTATCCTCGAGGGTAAGGGGGAGTGGATCGCACAGCAACAAAAGAGATACTGTAACAATTTTCTTTTTATTGTCCTACACACATGAGGATTTCATAGTCATTAACTGATTAAACCAGTATTCCACTGGTTTAGCAATGCTTTCTGGGTAAGCAAGCAAAACTCATCTGTTTTTTTCTGGTTCCTATATTCAGTTATTCATTCATCGTTATTATACCTTTTGCAGAAGCAAAAAAAAAGTCAAATAATAATATTTATTCTATTTGCACAGCACCCATTTAACAAAACCATTACAATATTGATATGAACAAATAAAATAAGCAACAATTTGTCAACACTTCAACTATACACCTCACTCTTGCAGGAGTTTTGTATTTTATTTTTTACGTGTTCACTTCTTCATCACGGGAAACCCTTGAGTTAACTTTTTTTAAATTATAAAAAATTTTAGCTTTGTTAACATTCAGCTTTTTCTGAACTCAAATTTTTGTGTGATTTGGAACAAGTCATTTAGACAAGATGTATACACATACTGTCTTTACCCTTGAACATTAAATAAGCTACATGAATTCTGTTAAAACGGAAGATTGTCTGCTTTTAGATCAATTGTCATTGCTCTCTTATGCACTACAAAAAATTGATTTGTTAAAATTTTATATTAATTCCCACAAACCTCTGGACAGTATCTAATTAATAGAACTGTAAACATTTGGTACAATGTGCAAATTTCTGTTGACTTTATACAACATTGTTAAAGACATTGAGATTTTTGTCTTACTATAATTAGCAAGTGGTTTCCCAATATTTATTTATTTCAATAAATACATTCAATATGTGAAACTCATGCACTTGCAGGTTTAATTCAGTTGTTTGTTTCTGTTAACGTTGATGATTATGGTTTGCAGATAAAAAAAAAATGCTCCAACACATCTGAATCAAAAAGCTGAATTACCTCCTTGGTTTGTCAATGAGTCTTGCAAAGGCCTTGTTTAATAACCATGCATTTGATTAAGGTTTGTTGGACCAGGGATAAATGTTGCAGGACATTCACACTCGAGGACTGTATTTGCTAATCCCAGCTATAAAATGAGGGTAACCCACAAGGGGCCATTGCTAAAGAAAGTGGTTGTCCATAGAGTGTGGTATTCAAGGATGTTAATGGAAGGTTTAGTGAAGAGGAAAGCTCTATAAGCAGGCAGGATTTATAAGGAAATGCCATTCTGGAGCATAAGGGAGATTCACAAGGTGAGCACTGAGTTAATGCTTTAAAGCCACAGCAGTGTAATATAATCCATCTGTTTCTATGATCAGTGTTCCCTTTTTAAACTGAATTGGTGAAATAAATACGTTTTTGGTGATGTTGTAATTTTTTTAGATGTATCTATCTATATATTCCCAATTGGGACAATAAAACAAATATTTATCTTTAAAAAAACTGCAACAAAACTATGTTGTAGAAAAAGGATGGATTTCCCCTTTTAGAATACAACTAAGGCACTAGTTGAAATCCATTTCATGATTTTTGCGTAAAAACATCCCTTAGCCACCTTGGCTAAGGGAAGGGACTCTTAGGGGATGAATGAAGTATTTATCTATCTATATATCTAGCCCTGAGCTCAAAAATTTTAAATGTAAATTTCTAGCTCCAATGTTATACATTAAAAACAGGTGTTTGAAATGTACATGAAACCACAAAGAGTAGGTTAACCGCTCATATACTAATTAACTGAAGGTCAGATGAACAAAGTTTGACACAGACTGACACAGGTGACTTTTGTTAAATGCCAAAACGGCAGCTGCAGAGGTAGAAAATGAATGAACAGACTTTTAAAGCTAGAACCTTGTTTTGCTGAGTGGGATGGGTGAGACTAGATCTTTTAATCTGACAGCTCAAGGGCAGAGAAGAAAAGTCAGGGGTGTTTGATCTGAAGACAAGGGGCTTAATTTGAAAACACATGCAGCTGACAGATATGTGAGCCCAGGTTCTATTCAGAGTCACTTCTTAAGAACGGTAGCCTGCTGTCTGGCCCTGAGGTCCTCTGAAAGGCTGAATAAGTAGCTCGCACATCACATTCCTCAGCAGTCACGACACACACACACACACACACACACACACACACACACACACACACACACAGCGGCTTAAAGGCAGGGTGCACGACACACATTCCAGAGCTGCAGCCCACAACTACTACACTGATTCATCCTTAAGCTCCATGCAGAAAGGGGCTTACATTTTATCGTTACCCTGTTTTCACACAAATGGAAATATCAGAAAAGTTAGCAACTACCCAATATGTAGAGATTGGGGTACAAGTTTCCTCCAATTGTTTGCCATAATAGTTTAACTAACTGTAGAGAAAGCAGTCGCTCCAGTTCAACAGAAGTTCCCAATTTCTCAAGTTATTGTGAAAAAAAAGAGAATAAAAGGCATCACATTGAGGTTATCTTCCAGAGTGCAACTTAATCTCAATATAAATCCAGCTGAAGGTACTTTAAAGACGTCCTGTTTAAAATTTGGCACAACAAATATGTGGAAGAAGGCTATCTGGTCAGATGAGACCAAAAGGTACACTGTAAAAACCAACCTATAGATCTAACCAATTATTTTGAGGTAACAGTTTGCACTCATTTTGGTTGGTTAATTGATATTAAATATGTTTTTGCTAAATAGTACCTTATATTTGGAGTTATGATATACTTAACCAAACTGGGTAACTAACAACTATCAGTACATTATGAACTGGATAATGAAATATTTTGTAAGACCACACTAAAATGTAAATGGCCTGCACTTGTATAGTGGTTTTTCAAGTCTGATAACTGCACCGGGCCCTTTGACCACCAGCAGCAGGCAAGGAAGGTGCAGTGTCTTCTTGTCCAAGGACAAAACAACTGAGCTGAAGAGAGCAGGGGTTTGAACCAGCAACCCACAGGTTACAGGACAAAATCTTTACCTTCTTAACTACTGTCACCAGTGGTCTGACACTTGCTGGTGACAGACCAGCGAGTGTCTGGTTTAGATTGTCTGGACGAAGTCTTCATTTACTCAAATGGGAGACAATTTACAGAAATTGAAACATTTGTAATGTATATCATAAACAATTAGGGGCAAGGTACAAGATACTTTCATCCCTGTTGTTTTGTTTAGCCTGGCAGGGAGCTACGCATCACAGACTCTGTTTTTCTCAAGGATCCAAGTAGGATCTTTAAAGCCCCACTTTGTGGCAATTAAACTTTTCAGAATTAAATTCAGGGGAACATGCAACATGACACCATTTGCCAATTCAAGTACACAGCCTCAAGCGTACATCCTACATAATACAGAAGTACACAGAGTAATGTTTTCATTAAATGTTTGACCATTTAATTAACTAACATTTTCACAAGAAAATAATTAACTGTTTTATCATTTTGTCTTCGATCCTATGTCGATCCCTAGCAGACAAGAATCAGATCGTAGCCTGGTTCAAGCTCAGTGAAAATATCCTGCCTGCTCCACATCATGCTCTGACATGTGTGCACATTGTAGTCCCGAACAAATACAGTTTGGGTAAATTGTACTATTTTTTATGTAGCTGTTCTTACAGTTGAGACTGTGGCCGAGGTTCACCTTCCAGCAGGAATACAACCCCAAAGCCAGAAACACAATGGAATGCTTTGGATCAAAGCATATTTATGTGTTAGAATGCCCCAGTCAAAGCCTAGATGTGCAAAGCTGTCATACATCAAAAAACTTAGCTGTAACTGTAGGGAAAGGTAGTCATGTATCACTTTCCTTCCGCTTCATAATCATGCACTACTTTGTGTTGGTTTATCTCATAAAATCTCAATAATACATAATGAAGTTTGTGGTTGTAATTTGTCAAAATGGGACAAAGTTCAAGGGTATAAATACATTTTTCTAAGCCTACTGATCTATTCAAACGAAAGCAACATTTCTAGATCATTGTGATTAATCTAGGGCTGAGAGGATTGTAACAAGCCATCCAATAGGCTGATGCGTGATCCTGCTTCATCTTCTTTCAACCACATCCCCAAGTTTCCACAGACCCCCTGGAGTTGATGATGCAACCAAACAGGTTCCTCATGACGCTTTGCTCCACTTCTATCTGCTGTGGTTGCCTAGTGATGGGCTCTTTCCGAAAAACTGAAATCTCATCTTTGCAGCATCAGTGCTTGCCTGTGTCTCTCTGTTTCTCTCTTCTCCTTATCTCAAACGGACAATGATATGTCCCCTAAGGATGGCTGCAAATAAGGAGATGGTGTGACAAAAGTGAAGGGGAAGGTGGGGTGTGAGAGGGGGGAGGGGAAGAATGGAGAGTGCCAAAGCTGGAGGTGATAGGTCTGTAGTCGCATCTATTGGCTATCTGTCAGGGAGGCAGCCATCACACTGCTCATCTCATCTGTTAGATTTTCAGATTTGAATCAACTCCAGGTTAAAAATGGAGTCAGCGCAAATCAGACTCCCTTTGACTGTATATGCAACTCTGAATGTTTGATCAGGAAAACACCTGAAGCCAGGCGAGGGCTGGAGGACTGATTCCTTATGTGCATACAACCTCCGTCAAGGTCAAAGTAAGCTCCTAACAGAGATGCAGGGATGAAGACTGAAGTCAACACATAACTGAATATCGGAAAGGGAGAATTTACCAGCATAAGCATTAATGTTGCGGCCGAATAACCAGGCTGTTCGTCAGATGACGAGCTGAAAGCTTCCACTCCTCTCTATCAATTGCCTTTGCAACCAAAAACACCACGCAACAACTATAAGAATACAGAAAAGTGCATACTGAACACATAAAGGTGAGCGAGAGTCTAAACTGGTTGCAAACGATGTGGGTTAGTTATTACCTTGTTTGAAGTCTACAGATCGGATCGGTGTGGCTGCATAAATCCTCCGTGAATGTAGCTATGCTGCGTTCATTCAGCCACGGTCTCTGCATGCAGCATCTCTACGCGCTGATAAATGAAAACTCACGGAGAGCCTCCAGCCGCGCAGGGCGCATGGTGCGTAAAGTCTGACGCAGGAGCTCAACGCCAGTCACAAGTTCCTTCGCTAAAACTGCATTTATCTGCTGGTGGCCTCCGTTTGTCTCACTTCTTCTCTCGGATGATGTTCCGATTGATCTTCAGACGACTTTCTCTCACACGCGCCTCTCGTTTCCACGTGGTTTTGGCTGTGTTGTGGGAAAAATACATTACTATGGAAAGTCACGACGAAGTCTGACGCAGGTTTGACTCATCCGCCCGTGCGCACGTCAATGGCTGATCCAAAAAACCCCCAAAACATCTGCAGTGTTCACTTGATATTAGGATAATGAGAGGATCACACAGGTAGCCTTCAACCAGGTGCTTCATCAGTCAGAAAGCTCCCAAAAGCGCTCAGAGCTATCTGTAATATCTGGACGACGTCGTCATTTATTGTTTATTATTAATTGAAGACTTAATAATAATCTTTAATATGATACGCCTGTGGTTGCACAACTTAATGGCCGTTTCTCAAGCAGAGATAATATGTGGCAAAGTCATTTTTCTGTCTGACAGCAGTTGTGCCCTTGGCTCTGCACAGGCTCCTGTTTCTTTTTATTCACTCAGTATAGACAGATATATGTCTGCAGGACCTGTTTCACTAAATGTTTTTCCAGATAATGACCCACATGGTGATCATTTTTAACAAGAGTGCTGTCAGCTACCCTTCTCATTATCACAGCTGCAAGAGTGATAAACAGTGCCCCCAAAAGTATTCAAATCACTTGCACTTTCTAAACTCTTTTCACATTACAACCGCAAACTTCGGTGTGTCCTCAATATAAAGTAGTGCATAAATGTGAAATGAAAGGATGCCTCAGAGGTTTTATAGAACATCAGTTAACAATCAGCACCATGACGCACAAGGAACACAGTGTCAGACATAATGTTAAGGAGTGATTTAAAGCAGATTTAGGTTTCAAAACAATATTCCAAGCTTTGTACACACACACACCACTTTGCCCAAAGAGAGGGATGGAGCTAAACACAGTGCAGTGCACAGTGCACCTGCTAGAAGCCTTGTGTCTGCAGTGGAGGTTTACCTTACAGCAGGACAAGGACCCTAAACAGAGTTACAGAATGGTCTGGATTATTGTTCAGAATGGTCTGGATTATTGTTCAGAATGGTCTGGATTATTGTTCAGAATGGTCTGGATTATTGTTCAGAATGGTCTGGATTATTGTTCAGAATGGTCTGGATTATTGCATGTTCATTAGTTACGAATGTAGAATCGGTTGCAAAACTTGAGAACTAATGTTTACAGATGTTCTCCATCCCGTCTGACTGAGCTTGAGCTCTTTTGTACAACAGGAGCAAAAATTTCACTTTCAAGATGTGCAAATACTGATAAACGAGTAACGAATAAAAGATGTCTTTATCAAATCATTGCTTACATTTTACCTTGAGAGGACCAGGACTCATAGGTTGTATAGAACTTTATTGAACTCAGTTCACTTAATAAAAATGAACAATCTGTAAAAGAGTCACAAAAGCAAAATGTCTTGAAACACTGAGGGTCTGAATTCGAAATTTTACTAAGTCTGCCAAACCCACACATGTTAATGATGGGGAGTAGAGAAGAAGGGTGGTTCTAACTTGACAGCTGCTGAAACATAACTACAGGAATGATAGTTTGCTTAAATCACTCATGATTTTTTTTTTTACCATTATAAGCTTAGCATACAAATTACATGTCAGGTTTTCCTTTCTTCTGGACCAGCTAACCCAGAGTTTCTTTTTGCACCATGAGATGCTTTCAAAACAAACACTTCCCTTCTCACGCACATGAATTTCCCCTCAGGGATTAATAAAGTATTTCTGATTCTGACATAAATACACTTGCAACACAGCATACATGCATGCGAATTGTGCTTCCTGTCTCCTTCAATTCGCTCATGTGACTCACTTTCCAAGGACTGCCTACTGGGATCAGTTGCCATAGCAACTGGCTGATCATATGATGGTTGCTCACTCTTTGAGCTTTTTTCTCTTTATTCTACCCCTCCCATTCTTCTTCCTTCCTTCTCCTATGGACCACCTTTTACCACCGTTCATCTCTGCTGTTGCAAATAAGTGACTGAACTACAATACAGCATCCCTCCACCTCAACAAACTCATCACGTAGTTGGTTCTCCCGCTGCTGGTGGTTTGTAGCCTCTGCTGTGTGACTCATAAACACAATGGTTATCACACCTTGAAAATTATGCAGCGCAAGCCTCATGTCCCCTGCCTCCTGTCAAAGCCTGGATTCTGGTGCAGTATTACTCACCTTAAAGCTTCATGAATAACTCACAGGCCTCATTCTTAAAGCAAAAACCCCTAAATACAGAGACAGGCACTCACACTTCACATTTTATGCTCAAGGCATCGAAACAAAGCAGAAAGACTTTCTCATGGCAATGTTATGACTTTCCATCACCACACCTTTCACCTCAAGCATTGCTTCCTTGAAGCAGGACATTTTATTTTAAATTCT
Organism: Valencia hispanica; assembly: GCA_963556495.2. Lineage (NCBI taxonomy): Eukaryota > Metazoa > Chordata > Actinopteri > Cyprinodontiformes > Valenciidae > Valencia > Valencia hispanica. Next base: position 26,063,538 of record OY747709.1, read on the forward strand.
ACAGTGCTGTCAGGGCAGGTAAAGGAGTTGTGGCGATTAAAGGTTCTTGGATGCATCCCTAATATTTCACACACCGTTAAAGTACACCACAGAATGGAGGGCTAATGAGCCATCAGACTGGGCTGTGATTTACAGCTCTCTGTACGACCATTTATAAAGGCTTAGTACTGTGAAGTCGGACAGCTAAACACCCTGTAAACAGAGGCTTATCTAAAGTCTTCCCTGTTACATAATAAATTCAAGTCATGCATTGTCTTTTAAAAGTCGACTTTGACATCAAATACGTGACCACACATGATGGAGCCAGGCTGCTCACTTAAAAGGAAAGGAAAGTTTTCATTCTTAAATTAGGGAAGGAGGAAATATTCATCTGGGGTAGAGAATGTAACTGAAGTCATTTTTCAATAATACACTACTTTGTATGGGCCATTAAACCATAATGAATATAGTGAAGGTTAAGGCTGTAACATGATAATATGCAAACAAGTCCAAGAGGGAAGAATAGCTTGGGAAGGTATCATATTGTGAACACAGTCATGGCTTATCCTTTAAAAGTATATCTGACATGGAAATTGGGTTTGCAGAGTTAAAAAAACAAAACATACAGCTTACTGTGATGGGAGGTTATCCTTCAGCTTAAATACATTTAAGGAAGGAGGCGGTATATATATGTATATGTATATATATATATATATATATATATATATATATATATATATACTCCAGGAACTTTCCCTCTCCATCTGTGAAGTGCCTGTCCTAACCTCTCTGGAGAGCCAGGTTGCCAGGTCACAAATTAAGCATGCTGAACCAAAACCTACAGGCAAAACCTGTTCCTCGTCTCAGGGGGTGTTTCCGTGCAGCTGAGCCTCGTCATCTTTTCATCATCCAACTCTTTCTGTCTGCTCCCCCTGTCAGCCAGCTTCTGGTGGCTTGTCCCAAAATCCATTAGTGTGCTGACACCTTGCCCACTTCCCTCTGGGCGTGTGAGTGCAGTCGCTGGAAGAAGGTGGACAAATTAGGGTTGTCGGGAATTTAGCAAGTCCCATACCTGTTTGCTGGTTTTATTTTTTTGAATGAGAACAAAGCTGCAGTGTAACGGTCAACTCAGTTCAAACTCAAAGAAAACTAAAGTATACAAACAATGTTTTGTTTCAGGAGAGCTAAATCATTTGTATTCCATCCCTCTCTTTTGTCTATTTCCCTTTAATAGCCCATCCCCACTGCTCAGCTGACAAGAGACTCATTAGCAGTCACGAAAGCTTACTTCTTTTCCTCAGATAAAGGAATAAACATAAAAGTCACGACCAGGAGAGAAGAACCATTTGTATTGACACCTTAGATGAATGTGCAGCCATGCAATCAATGAGGAGGGTTAAGAAACTAGATTGCATACCAGATTAGTGTGGTGATTCAACACACAAAAAATGGACTGTAAGGCTGTTTAAAAAAGACGCAGGAATAATAAACAGCAAAACAAACTGAACTAGTTAATATAATTCAATAGATTTATCATAATTCTGGTAAACAACCTGAATTTATATACCCACACGTTGTCTCAGGGCCAGGGTACAGTTTCACATCATTCTTTATTCTTGTGCTTGTGTGGTTATGTATGTTTGAAGATGTGTGGGAAGAAGCTGAAAATAGATCAGAGGACTTATCACGTCAGCAGGATTACCACATCAGTGAATGTTTTTTTCTGTGAACTATATAATTTATATATGTTTTTTTTTTTGTCATTCTATGCATCAATCAGCATTTTTGCCCAAAGAATTGCAGCCAAACGTTTTGAAATTGACAGAAATCTTGGTAATCACAAACGTTAGCGCTTCAGCTTTTATCTTTTGACTTTGCATGGCATCTAGGTTGCTATAAGAAGGGATCAGATGCATCACTTGCAAAAATTATATGAAATTAAAAACTAATCGCCCCTACATTTTAGCTCTTCAATAAATTAATCTACTTGCACCCTTTCAAGGAATCTGATATCAAAGCACAGATAATTTAAAAGAAAGTGAAGCAAGAACTCATGCTTCATTTGTCAGTCATGGTAACCTCCAAGATGCCACATGCCATTATCCTTGCTTTGCATCACAACAGCTTAACAGGTAACGATGTTGCTGCTAGGAAGAATGAGGCGAAATAACCCATTCATCAAGTTATCACAAGCTTCAAAAAGAGAGGTTCAACTGTTGTAGGGGAGGTCTTAAGAGAGCCAAGAAAGTCTAACAAGGGACATGATTGTTTCCTAAGGAAACTACAATTTAGGAATTGGGGTGCCGCCACTGCAGAGCTTGCATGAAACAAACTAGGAGCAATCTGGTGATGAATGATGTTATATCCAGCAGGATGGAGCGCAATTGACGAGTGAAAAATGATAACAAAATTGGCTCACAGTTCAATACAATAAAACTCACCATATCTTTCTCCCTGTGGTCAATTCTTACAAAGTAAATGCACAAAGCTGTCATGAACTTCAAGCCTTAATAAAACAAAAACTTTAATCTCGATTTGGACCAGGCGCTGATAATGATAACCTATCCCAGACAATTTGGTCCAAATGTTGACCAAAGTGTTTTCCACAATGACAGAAATTAAAGATAAAAAAAGTATTAAATACATTAAAAAGCACGAAGCAAAAAATATACACACCTTGAGCAAAAACCTAAAAAAGACCAAACAAATTAGAATTCCAAAAGACATAAAAGCATCACATTAGTCAGTTTTAAAAGCCAAAGAAAACAGGTTAGTTTTAAGAAAGGAGGCATTTTTAATGTCTGAAAGCAGCTAGTTCCACAGCTTCGGTGTTGCCACAGCAAACTCCTGATCTCTTATTCAGCCTAGGAGCTGCCTATTAGCAGACCTTAAGGTTCATGAAGGAGATGTTGGTGAGATGTTAGTGCTAGTTCATTCAGGGTTTTCTATGTTAAAAGAAACATATTAAATGCACTTTATGCACACAGTAGCCAGACATAGTTATTGATTTTCATAAACCTGAATGTATTTCTCAATGGAAGCATTTCAAACTTAGGAAATGTTTAAATGACCTTATAGCTCTGTTTCTGTGATTTTTACCCTGCACCCAATTTGATTGCCCCTTCAGTTAAAGTAAACAAATAATGAAATTGCAAAAGTGAAGTGTATTCTTTAACCTTGTGGTGCTAACATCAGTTGCTCTGTTTGAGTGAAAGAGAACTGAAAACCAGTAAAAACAGGATTTAATGTCATTCCTGTATATGCATACTGCTCTGTCTCTAGATGAGGAATGTACTTTAATATCTACATATCTTTGACAAGCATAAAACTTAACTTATGAACATCGTAATAGAAAAAAATAGGGATTTAAAAGGTATTACATCTCTCTTGTTCAATATCCAATAGAGCTGTAGATGGTAAATAGCATTTTCAATGCCATGTCTCAATAAGAGAAGAAAATTTGTTTCTGGGCACGGTGACATGAAAATCGCTAAAATTATACAGCCCCAGTCAGTGACCCGTAAAAAGTCCACCTCAAAAAGTGTAAGTAGCCCTTCCCTGCCATCTCTCAGTGACTAATCCTTTGTGACCGGAGCCAGGAGGGCAGCCCGGCACTCAGCGAGGGAAGAGTGCACTGATTTTTTTGTAATTACATAAAGAACTGCGAATGAAACACTAGCACTCTGCGTGTAGTGACCCTGTCTGCTGCAGTCTCATCAAAAAACCTCCACTGGCCCTGTAGGTGTGATTGTGTGTGTGTTTATGTGGAGGGAGAGAGGAGAAAATAATACTTTGTGCAGCTGTTCAAACAGATTTGACTTGTTTCTAGCCTCTTTATGTCTTGGTTAACCAGCCTGAAACATCCCAGATGCTGCAGAGCAAATAGTAAAATGAAAGAGACATTCTCAAAGATGTTCATTTTTTTCCTGCATAGTTCTTTATTTATTTATTCATGGATTTATTTATTGTTGGTTTGTTTTGAACTTTTGCTTTCTTTCCTCATATGTGTACATTTTAGAGTGGGCTATTAAATAATAAAAATATGTAAAATATTTAAATAATAGACATTTTATTTGTCAGTTTATTCATCATATAATTTTGGATCTGCTTTTATAAGTATTTAAAAATTGGTCAGAGCCACTACGATATTGTAGTGCCCCCTACTGGAAAGAATCGTAACACCATCACAGAATGTAGAACAGTGCTGCTAGTGTTCAGTGCATGTACGCTTGCAAACAAAAGAGGGAAAAATCAAATACAGCTTGACATGATAAATACCTTAATATTAAAGGTATTTAGTAGGCTATATGATGACCCTATGTGCTTATGTGTAGTTGGAGCAACATTGACATAATTGTCCAGCATTGATTGGTACTGTTTATTGGTTTCTTGTCTGAAAGCAAACAGTGTGGTAAACCTCCCTCCTCCCATCATGTCCTCTCCGGCTGCTGGCTCCGGCTGCTGAGGCCTCTGCTGTCGAGGGAAAGCTTTGCTGCCATCTGGGCTGCAGCAAGGACTGGCAACCAGGGCAGCAGTACAAAATGCACTTCCAACCTCCATCCACTGGCAGAAAGAAAATATTGATTTATCATTTTATTTTTCCCACATTTTACAAGAATGCATAACAAAGTAGCCTATAGTAGAAAAACACTGAGACCTTCAAAATAACAAGAATATTGCAGCGCAAACACACGCAAAAAATGGGGCTATAGCAAAAATCAAAGGCATTCTGTAGCATGAAAAGTTGCAACAAAGCTAACGCACAAGTTTTTCAAAAATCTTTCTCTTGTATAAGTGAAGTATATATACGGCCTCAGAGGTTTATTAGAGAACATTAACCGATTTCGATTCAATACGATATTGATTTATGAAGTTCAATATCAATTCAATAATAAGTAAATACACAAGTAATAAAGGAACCTGAGTATATTTTTTTATAAATGAGCCAAACGTCGGCTTTTAACGTTGGTGGTGCAGGCTTGAACGGAGTGCAGCTGCTGTCCGCCATCTTGCTGTTTTGGTAATGCGTGTCTTGTACAACACTGAACGCTCTCACTAGAGTGTTGCCCACAGCGCCGCCACTGGCCGTTGGGCTGAATCGATTCATAGGATTTGATGAATCGATATTGAATTGAGAAACAAACAATTGCAATACATTGCTGAATCGATATTATTACCCAGCCCTGATGAAGACCAAGGGACACAGCAAACATGTCAGGGAGGAAGTTGTGGAAAGGTTTAAAGCAGAATTAGGTTATTAAAAAATCCCAAACTTTAAGCCTCTTTTATGCCATGTTTCCACCATCATTTTAAAATGCATAGATTCACAATTGGGAGAATCTGTTGACAAACAACTATTAGTCATGCACTCAACAAATCTGGCCTTTATGAAAGTTATCAAGATGTCACGATCCACAGGTGTTTTATCTATTCTTTTGTGTTCTTCTCTAATTACTTCTGGGTTTTTTATTGTTAGAAAGTGTCTTCCCATATTATCTTAGTGCATTCCTTTGTGTTTAGTTTCTTGGTTTGTTGTTGTGTTCTTTTCTTCGGGCATTTAAATGTATTTTTATTAGATTATTGTTGAGTCCTTTTCCCTTGGCATGTAATGTCCTTGTGTGTAGTTCAGCTTCCTTTGTGTTAATTTCTCACCTTCCCTCTGTATGTTTGCTCTCCTCCACAGCTGTTCCTAATCCCCTGATTAACACACCTGCATTCAGTGTTATTCTCCCCACCATCCCCTTAGTATATATGCTCACTGGTTTTTAGTTTATCTGTCTTGCTTGATACAGCTCCTGGATTTAGTCTGTTTTATTAAACACATTTATTAAACATAGCTAAATGACAAATAAACAAAAACAATGATAGAAATAAAGTAATCTTTGGTCCTAATTGGTGAGCTGTAGTAAACAGTAATATTTTCACTTCAGATTTAAAGCAGCAGACCGTCTATGCGCACCTCATGTTTTCATGGAGTTGGTTCAGAGCTGAGGAGCATAGGAACTAAATGCTACCTTATCTTTGTTTTAGTTCTGGTCATGGGAACACTGAGTGAGTAGAGGGCTATTCAACAAAATTGAGGCTTATTTGAAATAGCCTCGCTTGAATTAGACTAAGAGTTCACACCAGGCTTGTTTGGTTCCACCAAGGAAGCTCAAGTGGATTCAATCCCTGCTAATGCAACCGAGATTTAAAGAGCCCGGCTCACGTGTGTCCACGCTACATTAAAGGCAGCCCCTGCCAATCAATCAGGCACATGCAGGGGGAGGCGGAGGGGGCTTGGACACCTGCCCATTTCCACCATGATGACCCAAGTGACCTTTTTGAAAAGAAAAAAAAACATTTTTTTGGAGTGTGCAGGTGTGTCTAGGCCTGAATGCGCATTTAACTATCAATATCAATTTAACTAAATAAAATGATATGGCTTCTGTCACATGATTAGGATTAGGATTAGGCTATTAACCAATTGCAGAGGCGGAGTGGCAATCGGTTGGTCGGCTGAAGGATTTACACAGCGGATCACAATTTAAGGCAGTTAGAGGCAAACGCAGCCGGCCAGACTCTGAGCTTATCAAAATTACTGACGTAATTAAATTCACCCCGAATTGCGGCCATGTACTCCCAATTAAGGACCATGAAATGTCCAACCAGTATTTATATTAAGGAGGATTGGTTGTACCGAAACTTAATTTCCCCATGGGGATTATTAAAGTATCTCTAATCTTATCTTACCTTATATCAGTTGTTCACTCTCTATATCTTAGTCATGGTTTTATCTTGCAGAACATTCATGGTCACAGATTAAAAAAATAAAAAAACTACTTGATTTGTTTGTTTGCTCTTGAATTTCCTCCTGGGGATCAATAAAGTATCTATATATCTATATATCTAATGTAGAATGGAGCAAAGCCTCTTGGTAATTGGGAATGCGTTTATCCAACAAACCGATTGCGCTTGGAAGGATCTGCGCATGTGTACGCACCATGATCACACTATGTCCACTGACCAATCATAAACCTTTTTCGGTTCATTTCATCCAATCACAAACGAAGTCGGGGTGGGGGGGTAGGTTACTGGTGCAGTCAGAATTTTCCCTGTTGATTTTAGTGCCCCATTCCGCCCCTGGCTCATTGTGCCTCTGCCGCCACTTCTCAGCTGCTTAGCTTAGTGAGGCTGCAGGTGTGGTGCCATAAAGTGATCATCTGCCAAAAACAGATCAGCCGCTGTGGGAGCGCGCCTGGGTTTGCGTTTCTCGCCGTAACTCACAACAATTGCAGCTTTAAAATTCAGCAAATCAAACATTATTGAGACTAGAAAGACCAATTTCCTCGTTAAGAACTTTAGCAGATGCCTGTCTCCATCTAGCTTCTCTAATTTTCTCCAGAAACGCACAGTTTTATGTTTCTATTTCAGAAGTTGTTTAAATTGTTCGGCATTTATCATAAACAGTCATAATATGTAACCCTGAATGTAATATTTGCAATTGAAAGATGGTTTGTGGTAAGAATTTGCTATCTGTGTGATATAGCCTTTATGATAATAATAACAAATAATGTAACATGACAGTGCTGCACTGAATGTAAAGTAAAAAGTTATGTAAATGGCAATACATTATTTTCCAGTGATTTTATAAATTTCATCTTGTTTGTTTTGGCAATGTTTCTAATGATATACAATGTGTTATACTGTTTACATTGTTTTTATTGTTATTTAATTGGACTACAGTGACTAGGTTTTTTTGTTAGGATAGAACCTCTCCCTGGCATGTGTTCACTTGAAAAACCATGATCAAACTGATCAAGCTCCTATGGTTTTATAATTACACTTTGTTACTATCTATATATGACTTTATTTAAAGTTGACAAGATTAAAGCATAAATAGTAAATGTCAGCACATGGAATACTTCGTTCACTTACCAAAAAGTGATTATAACGTCATGTTTACCTATATGAAGGACTCATTGTGCCTCAAAATTACTTTATTTATTTTCTCTTGATGTTATTCTATTAATCACAGCATACTGGGTCCTTTGCATCATCATAGATACCCCCGAAATGGCAAAAATATGGCCATTTGACTTAACAAAACTTTATTATAGCATCCTGTTTACTCATAAAGGGTTAGATTTACCTAAAAATGACTATTTATTATCTCTTGATGTTAATATACACATCATAACATACTGGGTCATTTGCATCATTTTATGCATACTTCCAAAATGGCTTTTTTTGTTGAATTAATTGTAGACATCACAGCATACTGGGTCCTTTGCATCATCTCAGACAACCCCAAAATTGCTGAAAAGGATTATTGGACTTGCCAAAAAGTGATTACAGCATCCTGTTTACGCATAAAGGGTTAAATTACCAAAACAATTACTATTTATTATTTATTGATGCTAATATGGCCATCACGACATACTGGGTACTTTGCATCATCATAATTGCCCCCAAAATAGCAAAAGAAACAACCATTTGACTTGCCAAACATTTATTAAAACATCCTTTGTACTCATGAAGGGTTACATTTACCAAGAAATGACTTTATTTGTTATCTGTTGAGGTTATTGTACCCATAACAGCATACTGGGTACTTCGCATTATCACAGATACCCCCAAAATGGCTAAAAATGTTAGTTTCACTTGCCAAAAGTGATTATAACATCCTGTTTACTCATGAAGGGTTAAATGTGTTTCAAAACTACTTTAATAGTTATCTGTTGATGTAATTGTACACACTGCTACAAAGTCTAGAAGAACTATAATCAAATTTTAAATTAAATTATAAGTCAAAATTTCCCATAATTTGGTTGCGCAGTGTCGCATCCATGTTCAATTCAATTCTTTTTTTTACATAGCGCCAATTTACAACACATGTCATCTCAAGGTACTTTACAAGAAAAGTCATTTCAGTTCAATCATTAAATTAAATTGAATTCTATTCTGGATTTAACAGGGAGCCAATGAAGGGAAGCTAAAACAGGAGAAATGTGATCTCTCTTTTCTTGTAATATTGAACAACAATCTATATTTTTTTTCTAGGCTTTGAAGCAACAGATGCTAAATTTCCAATTGAGGGTATTGACCAATGAGCAGCAAGCAAAGAAAAGCTTGTTGTCCTAATAAAAGTATAATGACAGTATAACAGAACGCTTCTGACAACAACAAAAAAAACATATAACAAAAGCAAAACACCTTATTAAAGTAATGTTCAGAAGCTCATATAATTAGTGTTAGAGCTAAATGGAATTAATTACAGGGTTTGTTTATTTGTTTGGAATCAACCTAAACTTCATTGTATTTTGCTTTGAAAAGCTCTTATTGTGCTGTGATGTGCACAGTAAGAGAAGGGGAGAAATAAAGTAATTGTGAGGCAAATTTCACCCATCATGAGTAAACAGGATTCTATAATCACTTTTTGACAAATCTAATGGTTCCTTTTCAGCAATTTTGGGGGTATCTAAGATGATGCAAAGGGGCCAATGTCTTGTAATAAGAGCAAAAACATCAACGGATAATAAATATAGTAATTTCAAGGCATATTTAACCCTTTGTAGGTAAACATTATGTTATAACAACTTTTTGACAAGTAAAATGGTCACTTTTAGCCATTTTAGGGATATTTAAGATGACATAATGGACCCAGTATGCTGTGATGGGTAAAATAACATCAACAGATAACAATTAAAGTAATTTTGAGACACATGTAACCCTTCATGAAAAAACAGGATGTTATAATCAATTTTTGTCAAGTGAAATAGCTGGGTTTTTTTTTGCCATCTTGGGGGTATATGATGATGCAAAGGACCCAGTATGGTGTGATGTGTAGAATAACATCAAGGGAAAATAATTTTGAGGCACATTTAGTCCTTCATAGGTAAACATGACGTTATAATGAATCTTAAGGTATTCCATGTGTTGACATTTACTATTCATGCTTTAATTGTGTCACCTTTAAACAAAACAAAGTCATATATAGATAGTAACACAGTGTAATTGTAAAGCCACAGGAGCTTGATCAGTTTGATCACGTTTATTCATGAGAACATGCGCCTGGGAGAGTTTCTATCCTAACAAAAAAACAACAACTATTAACTGTAGTAGTTTCATGTCCAACTAAAAAAAATAAAAACAATGTAAACAGTATAACACTTTGTATATCGTTAAAATATTGGGAAAACAAACAAGACGAAGTTGATAAAATCAGTGGAATGTAATTTTCATTTGCATAACGTTGTACTTTAAATTCAATGCAGCAGCGTCATGTTATTTTTTAATTATCATTAAGGCTATGGCCTATCATACAGATAGCCAATTCTTAACACAACCCATCTTTCAGTTGCAAATGTTACACTCAGGGTTACATATTGTGACTGTTTACGATAAACACTTCAAACAACTGCTGAAATAGAAACATAAAACAGTGCGTTTCTCTAGAAAAATAGATAAGTTAAATGGAGACAAACATCTGCTAAAGCTATTAGCGAGGAAATTGTTCTTTCTAGTCTCGATAATGTTTGATTTGCCGAATTTCTAAGCCGCAGTTGCTGTGAGTTACGCCGAGAAACGCATTTACCCAACGCGTGCGCTCTCCCACGGCGGGTGGTCAGTTTTTGGCAGACGATCACTTCGTGGCACAACACCTGTGGGTAGGGTGTACACTGTAATAGCTTCAGGAGTTTAGATTACTTTATAATGTCCATCACTTTGATATAAAGAAATGGCACCGCGACTTTCACCTGAGGACCACCTATCTTTGCGTTGTTCTTCGCTGCTTTCACCTAACGTTACTAGGCACGTCCTCACCGCTGCACACCCGGATTTGGACTGGAGGTGAGTGAGCGGCCATGGATAAAAGGAAGTTACTGCTGTAGACACTCAACCAGAAAGGTTCGGCCCATAGCCTTAGCATTTCACATCTAAAATAGTCACATAAACAGTAGCTGAAAATAGCCAACTGTACCAACAATTCAGGGCGCAGCAGGAATGAAATATGAACCGCCAAAGTGCTCAGAATGAAATAAATAAATAAAACCTTGTGAAATAAATGTCTAATAAATAATTGACAGATATATAATGCGACAGTGAAATTGTGAAAAAAACTGAGTTCATATAAAATTCTTATCTTATTAGTATAAAATATTTTTAATTTTCCTTTAAAAATGTATTCATTAATCAAAATAATTCAACTGTAAATTGTTTCCTTATAGTTTTTTATTTTTTTAGCCATTATTATATATTACTATCAGTTTTCAAAATATATTTCACAAAGTCCGCTTTTATTTAATGGTGGTGTTTTTTCCAGTGACTTATTTTTTTTGAAGGGACATTTTAAAGAGTACATCTGCCAATCAGGGTCAGAGGGCGGGACCTGAGTTTTTTTTTTCACAATTTCATTGTTATATTATATATTTGTCTATTATTTATTCATGTAGACATTTATTTCACAATGTTTTATTTATGTATTAAATTTTAAGCACTTTGGCGTTCCATGTGATGATGTTGATATAAATTATGTTGCCCTTCTCTATTAGATTCTTGATGGATATCGGTTGTTGTTATTCAGGTTGGTACACTATAGCCAAGTTATATTGTTGTAAGCTGTTTTAAAATCTATCTTGCACTATGTGCCCATTTTTAACTTTGACCACCTGCCATTCAGGAACAGCCCTCAGTCTCTGATGAGTTGAATAGTTTGCATAGTTTTTTTTTCCTTCCCAGCAATTCTGAAATGTATTTCAGCCCAAGACTGTTTAGTGCTTTATAGACCATCAATAAGAGTTTGTGGAAAGGTTAAAGTGTGCTGAATGCTTTCGCAAAGCTTTAAAACCTGGTTGTTTATTACTAATATAATGTGGTTATAATAACAATAAAGCTGGATATTATAATAATCAGCTAAAACCATGAGAGCACAAAGTATCCAGGCTTACAATAAAGATATGGCAACTGTGTATTTATTAATATTATTAATTACTTTCCTGTGATGGGTCAATGATTGCACCCGGAATAGGTCGCCCACTGACAGCTTGACAGCTGGAGATAACCATCAGTCCTTCAATAATCCTACAATGATAAGCCGGTAAGGATGATGGAAGAAATATAATAATAATAATAATAATAATAATAATAATAATAATAATAATAATAATAATAATAATAATAATAATAATAATAATAATAATAATAATAACAATAATAATAATAATAATAATAATAATAATAATAATAATAAAAATAAAAAAAATATTTCGGCTTCATCAGGACATCGTCAGCTCCGAACAAGTTTGACACACCTGCCTTTCTTATCATGGCTGAATTTTTCCTCCTGTCTAGATCCTCGTTTTCATTTAGAGCAACTATTACTGTGACCAATTGTGCACGGTTTCTCATCCAAAGCTGCCAGCTCCATCAGCAGACAGCCCCATCTGTAACACCACTATTCTTTCCAACAAGACAAACGACCTGATCTCTACCATCTCCCGGTGGCCCTCATCAATTATCACTACTTGTGGCCTCGTTCATACCTCACAACCTTCTCTGCAACCTGCAGTTCATTTATTTTCCTGTTTTCTTCACACCCAGTTTCATTATCGATTCCAGCACAGGGAGGGAGGAGTGTGATGTCTCTCTTAACGTTTGCTCTGCTCTTTTAAAGCCAAACTGAAGTCTTCCTGCATAGAAAACACCTTTTTTATATCTCAATATGTTTTTGATATGCTGCGGGCTTGATCAGATGGACTAAGTTATAAGGCAGGAATGTAATTCTTGCTATAAAAGGGAGTATTTTTGAGATAAGCAGCTGGTAAAGTTATGAAAGATGACACCAGACTGCCATTGAAACTGCAAACCACAGGCGACCTGCTCATAGAACTTGGCTTGTCTCCAGTTTTGATTAACAGTTCTGGGCTCCATTAAGCTGCCTTCGCTCTGAGCTATACAACTATCAGTGGAAATAATTATTGGCATGAACAGTAAAGCATTTCAAGCAACTGATGTTTTGCTCTAAAGTCCTGTTTGTAATTAAACCAGAGAGAACAGTAATTATCTTCAGGGATAAAAGCTAAGACTGGCTATGATTCACAAGGCCTGGGCTTGGAGCATTGCATAGGTGACTTCTGTACACTAAAGATGTCTATTTGGGAGGCTGAATGGCAGACTGCATTACTCTACATTCATTACTTCTTTAACAACTCATATGCAAGAACTGGGATCAAAATAGTCAAAATACACTTTTCTAAAAGTGTACAAGTGCAACTGTGTCGATCAGTGAGCTCCAGCCATTTCTGCTGATGCAAGTTTGATGTCCTTCAACTGTGAAGCACCCGATTCACCTATTTGTTGAATGCATTGATTTTATATGTACAAGTTTGTATATGAAGAAGAATATGTGACAGTATGAAAATGTTAATGAAACAGAATAATCTTAATTTAAGGAATACGTATTATTTTGAAACAAAATTATTGATCATACAGGTAGAAATTTTGTTATTTCTTCACTGCAAATAGGTTCTGGGCTCAAACCTCAGATGAGGTCATCCTGTTTGGGACCTGGGGGTTCTCCTGGTTTAAATCTGGGTTTTCTCCAACACTAGTTTCTTCCCAGTGTGGAAATATAAAGTTGAAATAATATATTAACAAACAAAAGACATGACTTTTTTTGCTATCTGAATATTAATCAGACTGGACTTTTGCTAATTTAGCCCAATTAGGAGTATCTGTTTTTTCTATTTTCTTAAAGCCAGAATATTGAGATAAATAATTCCTCGTTACAGAACTGGTGTAACTGAGATATCTTTAAAGGCTCTATTGGTCACAGACCCTCACAGCTTAGCCCACAGAGCTTTGTGAAGGTCACCTCAAGACATTTACTTTGTTGTTCCTATGCCACGTTGTAATTTATCTGATGGTATTCTTAAAATCACCAAGCTTTAACTTCCTTGCAGATGTTATCTTTCTATATAATAGCATGTATTTTCTGAAGAGCACCAGTCCCTCCTGCAGCAAAATGCCCACAAACAATGATGCTGCAAACACCAAGCTTCACAGTCGGGATGGTGTTCTCTTGTTTGATATCAACATTTGGAAAACATATTTTGATTTAAAGGCATGATTATGTGATTTATGTAAACTTTTGAATTTAAAGAAAGTGCATCTATTCATTGCACATCCCTGCTTATCCTTGCAGGGTCATGTATGGTAGTGGTGGTGGTGGTGGGGCTGGTGCCTAGCGACAATAGGGTACACTCTAGACAGGTCACCAGTCCATTACACAGAGAGACAGGATAAACAACCATGCACAAGCACACTCATACCTCGGATGCAATGTTGGAGGGCCCAATTAACCTAACAGTCATGTTTTTGGACTGTGGAAGGAAGCCGGACAACCTGAAGAGAACCCACGCATGCAGAGGGAGAAAATGCAATTTTCATGCAAATAGTCCCAGGACCTTCTCGCTGCAAGGCAACAGTGCTAAAAAGTTTGCTTGTGGCATTTAGCAAAAAGAACTTGCTATCCTAAATGATCTAAAACAGGAAAAGGTTTAGTCTGGTTGGTCTGGTTTAATGTCGTACGGTTGGGAAAAAAATTGAATTTTTTATACAGTTACTCATACATCTGGTTTCAACACTATAAAGTACAGTAAATGTACAAAAAAAATTAAAGCCAGCATTTTAATTTACAATTTCTCATGGAAGGAATAAGTTTAAAGCTCATTGTATTACAAGCAGACAAACAGGGGGCCCAACATTGTTTTTATTTTATGTTTAACGGACTTGGTTTTTTTTGTAGCTTTGTTTTGTACTTTAGTATATCAGGCATTGATTTTGATCTTGTTTCGTATTATAGGTCCTAATTTAATTTGGTAATCTGGTGTCTTGTTTCACAAGTACAGTTGTTCCAGTTTTCTCTGTAAAACCAGTTCCTGTATTTTACCATCATTAAGGTAAGTTGTTTAATTAATTCCCATGTTCTCCTTGTATTCTGTTATTTCCTCACATGGCTTTCTTAGTTCTATGTAGTTCATCTGGGCTTTCTTTGTTGTTTATTACCCACACATTTCCTGTTCATCATCACAACGCGAGCATATATAATTCCAGATTTTATTTCACCACTTGCCACATTTTCCTGCTGCTCTCCCCCTGTAGAGACTCTTGTGCTCTTGCTTACATCTAGTTTGCACCCTATGAGTTCCTGTGTTGGTTTCTGTTTCATCCTATAATGTTGGCCATTTTAATTAGATCTGTTACCTTTTGGACTTTAGTTAAAAAGAGAGAAACCATTACAAGACACCTTTAGATCATATTCTGCTTTTAGTTCATCCTGCATTTGGGGCCTTACACAATGAATATGACACTTGCCTTAGTTGGTAAGTACAGCAGTCTTACCACAAATAATATATATATCAAAGTCACACCATATAGCAGCGCCTCGTTTTAAGAGCAGTGAAATTAACTTAAGAAATCAATCTGAATTCTTCTATCTGTGCATTGCAAGGGATGTTTCTGCAGATAGCCACTAGATGGCACCATCGGGATCACTAAGGTTTCAGGGTTCAACTTTCTGCGAGTATAAATGACCATCAGATTAAACGAGTGATGTAAAAATGTTTGAACCAGTGTGTGCACAGCATCCTGTTGACACTGGGATTGGACATAATTTGGGCCTCCTGCTACAATGATCTTGTTGAAGCAGAGAAGGAAAATTGATACATAAAGATACATCTTTGTGTCGTTACTTTTGCACAGCAGTTCAGAGACAAAATCTTCATAATGGTCTGCAGGACGTGTTGTCTTGTATCTTCCTACCCCACTTGTTCAGCAGTTTCTTAAAGTTTAATGAAAACTTTCGATTTATGCACTTGCAGAGACATAGTAATATCGACAACTATTCTTCTATAACATACAGTACCACCAGAAAGTATTCACTTTATGAAAAAAACCCAGTCTGATTTCTGTAAAACATAAAATAAAGCACACACACGCACACACTCCTGTCTTGCTATACTTGTGTTGAGATTGTATTGACTTCCATTGATTTTACTATGCCTAACCCAGACACTTTCCCTAACCCTAACCATTAGTGGCACATGCCACATGATCATCTTAGAGATGATCAGACTAGGAAAAGTAAATTTCTCTCACATTTCTGATGTGATAAAGCCAAAGTTTAACTTTTTGTTCTGAAATCCTAATATCTTGTCTGTAAAAAATAAAAGCACTGTTTGTCACCTGGCTAATAACATCCCTACTTTGAAGCAGGGTGGTGGTAGCATCATGCTGTGGAGATGTTTTTCTACAGCAGGAGCTGGCTGACTAGTCTATGTAATAAATAATGTATACAGAGCTCCTTGAAAAAAATTTGTTTCCCTGAGTCCTCTCAATCTTAGACGCAAAGGACACAACCAAGGTAACAAATGAGTGCCTTCAGGAACAGCCTGTGAAAGTCCTCAGTGGCCTAGCAATAAACTGGAGTTGTATCAAATTGAACATCTCTGGTGTGAATGGATGTGCCAAGGCTGTGATTTCTGCCAAATGGGCTTTAGCCATGGGTGTGAATACTTATACCCAGGGGTGCCGGCAGAAATTCTGGGCCCTATGGCAAAAAAAATTCTGGGCCCCCTATATTTTTTACAGATAAAATTTACCCCAATAAACATGCCTTGTACACTTTTAAAACTTCAGCTACTTTCTGTCGGAAACAGTTGTCCCAGAAAGTCGCTAGATGTCGCCAGATGACGTCATGCGCTAATTTGTATAATGATGATGTCATCACATGATGACAAATAAAACAGAAAGATTGAAATAATTATATTTAGATTAGGATTACAGGGTTAAACAATACATAATTTAAACAGGGGAAACATGTTACAGGGAAATGTGACTTCTGTCTTCAAGAAGAGACTGTGGAACATGTTCTATTATTTTGCCTGAAGTAAACTCTTGAGAAACCTGGTACTAAATGTACAAGATATCAAATTGCAACTGGACATCAAAGACCTTTTAAACAAAATTAAAATTTCTGGAAAAAAATTGCTGAGATGACTCAAGAAGACGAAATTAACAGAGAGAATATAGTTTGTTTGTTTTTTAGTACTTTGTAAAAAAAATAATTAGGGCATATTTAGCATGCATCAAATGTTTCTTGCCAACTGCCATTAAACAGAAGTTTATTGTTTATGGTATTATTTTCGGTGGGGTTTTTTGTCATAAGTATTAAATGTCCTACGTTTTTGAACTCACCATACATTTCGAACGTTCCTTGAATGCACCACAGGTGTGAGATGCAGCGTACTACAGACAAGCTTCTGCCTTAATTCCCGTTGAAAGATCGGTTTTATATACATGCAGATTTATATTTTACTTTTGAATTGAAATTAACTACAAAACAACTTTGTTTGGGAGTGGATGAAATGAACCGACAAAGGTTTATGATTGGTCAGTCGACAGTCTGATCATGCTGCATACACATGCGCAGATCCTTCCATTTCTGAGCGTCGGGAAGGAGCAAGCTGGGTCTCTAGGAAATATCTGCAGGAAATATCGGCGACAAAGTTTCACAGAAAGTAGCTAAGGGTGGTCAGAAATGTCGCTAGATTTGTCGCTAGGCGCTTTTTGGAAAAAAAGTCGTCAAGGGGGTCTGAAAAGTCGTTAGAAATAGCGACAAAGTCGCTAAGTTGGCAACACTGAACACTGCTAGCAAGCAGCTCGGCAGGACAGGTGGAATGAACCATTGTAAAGGGGAGGGGTGTGACTGAAACAGTAAATAATTGTTATATAATAACATTTTGTTAAATATAAAATCTATGGTCAAAATAGACAAAATACACATTAAGAGCATGAGGGGCCCTAGCACATTTAACGTATGTATTAAAGTGAGAAAATAGATAGGAAAAGAAAAAAAGGGGTCTGCTCTTCTGGGCCCTTAGAATCGTCCTAACCTTCCACCCCTTTACGGTGCCCATGCTTATACCTCTCATGTATACAGGTCCTTCTCAAAAAAATAGCATATTGCGATAAAGTTCATCTTTTTACATAATGTAATGATAAAAATTAAACTTTCATATATTTTAGATTCATTGCACACCAACTGAAATATTTCAGGTCGTTTTTTGTTTCAAAACTGATGATTTTGGCATACAGCTCATGAAAACCCAAAATTCCTATCTTAAAAAATTAGCATATTTCATCCGACCAATAAAAGAAAAGTGTTTTTAATATAAAAAAAGTCGACCTTCAAATAATTATGTTCAGTTATGCACTCAATACTTGGTTGGGAATCCTTTTGCAGAAATGACTGCTTCAATGCGGCGTGGCATGGAGGCAATCAGCCTGTGGCACTGCTGAGGTGTTATGGAGGCCCAGGATGCTTCGATAGCGGCCTTAAGCTCATCCAGAGTGTTGGGTCTTACGTCTCTCAACTTCCTCTTCACAATATCCCAAAGATTCTCTATGGGGTTCAGGTCAGGAGAGTTGGCAGGTCAATTGAGCACAGTAATACCATGGTCAGTAAACCATTTACCAGTGGTTTTGGCACTGTGAGCAGGTGCCAGGTCGTGCCTAAAAATGAAATCTTCATCTCCATAAAGCTTTTCAGCAGATGGAAGCATGAAGTGCTCCAAAATCTCCTGATAGCTCGCTGCATTGACCCTGCCCTTGATAAAACACAGTGGACCAACACCAGCAGCTGACATGGCACCCCAGACCATCACTGACTGTGGGTACTTGACACTGGACTTCAGGCATTTTGGCATTTCCTTCTCCCCAGTCTTCCTCCAGACTCTGGCACCTTGATTTCCGAATGACATGCAAAATTTGCTTTCATCCGAAAAAAGTACTTTGGACCACTGAGCAACAGTCCAGTGCTGCTTCTCTGTAGCCCAGGTCAGGCGCTTCTGCCGCTGTTTCTGGTTCAAAAGTGGCTTGTAGCCCATTTCCTGCACACGCCTGTGCACGGTGGCTCTGGATGTTTCTACTCCAGACTCAGTCCACTGCTTCCGCAGGTCCCCCAAGGTCTGGAATCGGTCCTTCTCCACAATCTTCCTCAGGGTCCGGTCACCTCTTCTCGTTGTGCAGCGTTTTCTGCCACACTTTTTCCTTCCCACAGACTTCCCACTGAGGTGCCTTGATACAGCACTCTGGGAACAGCCTATTCGTTCAGAAATTTCTTTCTGTGTCTTACCCTCTTGCTTGAGGGTGTCAATGATGGCCTTCTGGGCAGCAGTCAGGTCTGCAGTCTTACCCATGATTGCGGTTTTGAGTAATGAACCACGCTGGGAGTTTTTAAAAGCCTCATGAATCTTTTGCAGGTGTTTAGAGTTAATTAGTTGATTCAGATGATTAGGTTAATAGCTCGTTTAGAGAACCTTTTCATGATATGCTAATTTTTTTAAATAGGAATTTTGGGTTTTTATGAGCTGTATGCCAAAATCATCAGTTTTAAAACAATAAAAGACCTGAAATATTTCAGTTGGTGTGCAATGAATCTAAAATATATGAAAGTTTAAGTTTTATCATTACATTATGGAAAAGAATGAACTTTATCACAATATGCTAATTTTTTGAGAAGGACCTGTACATCCATCCATCCATCCATTTTCTTCCGCTTATCCGGGGTCGGGTCTCTCAGCTCTCAGCTCAGCTCTCTCTTCACCACGACAGACCGGTAGAGCGCCCGCATAACTGCAGATGCCCCACCAATCCGTCTATCGATCTCCCGCTGGACCTGTACATGTTAACAATAAAAAAAATGCCAGAAAATTAAAGTAAACTGTATTTTTATTGATTTTAGAATACTTCTGTGAAGTAACAAGATGTGGAAAAAGTTAAGGGATGTGAATTGCACGGCATACAAATATTTCAATCAAAAGACATTAAATGAAACCTTTCAGGAGAACAGTAGGAAGAGGCAAAAAGAAAGCAACAAGGTAGACAATATACAATACGTTCCAAAAGAAATGGCACAAACCTGCTCAAAGCACAATGAACACACACTGAGTTCAATAGAACCAGGGGTCTATGGGACGAACAGAGTCTTCTGCTGTCCAATCTTTTGCCTTTCAGGTCAAAGGTAAAGTCCTGACCTGAGAGCAACATGCCCTAAATAGTTAAACAGCAAACAGTGGCCTTCTCTCAGTGGGTCTTCAGGCGGTGCTCTTTAAGTTTAGATTTTAATGAACCTACTCCTTCTGCCATGCTAAACAAAGGATTCATTGGTAAACTTTGCAAGGAGATTTTAGTCACAATTATACTGACAACAATCATGCTTGAAGAAATATGCTAAACCTTGCTTCTATGAATGTAAAAGCACAGTTTAATAAGACTTTATTTACTGTTTGCCCACCATATGTAATTTTCCTGAGTGTTTGAAATCTAAGATCAGTCACAGAAGGGGGGGTCCTATGGCTCCAAGGACACCTAATACCCTGCATGCTCCAGGGCTGGGGAGAAGAAAAAAAGGGCACAATTGGATTATATATGAAAATAGGGTCAGTGTTTGTTTTAATCAGTCTGGTGACACAGGGAGCTCTTGAAAGGAGTGTGTAATGAGAGCATGGAGAGCGAGAAAATCAGAGGAAGAGAGAAAGCATGAGGCCACTGAAAGACAAGGAGAAAAAGGAGACTGAGAGGGCAGCCAGGGTGATTGGTCCCCAGGCAAAGACTGGATAACGAAGAGTCAGGACTAGAAGGGAAGCCGTCTGGGGGGTGGCTGGTCACTCAGAGTTCATTGTCAGGTCTCCAAACCGAGGTGACGGTGGTCATTCCAATTATACCAGCATCTTACTGTAGGAGTTTTAGCCAATAGGTTGTGGGCCTAAATGTTTTTTTTTTTCCACAGCATCACATTCATCATGTAAGTGACAATTTGTCTCTTCTAGACAACTGAAATAAACATTCACTGTTTTGTTGGCTGGTTGGGTTATATTGCTGCAGAAGCACGTCAAAACTGAAAAAAAAAACTATTCTGCAGAAAAGAATGAACTTCTCTGTCATTTGTGGTGTAAATAAAAAATGAACTCATGCAGATGATAAGGTACCTGTTTGAATACTTTTCTAAGTTTTCCAAATTTGTGGTAGTTCTTACTTGCTTTCAGTGACATTTTAGAGATAGATAAAGTACTTTATGTTATATTGGTCATATTTAAACTCTAATGGGGGTCTTTGCACAATAACTCAAGTTTGAGCCTAATTGGATTAATAGTGTTTGTGAAAACAAACGTTCAAGTCTTTCAACAGATTTTTTATTTGATTCAGGAGATGACTGATGTAAGAGATGATTAAAGTGTGGTATGTTTGTTTTATAAGCTAACTTTGGTTTAAACTTCTCCTCAGTTTATAAGTGACCTGTCTGCTGTGTTTCTTGATCCTCATGATGTTTTTTCCAACCAAAGTTTTCTAACAAACTTCTGAGGCCTTCACAGAACAGCTGTATGCAATATAATAAATAATAAGAACATGGTCTCTATTTACCAATTAGGTTACTTCTAAAAGTTGTTGATTGCTTGGATTTTAATAAGCGGTTATTAAGAGTAAAATAGGGTTGAAAAAAAAGTAGCCTAACAATTAATAAAAAATTTTTTACATTTTGGAAAATCATATCCAATTCTTTCCATTTTACAACTTGTCTCATAAAATACAAAAAAAAAAAGTGTGGTTGTGATGTAAAACATGGAAAGTGGTATAAACACTTTTGCAAGGCACCGGAGATACAGAAAAGTCATGAAACACTAAATGAAGCATATTTTTTTCATTTGCTTAAAAATGTGTTGCTACAGTCAAAATGCAGATGTTTGTGGATTATTTAATATAACTTTTTTTTTTGGCAAAGCGTCTCATAATTGTGTGGTGGACGCATTGGTTACGATTACTTTGTTAAAGGTTGTTAATACTTCCTCCACCACCGACTGTCAGTCAAGTATCATTCGAGTGATCACATTTCCTAGTAGATCAAAACATTTTGACTCCTTGGGCACAATTATGGTTTTAAGTGACTCTACCTTTACTGATGTCCACAGATAAATTTCATATTTCATAAACATTTGTATTGTGTTCTGATATGAAGAACTCAGCACGTATTTGTATTTACTATCGTTCAATACTGATGGTCACAAGAAAATGAGTATTGTGGCTGTAGTTAATTTATTCAAGTAAACTAGAGTTACACAAAACATTTTCAGATAGAAAGTAATCTTTTATTTCTACCACATATTTCCATAGAGTATCAGTAAAATTAACATTTTGGAGTGTCTCAGTCAGAATTCTGACTGAGAAACTGTGGAGGGAACTAAAGATTAGGGTGATGGCATGGAGGCTCTCCAATCTCACAGACTTGGAGTTCATCTCCAAAGATAAATCATCAAAATACCAGTGGAAACATGCAGAAAGCTGGTCAGTAATTTTAAGAACCTTTTGCCAATAAAGCCAATAAAGATCTTTTACTGTTTATTGAGAGAAGAATAAATATTATTCCACTTAGTATTCTTTAAGAAATGCAAATAAAAACAGGTTTTCTTTTTCAAAATGTATACTCCTTTTACATTGCTTCTGTTTTCATTAAACTTCTTGGTTGAAATAAAAATATTTATTAATGTAAATCTGACAGAGGTCAAAACAATTTTGTTCTTAATTTTATGTCAGGAATGAATAAAGAACACAGAATAGAGGATTACTGATCAATGATTTTTTCCTAACAGTATGGAATTCATTGCCAGTGAGGTACTGTAGTGCACGATCATAGAAAAGCTACATTTTAGAACCACCTGTAGCAGCAACTACTTAAAGTAAATATCTCCTAAACAACCTGGTTAGACTCACATTATTATGGAGGGACTCCTCGCCTTTACAATGCTTCTTCAATTTTTTGAAGTTTATAGTTAATTGTTTGTCCTCAAGTTTCTTATGTTAATACCACAGTGTCTGAGTCGCCTTAAAGGTTGGTTTTTAGTGTTATTGCTACAACCTCTTTTCTTTTTCACCATTCTGTGGTTGATTTGCTGGTGGGTAGAAGGGTTTTGTATAAACAGGAGTGGGAGGGTGAAATCGATGATTGCAAGGTGCCCAGCTCCTGTGGATAAACAAGTCTAGACCATCAGCCATACTTGACAGTTGCTATCTAGGGATTGTGCTCATTTGATGATGTTTGGTTTTCTCCATTTCACCTCATCATGCATCCTGGTTAGACTTCTAACTTTTCTTCACTGTCATCTGTCAAAAGAACATTGTTCCAGCAGTACTGTCATTTGCTTGAAGAAACTTGTATGGCTTGTCTGTTAACTTTTTTCAAGCAAACTATGCTTGTTCTGTGTTTTTTTATGTTTATTTTATTAGAGTCCAGTACTGAGGTTCTGAGTTGCTCTTTTTTGTGGTTTCCTGACTATTTCATGTATTTGATTTTATTTGCTGAAAAAAGGATTTCTGCATTAATGAACATTTCTATCAACACAAACACAGTCAATTACAGTCAAAGCTGTTTTCTATTGTTTGTTCCCTTGCCTGATGTTACAGGCCAAATGATCTAAAATGTAAAAAAAAGCAAAAAATAAACAAACAAGAGAAGAAAACATTGAGATAAAATCCATCATATAAGAACATTTCAGGCTAGTTGTCAATTCCATATATAAACTTCATAGACACAATATTTAAATTTTTTGTAGTGACCACATATCCTGTAGAAAGATGAACTTACATATTGACAGAGGTGTGTACATGTGTGTTTCATGTGTTATATACATGATCCCACTCAGGATTGGTTTAACCAGTTACATTCTGGTATTTCTCGTATATATCTCTTTAGCTGCTATTTTAAAGTATTAAAAGTTGGACAGTGATTGGCAGTTTACTCCGTGTACCCCCCATTTTTGATGCAGCTGCAGTGAGCTGACTGAGAGTTTACAAACAGTACATCTAGAATGAGGAGAAACACCTAAAATCCCTCCATCAGCTCAGTCTATAAGTACACAAGATGAGTTGCAGTGTCATATCTTTTTATGCACTTACCTGCCAAGTGAGCGTTACATGTTTCTGTGCAAAAAAAAGGCAAATGAAATAAGAGCAAGGGTACCAACTCCTGGATGTCCATCAGACTTCCCTGAGTTGTTTGGTAAAAGTATCCTTTAGTCGGAAGTTCAAATGTAGCTGCTGTGAGGTAGCCATAAAATAGATTATCCTGAAACATTGTGCAGAATATATTACACACAGTCTCCTGTGTGTAATATATTATAGGGCTCAAGCAGAATGTGCGCACATAGCCCCTTATAATCATTACCTAAATCTCATACACTTTGCTGATCCATTTTTAAGTATAAATTATCTCAGTCATGTACTCTCCTTCATCTAGCGCAGAGCAACACTCGTTTAATTTAAGGGAAAAGTTTGTCTTAGCAGAACCTGAATCCCCAGCAGCGGTCTGGGGATTCAGACCGCTGCTGGGGACCGATCTGTTTTAAAGATGTGGAGAACATGTTGAAAACATTACAACTTATGCTTTTGCGCTCTAAGCCCAGAGGTTAGTGTGATGTCTGCTGAAAGCTTTTTCCATATCACTGAGAAATCAACTGTGTACGCTCAGAGTTTTGCAGCTGCTTTCTATTCCTCAATGTGCAGAGTAATTCCAAACAGTTTATTTTCTATCCAGCCACTTCAACCCCCAAGGTCATTTGCTTTTTCTTTTTCTAAACAGACCGAAAAGCTCAGATGTCCTTTCTGTGTGGAACTCCTCTAAATCTGATTCGCCATGCTTGTCTGGTTCCATCCTGCAGAGCTGTGTCACTCAGATTGATCGGACTCTCGTTATGGTTTCTGTTAATTTTATAGATATTCTAATTTTACCTGCAATAATATTAAAGAGGGGGACTGAAGGTGAAACAAAAGAAGGCATACTAGAACTTGATTCATAACAGCGTTTCCAATTACGTAATTATAGAAAGAAGAAAGTGAAGCATGATTCAGATCTTTGGGGGGGGGGGGAGTCAAATCACCAAAGCAGCTATGGATGAGCTATGGCTGAAAGAAGGGGTTACGGCCAGTGTCTGGGTGGCTGTTTGAGGAGGGGAGGGGGTCACACTCTATACCCATCCCCTCAGGGCATCAGTAGCAGGATGAGCCCGAGCATCCGCTTGGAGATTGACCCCAGCTATCTCTGTGGAGTTTGGCTTGTACAGCTGTGCCTTATTGGACAGGAACAAAGAGCTGCCATGCACCAGGGGGTTTGGCATTCAGCATTTAGGAGAACAGGAAGCCCCATAAGATATTCACCTATATTTAAGATGGTGATCTGGCTTTCAAATGCTGAGAATGAAGGAAAATGTGTTCCAGCAATGCCATCCCAGGTAAAATTGAGCCTATGTGGTCATTTCACTTTGCAGCAATGCAGGAGTGGTGACCTTATCTAAAATATTGTTAGTAAATTTGCATTTATCTACTTAAAAAGTATTCCCACTGTGCTTTTTCAGGATCATGCTCTGGGGATGCTTTTCTTCAGCAGGGTGAAAGGTGATGGGTAGATGGAGTTTCCAAGCATACTAGGGTGTCCTGGAAGAAAACCCGATCAATGCTGCAAAAGTCTTGAGACTGGAGTGAAGTTCTCCTTCCAGCAGGACAACATACAACCCGAGATACAATTGAATGATTTAAGTCAAAGCATGTTTGTGATAGCTCAGTCAAAGTTCATGACCTAAATCCAATGCATTGTCTGTGGTAAGACTTGGGGCAACTGTGACTCAGGAGTTAGAAGTTTGTCTTGAAACCGGAGGGTTGCCCCCGGTCTGTCCGTCTAGGTCGTTGTGTCCTTGGTCAAGACACTTCATCCTTCTGCCTACTGGTAGTGGTCAGAAGATCCGGTGGCACAAGTGTTCGGCAGCTTTGCTGCCAAACACTTGTACCAAAATACAGTAATGTTCAATTAATTTGAATATTTTTGAAAAGTCAATTTATTTCAGTAACTCCATCACCAAATGAAAAATATTATACATTACATTAATTACATTACACATATTTATGCATTATATATTGTTAGTTCTAATCCTTTTAGTAATTATAAATTAATTACATGCAGACTAATATTTTCTAACCATTATTTCTGTTAAGTATGATGATTATCAGCTTACATCTAATGAAAAAAACATTTAGGATTGGAATATTAGATCAGATCAATAATAAAACAAAGTTTATATAGAAATGTGGGCTTAGTGAGAAACAATACCTGTTAGAGGGTTATTATTTTCAAAAGATGCTTTTAATCTGTCAAATGAGTCTTATCGAAACACATATTCTACTATATTAAACAGTACTGTGCATGTTATAGTTGCAAGGCCTAATGCAAATGCATTAAGCGTTGCACATGTTTCAGATTTTTATTCGTGAAAAAGTTTAAAAAACATGTATCCTTTTCCTCTCACCTCACACACTGAAAGAAAAGTTGTGGAATTAACATAAAAACAATATGCACATCGGTTGCATGAAACAAAGTTAAGTTTCATTGATATAATTTTATGTACATGTTTTCATTTTTTGTTTGCTGAGCCAATATAATTATTTTAGGTTGTTTTTAAAAATTTTCATTATGTCCATTATATAAATCGACGTTATGTTGATATAACATGATTTCGTCATGTTAGTGTTAAAAAATTTATTCATGTTCAATACTGAAAGAAAAAAGTTGTGGAATTAATATAATAATATGGGCATCGGTTGCATGAAACAAAGTTACGTTTCATTAACATAATTTTATTATGTACATTTTTTAATCTTTTGTTCGATGAGCCAACATAATTATTTTAGGATGTTTAAAAAAAAAATACATTATGTCCATTATATAAATTGACGTTATGTTGATATAACATTTTGTCATGTTAGTGTTAAAAAAATTTATTCATGTTCAATAAAATGAATTACCAAATTAAATTTTTTTTTTACACCGACAATAAACCTATATTCTATTATGTTCTATTCTATGTCAAGTAGATTAGGAAAATATTTGAATTACCCTGTTGAACTTATTTTGAAATGCTTGCATGTAAAATATTAAGTAAAACCTATACACAGTGTAGCATCATCTACAATACCAGTACAAAGAAATTTGAAGTATTGTAAGGCAATAAACAGTCTTTTTTTTAATCAAAAGTGTTGAATTCTGTTAACCAATTTCCAAGCAATGCATGTCAGAAACAAGTACCATGTGAAATGGACAATCGTAAATCTGACCAAACAATTCTGTGCAACCAAACTGGGTACAGAATAATAAAGAAGCAATATCTAACCTCCCAAAAAGAGAACAGAAGTATATGAGCTTTGACAAAGAATTTGAGAAAAATGGACATTATGACAGAAGTTAGTTACAAAACACTATACTGTAAAACTTCTGTATAAAAAAGTTAATGCATCTAGCATTGCTAAAAACAAAAACAAACTAAACTTACATTATTCCACTCCACATCTATGAAGCTCAACTTCTTTTAATAATGAATTGAAGAGCAAAAATGAAAGCACTAAATAAGGATCTTCGGTGAGTGGACAGATAAACTGAAACAGAAAAACAATTCCCTGCAAGAGTCCAGCACAGAATATAGTGAAAAACCTCACAATCTTAATTACAAATTTGAACATGTCAAGAAACACACCATGGTTTGAGGAAAAATTGTGACTCCAAGAATATAGATAAGCAAACTAAACGTAATGACATGTGATGTATACAAAAAAAAGGGATAGAAATACAGGAAACAGTTTGCTTCAGAAAATGTTTTTGAAAAAAGAAAAGTATACAAAAAAATCGCACAATAGGGGATGGGACCTGTTTAATAGGAATCAAGCACTTCAGCTTATGTAAATAAAGTGAAAAGAAAAATTAGTCTGGCCAACTAATCTGTATTTCCTTGTATGCATGCACAACGATGAGGAGATGCAGAAAACAGCCTTCTGTACATCTGCCTTAACAGGGGAAAAGGTCATTCATAAAGTCTGTTCTTGAGGACTTGCACTTTTTTTAAAGTGTGCTTCCTTCCAGCTCCATTACCACTTTCTGCAGTACTTCAAATGTATACTTCAGGTCAGGTAGGTAGTTGAGGTTCAAAGCGTACATTAGTCCAAACAGCATTGCAGTGGCTAATGCTACATTATCCAGTTCCTGCAAGACCACCTGACCTTCTAGCACAATCCCAATATCCTCTGGTATGTTGCAACCACCAGGTTTGATGACATATAATCCAACTGTGGTCTCCTCAAAAAATCCTTGGATCATGTTTTCATCTTCATCCTGGAGAATAAACGATAATGAAATTAGATTAAGTAGGTAAAACAATTCGTACAATGTGAGGATTATTTATCCTCTATAAATAAATCTAATAATCCATCAATTTCATCAAATTAACCCTAACCCTATAGTATGATTACGATAAAAAGCCAGTCCAGTACCATCATAGCCAATGGACTTAAATATTTTAGACTATTCTCAAGTCTGAGTCTTGTATACAAGATCCTAAATGGCCCCAACACATTTACTGGCTTTTGTTTGCCATCACCCTGCTATTTCTTTAAAATCCACCAGAAAAAGCTACAATCAATAGCTTTAATGTACAATTCTGACACACAATCTGAACAATCTTTTAAAGTCATACACAGTGGAAGAACAAGAGGGAATGAGGAAGGAAGGGAGGGAGGGAAGAAAGGAAGGACAGATGGAACACCTTTAAGAGGTGTCCCTAATAAGGGAACATAGACACCATGGGCCTCGAGAGTTTTAAGATCTGTCAGAAGAGGCTCTAAACATTTTTCAAACCCATATATTTTGACATCATCGCTTTTGCAAAGCACAGCAAGATATATTGATGATAAACACGAATGTGAACCTGGTGGTAGGTTTGCTAGAATCCAATAAACTGCACAAACTTTGTGCTTCTTTCGAGAAGTACCAAGGGGGTTACAAACCTCGAAATCATCCACATACAAACAAAGTGATATTCTTAACTCCTCAGCATTCAAGAAACTATTTTCTTTAAAATGACTACCGTCTTTAATGGATCTGTATTCGTAAGATGGATCTAGCTTAGTTTGTTCCTTTCCTCTATGATTTTGAGTAACCTTGTCAAGACTTCTCTATGATTTAAGATTAGCTGTAATAATTTCAATATTGGTACATATTGAAAGGTTATATCTTTTTTACCATCAAGTATATACGACACTGGTTCCACAACACCAAAATTATCCTAGTAGTATTTTTTTACGATGATATGGTGTGCAAAGAGCCCCACCTTTTTCAATTGCTTTTAAAACTGGGTTAGTTGAACAAACAGCTTAAGCAATTTCAGATACTGTTGAATCCTCAAGTTCAAGTTTGTGCCGTCTAAATATGTCAGTAAGAAAACTTTTAGATAGTGGGACTGATGCTGAACTGATTAGATAGTGAAGTTCTTGTAAAACATCATCAACTGCTGTACCTGGACTAAATATTCCAACTTAAGAAAGGCTGCGGCAAGCTGTTGCTGAATTGAACTTTGAAGTGCCTCGTCTTCATCAAGCTGATTTAAGGGATGTACCAGCTGATGTCTCCTCTACACAATCCTCGTTCTGGTCTTCAACAAGTGACTGATCTACTGAAAGAGATGTTACAGTAGTTGTTTTCACAATGCCTAGCTTCAAATCAGTGAGAGTATGAGGTGTATGTCTGCGGCTCTTATGAGATTTAAATGTTCCATAAATGCAAGTTTTAAAGGTGCAATCAACAAACATACAAGAAACATTTTCATTTTTTCTTAGATGGGAGTTAATATGAACAAAATACTCCCTTTCATTAGCCAAGTTTTTGCATGAACATATATGGCAGCTGAAAAGAGATAACTTTTGGAATTTGACTTGTGTTGAATGCACTCTATTTTGATGGACTAACAATGCCTTCCATGTCTTGAATGTGCATGGGCAGCCTGATTATGTACATGGATAAAGGCAGGTTTGCCCAAAATGTGGATGTTTGAGCTTATAATGGTTAAGTAATTCCAATCAACCTTGAACTGCAACAGAACACCCCTTGCACTGCCACATAAACTGTAAAAGAAAAAAAAAGTCTTTCAATAAAAAATGGGATCATGTATGAACTATAAATACAGGTGAATTGTGAAATCAACCAGCATAACACTCAAAGGCAGGTAAACATTTTCTAAAT
Source organism: Valencia hispanica (assembly GCA_963556495.2). Lineage (NCBI taxonomy): Eukaryota > Metazoa > Chordata > Actinopteri > Cyprinodontiformes > Valenciidae > Valencia > Valencia hispanica. The sequence continues at coordinate 26,093,662 of OY747709.1, forward strand.
ACTCACCAGTACAGTGCCTTTGAAGATATATTCAAGACCGAGGTCGAGGCAAACAGTTGTGCTTGACAGGAGTGAAAGATATCTGTAAAATATGGAATTTACATGCTAATGTTTTTAATATTTTAAGTATTTATCGTAATCTCTTTTAATGAAAAAACAAAACACTTTTAATGCCTGAATGAAAAGAAGTAGGTCCAAGATCTTGTGCGCTAATGTTAAAACCATTTATAGGGCAAAAGGCAAAAAACATTTTAAATTATGTTCACAAAGACTAAATTGTTATGGTAAATTAAAGAACTAGGACACAAGCACTGGTTACCTGCATTAATGTACAACAAACTAGGCTTTACTACTTCATATGGGGATGCATTTCAAACCAATAATCATCATCGGTATACCACACTTTTTAGAACCTGACAAAGTTTGTAACAAAAACATTGCAGTCATGGTTCCGAGCATGCGCAGAGACAAGACAACATACGCCAAGGGAATGACAGAAGTGTATACATTTTCCTGCTGATCATTCCGTAAAAAAGTTTAAACCACCCCTTTCAATCGGATCGAAGATTATTTCCAATCAAGGCTGATCAGATAAACTGACATGTTGACACGATGCGTTTTTATTCTGATAAGTGTTCAATCTGATCAAAAGTGCTCCATGTAAACGCATCGGTCTGGGCTGCGACTACGTCCTGGTGCCATGACCGTGTCGCAATAACGCCTGTTGCATTACGTCTGAACACCATGACAAAGTGGTGACTGAAGAAAAAAAAAGTAGTAACATTTGATTGTGAAAATGTCATGGCTCGTTTCTGCGGCAAATATGGGCAGGTCAAAGTTACCTCGACTTCAGGCGCCATCCGCCATTTTACTAGTTCAAAACTTAGCTTGGCGCAGAAACTGTTAGCTTTACATCATTTTATTGAGGATTTGAAGACTTATTTAAGTACAATCTCCTTTTCAAACAACAAAAAGGATGTAAAAACAAAACTTGCTTTTGATACATTCCAACTGCTTACATAATTTACAAATGTAAACTCACCTCTCTTTTCTCCCTCCTTTTTTTTTCTTTTTTCCCTTTTGTTTCTTTTTCCAATACCATTTCCGTAAATAAACCTTCACCCATGTTAATATTGTATAAACCCGAATAACTAAACTTTATGGTGTAAAATTGATGCTGACATGCTGTAAAAAACAATTTATTAAATAAAGATTTATCACAAAAAAAAACCTGTTAGCTTTGCCTCTTCACTTTACTAAACTGGATTTGCTGTACGAGTTGTATCGCACTGAAATGTTCGACATATAATGAGCATTTGAGAGAACATTGATTCCAATGACACTTTTGACACTTTGGTGACACTTAAATTACAACATTCAATGATAACTAACTCTAATGTCAATGTCAGCTAAATCGGACACGGTGGTGTAACTTATATCCTTCTACAACTAACATTTTTCTTTGTTAAATTATAAACTTTTCACTTTATGTTCTTAGTGAATTATGTGAAAGAACATTTTACTTACCTTTGAAACGACAAGCCAACGGACCTTTTCCCACGCAACAGAATCTTCTTCTTCTTCTTGTTTTGTTTAGTTGCATTTCCGCCACCTACTGTATGGGAGTGTGAGTACGCAACAGAATCAAATGATGGCAGACCGGAAAGTAGAGATGAGTTTGAAATGCATCCCTCTAGGGGCGGAGTTTCACGTGAAAACATCAACAAAATATTTAATTTGAACATGAAAAATTCTTAAACACTTCACAGCCTTCAAGAGTGCATTAAACATTTAAGACTTTATTATTTTTAGAATAGAAACATGAATGAATTATGAAAACCTTGTAAAATAGCTATATATAAATTGCACAACCTCCCCGTAGCCGTTCTTTCAGTGCAGTATGCATTCATCTGTTGGTCTATAAAATCCCCACAAAATCCACTGAATCTGACAAAATATAAAAAGGTACAAGGGGTAACAATATTTTTGCAAGGCAACGAAAAATAATTGCAGCAAACAGTAGCCTACCTCAGTCGCAGTACACTCTGACAGCTAATAGTGGCAAATTATGGAGGCACCTACCATCATCTAAATTGACAAAACATTTTTCCCTCAACTGGAGAGAATGAACAGATTCGTCCTAATAAATGCTACAAAGAGAACGGGCAACAGGAGCTCCTTGTGTTCTTCAGGGGTTTTCCTATTTCATTCACTGCAGGTCGCTGCAAAGGTGCAGGCGATGTCTGGGAGCATTTGCTCATATATGTGTAGTGTCTGTTAGAAAATGACACACCCACACACACAATTAAAGGCTGAACTCTGCTCACACAATAAAAAAAAAATGAGACAAGTATACTTAAAAAGAAAGAAAGATTTACCTGCATTGTAGGAAACAAGTGTGTTGGTGTAGATTCTCCGTCATCTAAGACATGAGTCCAAAGTGCTCAAATAAACCTGAATAATGCTTTTGGATGAAAGGTGAAGAGAAAAGAGAAGTAGTCCAACTACTTGCCAGAAGAGATGGCAATATTTACATTTTTTATACATAATATAGGCTTGAATTATGTAATATTTTTATTTTAGTAAAAATTGCTCAACCAAATAAAATACTTGGAAAAGGTGTAGGCCTATACCCTTTTTAACAAATTAATTTACATAGTCTAGACTGTATGTAAAAACCGTTTGTTTTGTTTTTAAATTAGAACATATATTTCATGAAATCTTCCATGACTAGAACGGCTGTAACCTAATTTGATCGAATAAAGCCAATTAAATGAAGTATGCTTTGTCGATCAGTTGTCAGTAACGTGTTGTAAATCGTTATAACAGCTGCGCGATTTTGTGATCATGGACGCATTTTAAAAATAATAAGAGAAAGGCGATCTCTAGCATTCACAGAGCAAAACCAGAAATAAATAATGACCTAATGCTGACTTGATATTTTGGTATCAGATGTATATTTTGGCGCCATTAGCCTGTCTGTCACTGATCTTTTTTCATTCACTCACCGTGCAGACGCTGAAGGGAGGATGATGTCTTCTGACTCTGGAGGTTTGAAGAAAATCCCACAATAGTCTCAGAGCTGTCACTGCCACAGCCTCCCTCAGGTTAAGCAAGATGGCTCAAAACTACTTGCACATGAATTTCTGAGAGGAACTCATATTTATTTATTTATAGCCTATATAGTTAATCAGTCAGTCAGTCAGTCAGTCAATTAGTTAGTTAGTTAGTTAATTAGCCAGTTAGCTACTTTTATTAAGTTTTTAAGTAAGATTTTTAAAGGGTGACAATAATTTACAAATCAAAACACCAAGTTTTGCTGAGGCTGCAATAAAGCATATTTTTATACAATAAATCAGCTATTTTTCGGTATTTAGGTGATTTACAACATGACTGTTATTATTATATTTTGCAACAGACTATTATTTTTTATGAAATCCCTGCAAAGATAAAGATTAATTAAATAAATCAACTGTAAAGTGCTTTGTGGTTTTTGACGGTATTTATTTTTATTATTATTTACATTTCCAGTTCTGTCACAGCCCCTATCTGGACACCCTTTCCAAATCTGAGGAGGGCATGCCTCTTGTCCTTAAAACACGTTTAGCGATCAGGCTTATTTATTCATAGCTCCGGTGTGTGTCTGGTGGAGTTGGGCTTTAATCTGCTAAATCCAGATGGTTCTGCTGAGGTACATGTTTACAGATTCCTGCAGATTGTGAGGAAGGAGCGGGGCCAGGTCGGCCTGTCCCTCATTAAGTTCGTCTGAACAGGGAGGCATTTATCACGACAGGCTCGAGATCTTTTAAGGCGCTGGGCCTTCTGTGTCCGAGCTACTGCGCCTAGCTCATCTTTCCCTCTATAAGTGATATAACACAGGTTAAATTGTCCTTTAATTGGCAGCTGAGGTGTAAGGGCTTGAGTCTGTTCCTGTATGGACCATTTCTAGTAAAAGATATGTCAGAGAAAAACAGAATCTAATCTAGAATAAATTACTCCCACTACCGTCTTTACTCAGTCTGGATACTTATTACTGGATTATGACTTTTCAGTGTTTCTCCTTGTTTTTGTTTGAACTTGTTTCCAGCTGCAACCTGCAAACAGTGAGAGAGCAGGCTAACTAACAGATAGAGCAAAGATGGATCAACCACAGACAAACAGCTTTCACATGTCCATTAATGAATACTGCAGATGCTGTCATTGCAGTGTCAAACATTAGGCTCTTTGAGTGTGCAGCTCTCTGGTGGGCTCAACCAGAGATATGTTTTGACTCCTCAGTTGTAGAAGAAAGGAAAAACTTCTATTTTCCATAACTTGGTTGAAAAAATATCTTTATTCAAGAACATTCTGAGGAAAAGTCTTTGTCTCCTTATTAGAAAACTGTGGCCAGCCTGTCCCTGGTGTGCTGTGGCTGGGGATCCTAACACTCACTGGGATGTATAGTGACGCCTCACAGGAGGTCAGACAGAGGACAGCTACCCCACTTCCCATCTCGCTTCCAGCAGACCACAGTAAGCTTCCCAGAATGCACCTCGCCCGGCCGTCCGACCCCGAGGTCGGCAGCTGTCAGTCACAGCCTCAGCTGGCTCTGCAGCTTCTGGCCACGCACTGGAGGATGTGAGAGAGGCCTCTGAAGGGAGCGCTGCCTCTACATATGGGATCATCTCTGTGCATTCATGGTCCAGTAATTAAATTAGCTATCCTTCTCCTATTCTAATACAAACCTCAGGTTGAATCGCCACCCTGTACGTAAGAGGAAAGGCCCCAGGCGGTGACAGCCAGACGAAGTTCAGAGCGGTTCCTTGTTTTAGCAGCCTGTCCTGTGTTGGTATGCATCTGGCAGGACACTCTTTGTAACCTCTTCATCCAGTCGCTTGTTTTGAGATTTTCCCGATTCTTAGCATAAAAGGTTAGATCCTTCCAATTCATTCAGCAAATCAAATCCTTCACTCTTTCAGTAAGGTACCAACTCATCCTCGTTTTTTGAAAGGCAATAACAGTTCTGGTCAGATGTTTGCAAACTCTTCTGATAAGCAGAAATCTCATTTTAATTATAAGAATTTATTTTTCTGTTTTTCAATGCTGTAATCCTAAAAAAAACCCAAACAATTTCAATGATTTTTTATACAATAATTTGCTGTGCCAGTCTAAATTGATTGTGGATTTCCCCTAAATCTTCAGAGGGTCAAAATTCAGCCACTCATAGATATATTATCTTCCTGTTTGAATTTATATCCATATAAAAATATATTATTTGTGTTTTTGTTATCAGACATGTTGGATTTAATGTTGCACTTGCAGTTTAAGTATGATGCAAACAGGAATTAAACAGATATTATAGTCTGAACTTATTAGATTCTTCTACTTTTACCCACTTATTTGCAGTAAGAAAGAGCTGCATTAGCAAATGTAAGTATGCAATTATGTATTATTAATAGCCTAAATAAATGATTCAATTCAATGTTCCATACTTAAAACATGAGCACAAAAATTCCCTTTTTCTTGTAAATAACGATATTATTATTTTGCATCCCATTACTGACAATGTTGTGAAATACATTGACAAACCAAAGATTATAAATAACCTTAAAAGTTTTTTATCAAATGATGTCTATCCTAATATTTAAATAAAAGAAGAAATTGATAAGCCAGTATATATCTTTTACTGCACCACCTACCTCAGCTTTGGACAGTTTGTTGAGTTTATCTGCCAGGATCTAAGCAAGTTCTTCTGCTTTCATGAACCAGATGAAGAGGCAAAATACCTCTAATAGGATCCTGAGTATTTGCATTAATGCAATGCATATACCATCATGAAAACTTTACATTGAGACTGGAGACAGATTCACGCGAATTTGCGTCAGTCTACAGACACACTCATATTTAGTTAAATATCCTTTTGGAAGTTGTTGGAACTTTTATTCAAAATCCATAAATGTTCAAAAGAGTTGAATTCCGACTCATTCCTGAAGCTTAATCATAGTCTGCTTATCAAAAATTGTTATTCATCTATTCTAAAACCAGTTTTGATGTGCTTTGTGATCTTTGTCATGCTTGATCACCTATTTGTGGTCTATGTTGAACCATCCAGCTTGTGATTTGAAGTAAAGTTGAATAACTTGCAGGTATTCCTGCTTTTTCATTATTTCACACCCTTGTACACTGTTAGTTAAACAGACCCCCAGCATGATGCTCCCACCACCAAGCTTGTCAATAGGGGTTGGGTTCTCAGGCTTCAAATGCTCTCTTAGACTCCCCCCAAAAACACTGGTGGTCATTGGGAATAAAAGCTCATCCTTTGCATCATCTAGCTCTAAAGATTTTCTCCAGAAACCATGAAGGTTGGTGCAACTTCCAGTTGAGTTTAAAAGTAGACAGAACAACTGGTGCTCCACTTTATAATAGTTTTGATGGTTCAGATGTTATTCCAAGTTATGACAACCAAATGTTTGGTTTCGTTACAACTTACATTTAACTAAATATTAGTGGGCACATATACTTGAGTAGACTGGAAACCTGTTAAGGGTTTACACCAGGCGTGTCCAATCCTGGTCCTCGAGATCTACCATACTACAAATTTTAGATGTGTCCCAGCTCCAACACACCTGAATCAAATTGTTCAATTCCCTCATCAGGAGTCTGTCAGCTCTCCAGAGGCCTGGTAACAAGGCCTTCATTTGATTCAGCTGTGATGAGAAGGGATGCACGTAAAAAGTGGCTGGATAGTAGAACTCGAGGACCAGGGTTGGCAACCCCTGGTTTACACTATCACCCAATGACGGCTGCAGGTAGGTCCTGCAGATAGTATATAGACAATGAATGGATAGAAATACTTGAGCCTGTACACATAGTTTTGACCCAGTAAATATAAGAAAAAATTAACATGACATTCATGCTGATGATGAGTGTATGTAAACTTCTGACCTGCACTGCACTTGTGTGTTACAGATGTAGGGTGTCAGGTGTCACAGGAGGAAGCTCCTCTTAAGACTGAGGGTTGCATGTCAAGCAGTGAGAGTGCAGGCGTCACCTTTATGGTGTCTGTGCCCAGAACTACTGCTGCTGCTGTTGGAGGAGGAGGGAATGGAGGGGAACTTGGACTCTTAACAGACTGAACTGATTTCCTGTGCAAGGTCATGCCCAGGACAAGCTAGAGGAACATGGGTTTTAGGGGCACCGGAAGCAAGAGAGTGACACAGTGTTGACATTGTTTATCTGGCATTTTCCTGGCAAAACCTGTCACCTCCACACATCCCAGGCAGAGATCACACCGAGTCTCTATTTTATTTTATCAGGGATTTGTAAGACCCTCTTTCATTTGACCTTACTGCAGTTCTAACTTGAATTTTAATCTTGGACTTTTTTGGTGGAATAATAGTTTCACTATATTGTAATTAATTAATCCAAACCATCTACAAATCTGCATGGGTCACTGGATCCTATGCAAGTTAAATCTATGCAATATTAGTATAAAGCATGTCCCCTGAGGCAGCTCAGATTGTAGCATATATTCTAGGTCTTATTCACATTTTTACGAAGCACTGAGCTGAGGTTTTGTTTTAAGAGAGCTTGTGCTGCTTCAGGCGACAGAGGAGAAATAAAACTATTCTCATGCATGTTTAAAGCTGTACTCATATCGCAAAGATCCTCACAATGAGGAGCACATTCAAGTAAAGTGTGAAACTTTGGAAATATATTAATTTATATTTTATAAATCAAAACCTGGAAACTTCTTTCATATGCATAAAAAGTTAGCACTGTATATGTCTTTGCACAGCTTTCCCTCATGCATTTAAAAAAAGAAACCAAATGGAGCTTGCCTCTCCGTGCAAATGGACCTCATGTTTATACACTTGTCCATCATCTGAGCAGCGCGTGGCCTCGGGTATCCAGAAAGATGGAGAGATGCCCCCCTAAACTAACGGCACAGTGTCTGAAGCCTGTAAGTGCAGTGTGTTTGGATGAGGTTTGTCTAGATCTGAGATAATTCATCAGAATCAAAAGCTCTTTCTTCTAATGCGGAGTCTGAGTATGTTCACTTTGGAGGTGGATGGTGAGGAAGAATAACACATCTTGTGCTGTGTGCCTTGAACAAATTATGCTGTCATGCTTTTGTTTCTGTTCTTTAGGATATTTAATCTACATTCAGAAACGTTCTTTACTCACATAAGAAACAAACTAAATAAAAAACAATGCACTAATTTTCACTTCAGGCTGAAATTAACATGATCCTCATATTTGTTTTGCTGTTTCAGTCATTTCCTATATGTTCAGAATTGTTGATGACAGATCATGAGTTTAGCTTTATGGATGAGAATGACAAAAATGAACAACCCAAATATATATTTTTTATTTACTCAGTCTCAACACCAATAATTAATAATAATTTCCGCCAGATGTGTTTTTTAGATAATAGTGGGTTATTGTCTGTATATATTTTACAGTTTAAATGTAGTTGTTAAAATCATTATTACATAAAACAATTCACATTAGTTTAAAATACATACTCCTTTTCTTAAAAAGTTTATACATTTTTGTTCATCATTTTTAAATGTTATAGTCGCATTTTGATATTAGAAGATATGTATATATATTTTTAAATGAAAACCCATATATTTCATATATATTTTGATGTCATACTATAAAACAACAATGATCATTATAATAGTAATAATAATAAACTTGAAGTTTATTATTTGATTGAAAAATATTTTAAGAAACGGGATCTCTGTAATCATCATTTTATCATTCAGATAAGTAAGACGTTAAGAGGTAATTTTGCAGATTATTATAAATTATCGCATGCTAAAGAAACAATGATGGTGTTTTGCAAATGTTCAAATTACATGTTATATATATATATATATTTTAATACATATTTTTTAAAATGATAAATACCAGTTAAGCAAGCAAAAACCCTGTTTTTATTCGAAGTATTAATTGCTGTAATGCCAATAAAGATATTTTGTTTGAATTTAAGAAGGGTATACATTGTTTTCAATATACGATATTTGAATGAAATTAAATACATTTAGATAAATTATCTTGATAAATTACTCCTTTAACTATTCTGGTATATGTTTTGAGAGATTCCTGACCGAACTGAACGTCAGTTCTGTTTTAATCTTCGGTGTATTTCTGACTAAGTCTACGGCTGCCTTTCTATATGAATATGATCTTATTATTGTGAACTTTTTTACACCAGCCTAAAACTTTTCGGCCTGATAGGGAAAAGAACTGATCTATAAACACCTTGGTCTCCGCGCAAATATGGAGTCCAGGGAATAAGAAAGAGAATAAACATTAAATTAAATGAAGGAAAACAAGCGGCTGTAACTACAGTGTGACCTGCTTGATCCGATGATTAGGTCCAAATTAACATGGAATATAAATGTAAGGGTTGATTAGGAGGACAGTAACCGCCCATTTAATTTTTGGCGGATTATATCAGGCTACCAAACACCCACAGACAATCCTCTCACTCATAAACTATTCAGTCGACGTTTCACGGGTCTTTGTTTCTGATCCTTTAAATCCCACCCACTTGACATGAATACAGAAGAGGGAAAAACGTGAAAATCTCTAACTGTGCCCATGCCGTCAGCGCCCAGTCGCTGTTGTCTCAACTGCCTGCTGGACCCGAACCATGGAGACCGAGAGTTGTTTGCCTTTCTCGGCCCAGAGCGGCGGGAGGACACCGGGAAACTCTCCGGGACAGGAGCACGGCAGCGGCAGCGGCAGCGGGGTCTCCGGCTCTTTTCTCCCTTGCGATGAGCTGCAGAAACCCTCTCATCTCCGACCTCCACCTCCTGCTCCTCATCCTCATGTTGCGTCTCTTACTCACCGCCTCGGCCTGCGCGGCGACTTGTATGCAGCCGCCGGCATGGGCAGGTTTGGAGATGCTGCAGACTTTACGCACGGCTCTGCGCCCGCCTCTCCACCTAAACATAGCAAGTTTCTGCACAGTTTAAACCCGGATCACAAAGCAGCGATAAGTGACAAAGCGGCGTTTTATGAAAGCAGTTCGGAGGGTGAGTACAAACAGATATAGCCTGACCTAACCTAATTAAAAATAGATTAAATTAAAATCCAAGCAACCAGACTGGAGGAGATAATTGCAACATTGCAGACTTAGTTGGGGGCTCGCAGGACGCGTTTAAATATCACACCAAGCTGGTGGTATGATGGTGTGAAGAGGATGGCAAGTCGGTTAGATGTGAAAAGTGGATCACTTTTTAAAATATTGGATCAAATTTGTAATAGGCTACATTAAATTCCAAATTTTCTGTATTTCCTGTAACTAGCCTACTGAACAAAGTTTATTCCTGGATATTCATTTTTTCAGTTTTCATTGATTCTTAAAGATAAAGATTCAACAGATCAACATTCAGTTTTATATTTCGGTATTTCAGCATGTATTATTCTTTAAAGTCATTTTCACAATTTCCCTTTGTTTTTGATATTTAAAAGAGACGCGCTCACATGCATCGACATTAGCCTACATGTTGGCGCAAAATGCTCTTTGTTAAACCAAAGTTTGTGGAAATTTTGTGATTGTTACGATTTGTTCATTAGTGCAGATGATTCTGCAAAGCAACAGAGGAAAGCAGCCCTGATAAGGTCTTTGTGATCTCTGGATTCAAAATAATTATATATATATATATAGCAGATTATACAGATTTCAGATGATCATCACTTTGCGCCGTGAGACTGAACTTTATTTTCTGTTAGATTTGAGGGAGTCGTCCTACGAAGCTGTAGAGTTCACATGTGTCCTTCTGTTTGGACTTGCTTCAGGTGTTGGACACATCTTTCTACTTGATCTCCGGTGTACTGCTGCTGTGACACAGCCCGACTAAACCCCCTGTTGAACATAATCACATTTTGGCTTTTCTATCACTTTGAATGACCGTTTTTCCAACTGACCTCTTTACAAATACTTTACATTTGATATATTTCTATGTTGTTGTTTTTTTTACATTATTTTTATGACTGCATTATATTTTTATTTTAGGCTATTGTAGGATGACTGGTATTTACGTATTTTTGCGTTAATTTCTTTAGCATTTGCCTGTTTAGATTATTGTACATATTGCATTTCTTATTTTAAAATCGTATCCCAACTAAGAATAATAATTAACAACTTGATTTTAGTCATTTTCTTATTTTAGAATTGTAAAAAAGTATAACAAATATGTAAATTGTTATAAAAAATATACATTTTAAAAATCATTTTTCACATTTAAATTTGTTTACGCTTTAGGAATGACAACAGCTGGTATTTTGGTTTTATGTATTATTTTTGTAAAATCTTTAGATCTAATTTTAGGACAAATGCCTGCAAATGTTTTCATTTAGCCTATAATCAGTATTTAATAATGAGTTGGCTTATATATAGGTATATGACATGTTATATATGTTCAACAAATTATGCAAAAGCAACTGCAAAAAAAAACATTAAAAACTATAGGGGTTAGTGATATTAATTATGTTCAATTATTTTCATTTCTAATATTTATTAAGAAAAAGGTTTTCAGATGAACTTCAAAGTTGCAAAAACTATGACCAGAAATCAGACCAGCTCTGAACTGGATATTGAGAAGTCCACTACTTTAGACCTGATGGATCACTTAAGATCCTTCTGCTAACAGCATGATACGCGTTGCTTTTGGAGATATTCTCTCTGCGTTGTGTATTGCATATGAGATCTTCAGTAACACCCATGGAGGCAGAGCGAATGTGAGTGCTTGACAGGCTAAAAGCTGCTCAATGCCCTGCGGCCCCTGTTTGCTGCTGAGAACATTCTCAATTTGTGGCGTAAGGTTGGCTCTAATGGACATGAGGAAATTAATGTTGCAGTAAGAGCTATTTTCTGTTAGGCCTTACATTATATTAGGAAAAAAGCGAAGTAGAGAGTTAGCATGCCCCTAGTGAGTGGGTGGTAGCAAATAGATGAAGTGGTTAGTTCAAGACTGAAGGGTTAAACATAATGAAAACAGACAACATCCAAACACTGCAGGAGGGGAGCTGCCCTTTTCTTGCTCTGACAACAGGAAGCAAAATGAAGCTTTTCCATTTCCTACATGGCTTGATGTGAAGGAAAAAAAACACATTATAAATAAAAAAGTTCTTTAGCAGCTACAAATATGTATTCAAGTAAAGCACAGTTTTTTTCTGTTTTTCCTGCAACATTTGCATGCCTGATGTTGCTCTACAATTTAATTCAAGCCAGCTGAATGTTTACTGCCAAAATATGGTCTGTCTGCTCAGATCAAATTAAATCACTATTAACTTTGCTTGTGTGTCTAGTTTTCCTTGGGAGTCTCAGACTGATTATTTTGTCTGTTTGAATTTGTAAATCAAAGTGAGAAACAAGTAAACATTTCCAGCTCTCATTTCAACCTTATTAACAAACTGTTGATTTTTTATTTGATATCTACTTTTCAAACTATTTCTAAGTAAGACATACCTAAAACACTTAAGTAATTAATTTTTCCTAGGAAAGTGAAAATTATTGCACTTACTGGATCATATTAGTTAGAAATTATTCTATTTATTAGATAATATTGGTTGCATTTGTGCAAAATCCTTTGATTTCCAAATCCAGGTTTTTATGCAAAAGAATGTTTCCTTTATCCATGAGATTTTACACTGAGCTTGAGTGACATAGGTTTAAAGGTCCACCGAGGTCATCAATAAACTTTCTATTTCGTTCCGCTGTAAAATAAACTTTTTTTTAATTGTAGTAGTTAAAATAAGCATTTAATTTTTGAACTTGAGCTTGTCTTCAAAATGCTCAGCAGGGCAAGGAGTTTAACGAAGGCCAAATTAAACACTTGAACATTGACATACAGTCAGTCTCAAGTCAAAATATTTTAAAGATTTTATTAATGTGTGCATGGTACCCAAAATCAAATCCTCAGCTATATTCTAAAAGAGAACTTTATTGACTGGGCTTTTAATATGTGTGTTCCTCAGTAAGAGAGAAAGGAGCCCTAAAAGCTATGGCCTATCCTGGGATTGCCCCAGACTGCTGCAGCAAGTTGAAGGAGCAGAGCGGAGGCTTGCAGGGGGACTCCATTGCTGACTCCATAGACTTATCAGGGAAAAGTAAGAAGCGACGCAACCGCACCACCTTCAGCACCTTCCAACTGGAGGAGCTGGAGAAAGTGTTTCAGAAGACCCACTATCCCGATGTGTATGCCAGAGAGCAGCTGGCTCTGAGGACAGAGCTCACTGAAGCGCGGGTTCAGGTGTGTGCATCACATTTTACACCTTTTTTAGTGTTAAGAACTTAAATTGAATTTGATTTATTCTGCCAAAGGATTTGCTGTTTGTAGTCATTTTCCTTCAACATTTCAGTGGTTTCAAATTTTTCACACCCCTTGAACCTTTTCACATTTTGAGTGGTTACAATAAAAAAAAAACTTTATGTATTTTACTGTCATTCAAAACGTCATACAAAACACAAAGAAGAGCATAACCTAATTGTGAAAACATAAGGATGTCTTAATTTTTTTTTCTTTAAATAATATCCTGAAAAGTTTTGCAAGCATTAATTTTAAACCCCATTTACTCTGATACACCTAATAAAATTCAGTGTAACCAACTACTTCTGGTAGTCAGATAATTTGTAAAAGTTATATATATATATATATATATATATATATATATATATATATATATGCTTTATTGTTTTATATTGTTTTCTGTATTTGCTTTTTGCACCTAGGGAGTTGCACTTTAATTTTGTTGTGTACAAGTACAATAAAAGGCTATTCTATTCTATTCTATTCTATTCTATTCTATTCTATTCTATTCTATTCTATTCTGTATGTACTCCGTAAATCTGATAAGAAAAAAAGCTATTGTTCAGAAAAGCCATAATAAGCCTGATTTGCAGTTTGCCACAAACACATGTAGAGGCAGTAAAAATGTAGAAGAAGGTGTTTTGGTCAAGTGAGACCACCTCTTAACTTTTTGCCTACACGCAAAGAACTATGTGTGGCAGAAAACAAACTCGAACAAAATCCACATAGTGAAACATGGTGGTGGCACCATCATGCTGTTGGACAGTTCTCAGGGACAGGGAAGCTGATCAGAGTTCAATGAAAGATTGATAAAGGTAAATTAAAAATTTGAAATGCTACATGTTCCGGGAAATTAGCAAAGTACATCACCCTGAAAACACCATGCCCATTGTAAAACAAGGGGGTGGCTTCATCATGCTATGAGAGGTATTTTCTTCACCAGGGACAGAGAAAATGATCAGAGTTAATTACAAGACAGAGTATATGTTTATGAGTAGAGCAGATACCACAGTTCACCCAGAGCTACTACTGGTTTAGAACAAAACACTTTCATGGTCAAAAGACTTGAAGCTGTAATTACAGTGAAAGGTGGTTCAACAAAGTTTTTAATCAGGAGGGTTACAAATTATTGCTACATTAAAAAAACAATAATTATTAAACAAAAACTCTCAGTTCCCAACCAAGCACAACTTTGTGTTGAATACTTATGCAAGCATTTTATCTGTGCTTTTTTTATTTCAAAGGTGTGGTTCCAAAACCGTAGAGCCAAATGGAGGAAAAGGGAACGCTATGGAAAGATCCAGGATGTCCGTAACCACTTTGCAGCTTCTTATGATATTTCTCTTCTCCCTCGTCACGATGCATATCAGGTGGGTCACTGGAAATCTAACAAGTTACTCAACAAGAAAATAGATTATTTCTTGACCAGGGCACTTTAATCTGTGTGACAGATCTCCACATTTTTCCATCAAGTTTCCCATCTTAAATGTGTCCTCATCCAGATGCAGGGCAACCTGTGGCCGGGCAGTGCTTCAGGTGGAGGTGGCAGTTCGGGTGCAGCCTGCGTCCTAGGAGCTGACTCCATCCCATCATCCTGCATGAGTCCATATTCTCACCCCCACAGCAACTTGCAGGGTTTCATGAGCATGCCCACCTCCCCCAGCCACCCACACCACCACCACCCACCTCACCATCACGGCATCAACGGCCTCTACTCCCTCCACAGCTTCCCGGGAGGCCTCGGGCCCCCTTCCATCGAGGGGCCGGAGGGTGACTACAAACCAACGGGCTTGGTGGCACTGCGTATGAAAGCCAAAGAGCCGGGCAGCATCATTTCCTGGCCCACATGACCACCAATGATCCCCTTGATACACTGACTGAGCCAAAGCATACGTCGTTCCAGAAACACACACTATCTATATTTTAGTTATGCCGTTGATCATTATGTTCATGCAATCCAAGGTTGAAAAATTTCCTAGAATATCACTGGAAAAGTGACAGAAATTTTGAAATAATGATGCCTGTTTTGTTACCAACTTAAATTTCTTATTACATTAAAAGGATCAAAGAAGAAATTATTTAAGCATGTAAAAACTGAATCATATTAATCAGTGCTGATCGGTAATAAAGTCTTCCATTTACATATGCTGTCTGGCAGGACACAGTTTTTGAATTGAGACAAGACAAAAACTGAATCAGCTGGAATAAGTTCAGCCTTGACACGACCCTCTTGCTTGGACAAAATGTGGTCGTAAGGCAGAAATGCTTTACAGGGTGTGTTTATTATAAACACCAGGATTTCTGCTGTGCAGGAAGTGTGCAAAGTGATAACTCTAGTGCACACTATGTCTCAGTGTATTAGGGCCAAACGAAAACCAATGACCACATGCCACTATTTGTAATAAATCTTCACTCGTGGCTGCTTATACACTTAAGCAGCTCTTTGTCACTTGTTTTTAACATAACTGATCACTGTGGCAATCTAAGTTACAGTTTCTCTGAGAAAGTTCAATTTGGTACATATTTCCCCTGCAACCAAACCATCTGCTTCTTGGTTTTCTCAGCCTTCAGAACCAAAACTGCCCATCTCATGTGACATATTTTGCATTACAGTATCTCCTTTTTTGTGCTATACCCCAAACATTTCACTTTATTGTCAAGTAAACATAGCGTTGTATTGTACCATCCCATCTAGCTTAAATGACTAAATACCAACATATTTGTGTCAGATGGGCAAACATGTCAATCTATTTGAGGACTGTAAGCACACACTGAACTGTGGATAAAAAATACATTTCACTGGTGGACTAAAGTCCTCCCAGGAATGGACATGGCTTCAAGAGAAATACTAGGTTTTATTCTTTGCCTGCCTCACTGTGACAGGAACACTCAAGGCAGATCATCCGATATTCCCTTGCTCTGTGCCAGGTCTGGTTGAAGCTCTAGAACATGTGGTTCCAATAGAAGAATGCAAAAAGCCATCAGAAACACTTTCCACAGCCTCAGATTCCAGCCAGGCCCTGGGAGACGACTGCTAACTCACAGCTACATGGCGCTCTGTGACTATATCCCAGAATAAGTGGAGAAATTACAACAATCAAATTTCTTTGTGGAATGGATCTATAAATTGTGCTGAAACTCTTAATATTAAATGGTGTCTCAATAGGCTTTATGGTTAGTAAAGCATAACTTAAATGTTATGAGTGTAGACCACAAGGCACAATGAAAAAAGGAGCTCCACTCTTTTAGATACATTTCTTATAATACCTTGCAAATGTTTTCCTACTCCATCCTTTTCATATTTTGTAACACTAAAACCACACAATTTTTTGTATATTAGTATTTATTGTGACAGACCAACAAAAAGTAGCACATAATTGTGAATTGGAAGGAAATTGATGTAGGATTATCAATATTTTTACAGGTAAAAATATTAAAAGTGAGGTGTGTATTGTTATTCAGCCCTGTGAGTGAATACATTGTAAAACCATATTTTGCTGCAAAGACAGTTGGAATTCCTTTGAGGTTTGTGTCTACCAGCATTTCACATATAGACACAAAAAGTATTGCCCATTCTTTTTTGCAAACTAACTCAAGCTCAGTCTTATTGTGTGGAGAGCATCTGTTAACATTAGTTTTTATGCCTTGTCACAGATTCTCAAGAGAATTTAGGTCTAGACTTTGACTGGGACATTGTAACATATGTATGGGTTTTGACGTGAACCATTTTATTATAGCTCTGAGACTATCTTTAGAGTCACTGGAGTGGAACCTTCTTGCCAGTCTCTAGTTGATTCCACCCTTCTTCTAATGGTGTTTTTCCACTTGTACCTACTTGGCCCTGGTTGGTTTTTCACTGCAGGGACCAGACCAGCTGGGACCATCTCAAGTGGGTGGGCTCATCATATGGTGGGCGGCCCCGGAGTATGTAGTTACACAAGGCATTTACCTTGGGTTTGCTGAATCCATAGCACTTTGTATATTTTACTCCCTATTCATCTTTAAAAATGTCATTTTCTCCAGGCATCCACAGCCTATGGCTGCATGCTATATAATCTAAAAATAGAAACAAATTTGGGTTTTTCAGCAGCTTTCATATTTATGGAATTCACTTTTATTTTGCAGCTCTAGACAAATTTTACGTTATTGCAGGCAGGGCAAATGTTGCTATGTGATTGGAAAAGGCTGCTGATCCCTGATCTCAGATATAATTTTGGAATATGAAATTAATAACTAATCAATTGTTTCAATGATGAGCCGTTAACGTTCAAAAAGCAAATGCTTAGGCTGCACTAACATGACAGCCTCTTTTAACAACAATCGGACCGCCATTTTTAAAACTCACTACAGCAAGTGGATGTGTTCACTGAAGAACAATGACAACACCAAAACCGTTGCAGGGCAACACAGAGACATACAGGACAAACAACCATGCACACACACTCATACCTAAGAGCAATTCAGAAAGTCTAAAAACAGTTGTGTTTTTGTACTGTGGGAGGAAGCCGGAGTACCCCGGGAATTCCATGCAGTCTGGGATTTGAACCCAGGCCTTATTGCTGCAAGGCAACAGTGCTACCAACTGTGCCACTGTGCAGCCCCAGGAAGGAGATATAACCGGTTTAACTGATTTTTGAAATAATGAGCTCTGTGTGTGACCTTAAATTGTATCTGTCTGTATCTAGCATTGATGAATGAACTACTGCTAAAGCTTTTTCCAATAGTTCTTCATTTGTTGTTGTTGCCGTGATGGACTGGCGACCTGTCCAGGGCATACCCTGCCTCTTACCCCGTGACTGCTGGAGATAGGCACCAGCCCCCCCTCAACCCTGCACAGGATGAACGGGTACAGATAATGGATGGATGGATATCTCCCACATGTGACAAGTGTGGAGTTGCAGAAGGATCCTTAGCCCATTTGTTTTGGTTTTGCTAGGTGTTGTCTTCATTTTGGTCAGAAGTCTTCTGTTGGCTCAGCGGAGCATATACACTGCAAAAAAATATAGGGAACACTAAAATAACATATCCTAGACCTGAATAAATGAAATATTCTCAATAAATACTTTGTTCTTTGCATAATTGAATGTGCTGACAACAAAATCACACCCGCCAACTACTTAACAGTCTATGGTGCAACGTGGCGTTGGTGGATGGAGTAAGACATGATGTCCCAGATGTGCTCAATTGGATTCAGGTCTGGGGAACGGACGGGCCAGTCCATAGCATCAATGCCTTTCTCTTGCATGAACTGCTGACACACTCCAGCCACATGAGATCTAGCATTATCTTGCATTAGGAGGAACCCAGGGCCAACCACACCAGTATATGGTCTCACAAGGGGTCTGAGGATCTCATCTCGGTAATTAATGACAGTCAGCACATGGAGGGCTGTGCGGCCCCCCAAATAAATGCCACCCCTCACCATTACTTACCCACTGCCAAACCAGTCATGCTGGAGAATGTTGCAGGCAGCAGAACGTCCTCTGTGAGGTCTTCAGACTCTATCACGTCTGTCACATGTGCTCATTGTGAACCTGCTTTCATCTGTGAAGAGCACAGGGTACCAGAGGGGACTTTGCCATTCATGGTGTTCTCTGGCAAATGCCGAACGTCATGCACAGTGTTGCCCCCTCCTGTGGACGTCAGGCCCTCATACCATCCTCATGGAGTCTGTTTCTGACCGTTTGAGCAGACACATCCACATTTGTGGCCTGCTGGAGGTGATTTTGCAGGGCTCTGGCAGTGCTCCTCCTCTTCCAAAGGCGGAGGTAGCTGTCCTGCTGCTGGGTTGTTGCCCTCCTACGGCCTCCTCCACGTCTCCTGATGTACTCGCCTGTCTCCTGGTAGCACCTCCATGCTCTGGACAGTACGCTGACAGACACAGCAAACCTTCTTGCCACAGCTCGCATTGATGTGCCATCCTGGATGAGCTGCACTACTTGAGCCACTTGTATGGGTTGTAGACTCCGTCTTATAATACCACTAGAGTGAAAGCACCGCCAGCATTCAAGAGTGACCAAAACATCAGCCAGAAAGCATAGGAACTGAGAAGTGGTCTGCGGTCACCACCTGCAGAACCACTCCTTTATTGGGGGTGTCTTGCTAATTGCAGCACTCTGTTTTTTTTTTGTAAATGATGGTGCTGTTGACAAATTTAAAGGAAGATGCGTGCCCACCAATCACGGAGAGAAACAAAGTCCCTCCAGTGTCTTATGTAATCTTTTTGATTACTTTATAAAAATGATAGATAGAACATGATTGAAGATACTGCTTAAATGCTGCCACCGTGTGGTATCAGATCCAGCAGAGAAAAACTCAAGCATCCATCCATGAAATGTGCCTAAAAGTTCTAAGATTTTTATCACATAGTGCAGCAATGGACAGGAGATGTAATACAAAAAACACAGAACTGGACCCTTGTTTCATCAGACTCTAAGCAGAATTTCTTTGTTCCATTATAATCCATTCCTGACGTTTATTTACAATGTGCAATAAAACAACACCTTTCACAGTTAGCATGTGACCAGACAAAGAACCAAACTGACTATATGACAGAAGAAGTTTTGTTTGACAACTGCATCAGATACTTTATATTATTCATTACATAAATAACAATTGGAATGAATGGTTTATTTTAAAGATTGGTATTTAGATTTATATTCTATATTTTAGATCTATAGCAATTATATATGGGTTTCCCGAGCTCAAACAATAAGGATAATCCTTCATTCCCACCTAAAACAATAAAAGAAAAAACCTTAAATGTAAACAATTTAGAGGATTTAAAAAAAATGTGTCTGCTATTGACACAGTTTGAAGTAATGGAAATAATAAACTACAGTACATTACAACAAAAATTAATATAAAAATATAAATATATCATTCAGTTTTATAAATGACATTAAAAAATGACACAAGGTAGTAAAACAGTGACATTTTATTTTATTTGAATTTAAGAGCAGTAGTGGGGAGACTTTATATCTGTGCACATACAATACAATCTCATATCACATAAACAGAGTTATTTCTCCCTGATCTATTATGGTGTGCATAAAATGTATTGACTCTGTGAAGCTTCAAAGGTTTCCTATGGTATGGGGACAATTTCTGCATTTACAAACCTGTCATGGATTTATTCAAGTTGTCTTGGGGCTCCAAACTGCAAAGTCTGTGTTTACCTCTGGCTGGCCTAGCAAATACAGCATGAGCTCTTCATGACAACCAGCCTTTTCAATTCTTTTTCCAGAACTTATTTTTTCTGATGAACAACAGTGAACAAATGCAGGTAAACAAATAAATGATAATGGATAAAGGATAAAATAGATAATCACAAATAAAATACATTTGAACAAGTTTGTTGTTGTTTCAACTTGTTCAAAAGCCCAGTTATACAGAACAGGCAGAGACCGTGGTTTCCTAATCATAAATGACTGAAAACTTCACTCGGTGCCTCAAACAATTTTAACTGTGTCTCTCCACTCTTCCTCCAGACTCTGGAACCTTGATTTTCAAATGAAATGTAAATTTTAGCCCTTTGAATTGCCTTGTTGCTGAAATGTGCTATAGAAATAAACTTGATGATGATAAATTTGATAAGTTAAACTGTGAAGATTAATTTATTTCTTTGACTTAATTATTTGCTCTTGCAGTCATCTTGGCTGTAGAGCATTTTTTTTATTTAATATGCTCAGCAGAGTCAGGAAGGAAACACTTTAAGATTTGTTTGTTGTTGTTGCCGTGCTGGTTTTTGATATGCATGATATGGCTCATTACTCACTGTGGCACAGTCTAAAGGGGAATTTGAAGTGCATTTCATCAGCTATAGTTCAAAACATGTATCACAATTGTCTATAAAATTGTACATGAACTTAAGTTTTATTATAATTAAATATGTTATAATCCCAAAGGGTAATTGTGTATTACATATTTATTATTTTCATTTGAGAACATAAACATTTTTTGTGAGAGAATTCCCAGACTCTTTGCTGCTAAACTCACATGTGCCTTGGGCCGGCTATGCGCTTGTCAGAAATGAATCTAGCTAATCTGTAACTTTTACTTACAAAATTGAACCGCTGAAACACTCAACTTTTCAAATGCAGGCCTACCCCCGTTTATTAAGAGGCACTTAAAAAGCCAGGGAATATGAATCCTTGAAGCAGCATTATGATTTTACATGCCACATTATCATAATTTAGTCATTTAAATCAAAGAAATGCCAAATTAGCAAGTGAAGTTAGTTTTCTTTTCGTTTTTGTAACAATATCCAGTTTTTAATTGTTTTCAAAACGCAGCAAATGTGGCAAAGTTTTGATTTTAACGGGTATGTTGGTGATTGACAGGCACTTTAAAGGTTTCTGCCCACTTTTTAGCCAATCGGAACGAAGGGGCGGGCTTTAACACTTATCTTAACAAAATGGCGACTGTTGTTGTTTTGCCGCAGGGTCACTGATTAAATCCGTTTATCGTTTCAGCTAATTTCTGCACCGCTAGTGCAGGAACAGCGCTAGGATAAGGCCACGTACCGGAAGGTTCGGCTGAAATGAAAGGCAAAGAGCGGTCTCCTATTAAAAAACGGTCCCGGGCCCTGGAAGATATTCGAGACAGGGGAGGATGTCATCCGACCAGCAAGAAAATGGGGGCTCTGTCCGTTTCCAGCGGGAGTAATAATGGGAACAGCTCGACAAAAGGCGACGGCGGCACGACGAGACGGAGCCTACTCGGTGAGAAGAGAGACAGAGACTTCGACGGCCACGGCCGAACTGGAAATAACCACAGCTGTCAGACCGCTGCGGGTAAAAACCACAGCCTGAGCCTGACGCTGGACTTGGCCTCGCCGAGGGGCGTCTCTTCGCGAGCGGAGCAGCGGATCCAGCCGCCCAGCGCCGAGAGTGAGTACAAAACACTGAAAATAAGCGACCTCGGCTCCCAGCTGAGCGACGAGGACATAGAGGACGGACTGTTTCACGAATTCAAAAAGTTCGGCGACGTGAGCGTCAAGATGAGCCGCAGCAGCGACGGACGGATAGCGTTTGTGAATTTCAGAAAGCCGGAGGACGCCAGAGCCGCTAAGCACGCAAGGGGCCGGCTGGTGCTGTACGACCGGCCGCTGAAGATAGAGGCCGTCTATATTAACCGGAGACGGAGCCGATCCCCAGTGGAGAGGGACTTATACGTCGCGGCTCAGAGTCACAGACACCTGCAGAGACCCCTGTCGCCCACCGGGCTTGGATACAGAGACTACAGGCTGCAGCAGCTGGCTCTGGGACAGTTGCCCCCTCCCCCGCCGCCCCCTCTGCCCAGGGAACTGGAGCGGGACCGTGAGTTTGCTCTGTTTGAAGCCAGGGCGCGTCCTGCTTTCATTGCAGAACGGGCAGCTTTCAGGGAAGAGGATTTTATCTCTCCTGAAGATGATCAAAGAGCCAACAGGACGTTGTTTCTGGGCAACCTGGACATAAATGTTACAGAGGTGGACCTGAGGAGGGCTTTCGACAGGTTTGGGGTCATTACAGAAGTGGACATTAAGAGACCCATCAGAGGACAAACCAGCACTTATGGATTTCTGAAATTTGAAAACCTCGACATGGCTCACCGTGCCAAGCTTAGTATGTCTGGCAAAACAGTGTGTCGCAACTCCATAAAGATAGGTTATGGCAAACCCATGCCCACCACACGGTTGTGGGTGGGGGGACTTGGACCCTGGGTGCCTCTAGCTGCCCTGGCCAGAGAGTTTGATCGCTTTGGGACAATAAGGACCATAGACTATAGAAAAGGGGACACCTGGGCTTATATCCAGTATGAAAGTTTAGATGCTGCACAAGCAGCGTGGACACACATGAGGGGCTTTCCACTGGGAGGACCGGAGAGGCGGCTCAGAGTGGACTTTGCAGACTCTGAGCATCGCTACCCGCAGCAGTTCCTGCAGCCTCTCCCTTTACCACCGTTTGACATGGTGGCCGAGTCATTTGTTCACCGTGCCACGCCCGAACCTCTTCGGATCAGAGACAGGACTCCTCCACCGCTTCATTTCAGGGACAGGGAGCTCTTCCCTGGAACTGACTGGCCCAACCCGGCCATCCGTGAACGGGTACGGGCTTCACCCTTTGAGCCTCTGGAACATTTGGAGCGAAGGACCAGGGAGCCTTGGTCTTTGGAACGAGAGCTGCAGGGACGGGAACCTGTACGCAAACGGCGTGCGGTGGAGGAGGGACGCCATCTGGACCTCTCTCCTGACAGCACGGAGAGGACTGTAAGACGCAGACGAACCTCCCCGGAGGGGAGTCCTGGGGGCAGCAGCAGAGACGGAGGGCGCTTCAGCGATTCGGAGCGCCCCGTGCGAGGTGAGAGAGCGTCTCCAGTGAAAGAACGCCACAGCAGCCTGGAGAGGGGCGGGACAGAACGCAGGCTAAAAAGCCAGATTCTCTCTGATAAAGGACCATCAAGCGGCGCTGGGGCAGCTGCGGGAGAGCGCAAACGTAAAGCAGTTGATGGTGGCAAAGGGCCCGCAAAGAGAGAACGTTCTGAAAGCAAGGGAGGTCAACCGTCCAAGCTGGATGGCGCCAAACTCAGTCTAGCTTGGCAAGGCATGCTGCTCCTGAAAAACAGCAACTTCCCAGCCAACATGCACCTGCTGGAGGGTGACCACAGCGTAGCCAGCGACCTGCTGATTGACAGCGCGACGGGAAGGCAGGTGAGCGAGCTGAAGATCACGCAGCGTCTCCGCTTGGACCAGCCCAAGCTCGACGAAGTATCCCGCCGCATCAAGGTGGCGGGCCCTGGCGGCTACGCCATCCTGCTGGCCATTCCTGGAACCACGGAGGATACATTGTCCGACTCTGCAGCCTCGACCCAGCGGCCGCTCCGCAACCTGGTGTCCTACCTCAACCAAAAACAAGCAGCCGGAGTCATCAGCCTGCCCGTGGGGGGCAGTCGGGATAAAGACAACGCAGGGGTCCTTCATGCTTTCCCCCCCTGTGATTTCTCCCAGCAGTTCTTGGATTCATCTGCCAAAGCTTTGGCAAAAAGCAAAGAGGACTATCTGGTCATGATCGTGGTTCGTGGCGCATCATAAGAAGTGACCATACACTAAAATGAAGCGGAGATTAGAAGAAAAAAAAAAACCCGCTGTATGTCAGTAATTATTGCATGCTGTGTGTTCTGCATCCTGGGGTATAGTAGTGTGCTTCTCTAGTGTTTGAATGTTGCCATATAATCCACTAAAAGGACAAACGGTGCCCTTCTATAAAACTAAAAGGTCATTTTTCTTTTAAGTATTTTGCAATAGGTGTTTGAACCTGATCACAATCACAAACCCGCTGTTTTATCAGACTTCTGGAAAATGGTTAAATGTAGGAGGCATTAGAGAAGTTCAATCAGTTCAAATCCAGTTATATTTATGAGCCTTTAGGTCATTTCATTGTTCAGTTCATTTATGGGTTTAAATGGTTACTCATCCAGTTATAAACAAAATAAATGTTAGACTTGAATGACTTTATACTATAACGTCACCAGTACAATTAAACTACGGATTAAGAACAATGTTAGTTAAAAATATATTTTTTAAACTCCTAAAAGGTCATGTTTGATGCTTGGCTGCTATACTTTATGTCATCAGCCTGTACTGGTGGTGTTATTACAACAACTTTCCTCACTGGTTATGTGTACAAGGCATGACCTTAAGTACACTCATATGTTTTAGTTTAAATCTGAGCTTTTCAAGTGTTGAAAAGAAACAGATTTTTAATTTTCCCCAATTCAATGTGCAAAGAAAAAGGAAAATCAACTAGTAACAATGAAGCTTAAAAAAAGTTGCACGGCTCTCCTCTGGTTGGTCACATTCCTGTTAAGTTTACTACCGTTAATATTTATATTGCTTCTTGTAAAGTAGTCCAATATGTCTAAATGGAGTGTGATTTACTAAAGAAGCGTTGTGCAGTGTGTTTTAAGGTTGAATAAAATGTTTTGACTGAGGTCAAAATGGAGAACAATGTGAAGGTCAGCGGTTGAAACATTTCTTACTATAGGTCATACATTTCAGTCTGTAAAGTCTGTTTTTCAGACATTTTCTTCAGGGTTATTGTTTGAACTTTAGTGCATCTGTGTTTAAGGGATTGTTTAGATTCATTTTGAAGTAAGGTTCTGTGAGGTTTTTACTTGCAATAGAAAGATGTCTCATTACAGTAAATTTGTAGAAAAGTGAAGATGGTCTATAAATCTGTGAAACGCTAAAGAGTCAGATGAACCCCCTTTAAAAAAAACTGTTTTAGCCCTTTAAAGTAACCCAAACTTAAAATGTTTATATTTGTGAGATGCAACATTATATCAGCGTGTATAAAACAGTCTAAACTTTCACAAGAGGCTTTTGATAAGTTTATCACCATCTTTCTCAGCCAAACATTCTCTGTTACTGCGATGTGCTGGGTGATGCTGTTGGCTCTCTTAGTCAGCTTGATCTGCTGAATATGAGTTCACCAAGATCATTTTGCCATCTTTAATGTAATTACAAAACTTGCAGCCCATCCCAAAATCCAGGTGTATTGATGACTTAACAACTGCTTCTTGTGACATTTACAGTTAAGCTCAAAATTATTAACATTTAACTTAGAAGTTTGTTTCTGATATGAAATAAGACGTGCATCTCTGAAAAGATAATAAAATAACAGATGAGCATCTGCTTTGGAAAAATTTTCTTTTGAATTTACATTTTATTAAAAAAATTGCACATCTAAAATCATTTGTACCTTTCTTGGTAATCTGTAAAAACAAATAGAATTAGCATTACAGTAATCAAACCCTTCTCATAATTGATGGCCAGCTGGTGCTTTGACTATCCGATTCTTTTCGGGTTGGAGGGCCTCCCTGCCATCACCCTAATCCCTCCACAGATTCTCTAGGTTTTCAACCCTGGTCCTCAGGGCCCACTGTCCTGCATGTTTTAGGTGTTTTCCTTCTGCTGCACACCTGGCTTAAATTAATGGATGATTAAAAGGCTTTTGTGGCCATTGCAGGCATGCTAAGGGGGTCATTCAATCATTTGAATCAGGTGTGCTGGAGCGGGATACGCATCTAAAACATGCAGGACAGTGGGCCACGAGGACCAGGGTTGGGGGACTACTGCTGTATTGGATTCAAATCAGGACTTGGCAGGGCCTCTCCAAAAATGTTAATAACACTTACCGTTGGAAGAAACATGTTGATAAAAATTAAAATATTACTTTAAACCTATATCTGCAAGGGGTATGAATAATTTTGTGCTGAAGTCTATTTTTTCTTCATATAGCATTGTGTCCAACAGATAAACATGTTCAGTTTGAGTTATTGTAAAAAGCTAAAATCAGCTAAAACGATTGGTCTTTCTGACTCGCTGTTAGCCTGGTTAGCTCCCTGCGATTGCATATTGCTAAAGCTAAAGGAGCCTCTCTTCAAAAATTCCAAACTTTCCCTTTAAGCTACATTACCTGGAACACTAAACTTCTACAATATCCATGAATTTAAGTGTCTCCCATGGGTCAAATCGAATTCTCATGTCAAATAATAATTGGATACAATTTTTGTTTAACATCGAAACCAGCCTATACCATAATACTAACAGAAAATACAGAAATGTTTTTTGATTTATTTAATGTGTTATCCTTTTGTGCGTCCTTTTTTTGCTTTGAGAGAATCTAGCATTGCAATAGATTAAAAACTGAAATACTTGTGGGAAAAAAATACAAAAAAGTTAGTTTTGTGTTTATAGTTGACGGCCTGTTTTATTTATTTCCCTGAACCAGTTACCCACACCTTTTTTATAGGAATAATTTAACCCAGTAAATGGATGGTGCCCACTAACAAACCTGCAATCAGTACAGTTACTTGGTTATTAGCAGTGGTTTTAACAGTTAATGTGGAGTTTAATTTTAGAGGTTTTAATTTACAGTAACTCATGCCTGCCAATATTTTTTTTCTTAGGTCTTCGTACCACTGTATTGTTTAGGCATTTTGTATTTAGTCATGCAGTAGTGACTTACTCTGAATTAATAATTTGCTGATTTTTGGTTTCGTATGTAATGAAAACATTCATGTTGCTTGTACACTCGGACATCACTCCCACTGAAACTTCGGACTCTGGAAGACGCAGAGCTGCGATCCTCTGTGGAAAAAAGGCACCGTTGTATGTGTGAGTCCTCGCTGATGAGGATGCTTTTTAGGTTGTGTTGTCCATCCTGCACCTGTGATGACTTCTGTTTTAAGTGGAAAAATTGAGCAATGTACGCTTTGATGTCATGGGGAAAGGAAAATCCGTAGTGCCCATGCGAAGCTGTTCACGTAACTGCGAGTGCGTTTGGGCACTTGATGTGACCGATTATCAATAAATTGTTCATGTGAAGGGAAAATGTTTCTTCGATGGAAGTGAATTGACGAAACAAGCTGCAATGCCTTATTGTGTTTCCAAGGAGTTTGTCACTTGAAATTTTGTTTCTGCTCGTGAGAGGGGGAGACAATTTGCAAGTTGTTTAGCTCCAGAGAGGAGAGACCTGTGTTTCCTGAGAGGATCGCTATTTGTTTAAAGGCCAGTTCTGGGCTCAGAAGTTGCCCCTTTTGTAACTTACTCCCACAACTGTTCCTATTGACATGCGAACACCTAATCAGGATGGAGGAGCCGCCGCCTGCTCATTTGAATCCGGCTTGCTGATTCGGTTTCGGAGGCGTGGCCCGGAGCGAATGACATCACATAACGGTGTCTTGTTTTCAGCACTGTAAAGGTTTCCAATGCATTGATTCTGGCTCTGAACAGGAGGCGAGAGAATTTCAGCGCTCGCTGCCACACTCCCATATAGAGATTGTGACAACTCTGAAATTTGCAGAGCATCTACAGATCACTCTGTCTCCCTGCAGAGATTTGGGCCGATTTGTCTTTATCACACCATGCCTGGTTTTATTCAGATTTTAATCATCAGGAAAGACAATTGGCTCAAATGTCAGCTAGGAATGCTGTTGCTGGCCTGTACTCTCTGAGGAGACGTCTGAACCGGTAACCCCTTCATCATCTGAGGAGGTCAGCTGCAGCACGGGGATGAAGTATGAGCGCCATTGCTGGAAGGATACCTTTCACTGAAGCTCCAGGACCACTGATTGCCTGCCCCCCCCCCCGACCCCCCCCCCAAAATCCACATTAAAAGCTTAAGCCAGCTGTGCACACTCAGCTACCATCTGTTTTAGATGAATTAGAGTAAAAACATGTTCAGTGTTCCGTGGAGAGGACGACTCCCTTTCCCTGGAGAAACATTGCCACCATGAGGACCACGGAACACCTGCCTTTCCTCTCCTCCGGGTCTGTTAGCCGACAGCCAGGACAGAGCAGGTATCACTGCGTGACAGCTGTACAGAAACAGCAGCATGGTGAGTAAGAGCAAGGGATGCCTGCCATGGCTGTATCGGTGGCTTATAGGCAGCAGCGGTGAGTATAAAGTATAGCACCACATTTTCAGGAAAGATTATACAATTTTCTTTATTTTAATCTAAAAATATTCAAGTTAGTAATTTCCCTCTGCACATTATGCATACACTGCTACTTAACAAAATTAACTGTGTTAAGATGGTGGGGACATTAATTTTCAAAGCTGAGACTTTCCCAAAGAAGAGAAAGAAATAAGATGAGATGAAGACAAGGAATTTGGAAGTCATGCTTGTTCCTTGTTAAAGCCTCACAGAGGTGTTCATTAGATGCTTCAGTTTTCCTGGTTTCTCAAGTTTATTACTTTCAGAAAAACAAAGAAATCCTAAGTTGTAAAATGAGCAAATGGCCATGAAATTTATCAAAGGCTCACAGTGGAGAATGAGTAAATATATTTTTAATTTCCCCTCTTTCATGGCAAATCAAATAACCCTAATTATTTTAATCAATGATTTTTGTGGCCACGTTCTCTTTTTACGGCAGGAAGCTTAAAGCAGGACCTAAATTAGAGAGATTTTAACTTGGCTAATGCTTTAAAACCTCAGGTTTATAAATCAAATATTGCACACTTAGTTGATTATTTAGGTAGTCTACAAAAAGTAGTGTTTGGAAATATTTATAATAAAGGGGCGTGAACATTAATAAACAGTAACAAATAGACATTTATATGCTGAAGTTAGGAAGACCACTAATTCTCTAACGTTTTCCCTCAGCAGGTAAAATGTAAAAGATACAGTTATCACCGTACATAAAAATGTGTATCTGTTTTAGAAGTAGTTTCTTCTTACTTAGACGCTTTGGAGATCAAAATGCCCTTGAAGAGAGCATCTGCCACCACTCTTCCAAGTTCAAGCAACTAAATACAACAAACTGGCTAAAAATATGGGGAGGGAGAACCTACAAACAACTGTAGGCTACCTTTAAATCCGAAAGATGTTTTCCTATCAATGCACAGCAAATAAACAATGAATCGGTGGGGAGAAATGGGTACAAGGGTGCATCTGATCTTTTGGTATCTAATTAAATATGGCGCAGTACCATTTACTGTTGATATCTCACATGAAATCAGATTACTGGATTTAAAAAAAAACTTTATACGGTTGCATTTAGGTGATCATTTTACTTCTAAGCAGCTGCACCTCAATGTGATAAAAAATATAGATTAAGTTGAGACATACCACCAAAAGTTGTGATTAAACTACGCTTATTAACTGAGACAACCTGTCACAGTTTTGACCATTCATGGATATAAGCGGTAACATCCCCTCCCCCACAACCCTGCAAAGATTAAGCAGGTATAGAAGACGGATCAATTGAATCTCAAATAAAGTGAAACCTATCGAAACTGGTATAAATCACAACAGTGGTGCCCAAAGTCAGTCCTCAAGTGCCGGTGTCCTGCATATTTTAGTTCTTTACCTGGTTCAACACACCTGAATCAAATGATGGTTCGTTAGCAGGTCTCTGAAGAACATTATGGCATGCTGTGTTGGAGCAGAAACACATCTAAAAATGGCAGGACTCTGGCCTTTTAGGACTGGAGCTGGACACCCGTGGATTACAAAAAACAGACATACAATTTTCTTATAATGAATAAAATGATTTTTTAAATACTAATACATTTAATTTACTATGGCATAGTACCATAAAGGCTGAGCATTTCCCAACAGTAAGCTTCACAGTCCCTGATCACTATTCCTGCTGCTACTAATCTGTTGAATCGTTGTTTACTGCTATATTTAGCATTACAATATTTATTACTATTGATTGTCATTAGATAAAAAGGTTAACCTAATAAATCTCAATGTAGTACTTCTTTAATTGCTCATTGTCCTGAATATGGGACCCTTTTGTTGTCCTCCCCTTTACAGAGTAGCACTGGGAGTTCAATTAGCTGATAATGGCTGGTTAAAGAGGTTGGGGTAGCTAGTCAGCAGCCGGCTGTTTATAAATAGCTTGCCAGTTTGCTGTAAAACACTTACATTATTAAGACTAATACATAGAGGTCCTTAGTTTGTCTTTCAGCCAGCTGACTGGCAGTGTACAGCAAAATATAGGGGAGAGGCAGTGCTACATTATACTTTACTTTAAATAGCCAGAAATAACTGGGATCACTTCAACACTATCCCTGGCATTCCATAGAAAAAAACTGTATACCGTAGAACAAATATAATGGAAACTGGAGGCTGAAGGAGTTAGTTTAATTAGTGAATCTGTTCATTTGATACTTCTTCCATCCACTTTTTCCTTCCTGTAACTTGCTTGTTGTATGTTTAGGCAATTATAACAAATCCCTCATTGTTATGTTATCCATTAATAGCTTAAAAGACTTCAAATGCAATTAGAAGTAAAAGGACTGGATAAACACTCAAAAAATGATTTTACTCAACTCGTGTCGTTCTTGTGTTGAAATAATTATGGACCTAAAATGGTTTTAAAAAGTCTTAAATCTAACTTACTAATAACTTGAAGAAACCCCATATTGCCACCAATTAGTACACATCAGTTATTTACATTGGCTGGGAAGGCTTTGTTGTCAATAATTTCAGATTGCATGAACTGTCACCACTTGGCTCATCTTTACATCAGAAATTTGGCGATATATATAAATGACATACATTCAGGACACCAGAATTGGTTTTTTTAAGCCCCAAACGTACAGACTGATGTCATCCACACTGGCAACAGTGGCAACTCATTGTGGATTTTATCTTACTTTTATCTTAACACTTTCTAATTAAAACATTTTTGCTTTCTCAACAGACATCGATGGGACTGTTTTGATAGTTCTGTTTCCAAGGTGCTGGGCAATCTTCCTGGATTCATTCACTGTGAGTAACCTTTAGACAGGTAACACACTGCTAATCTATCTATTTCAGTTCCATTCAGAAAGTGAAACTCTTATATTACACAGAGTCATTACATACAGGGATAGACTTCAGTTATGGCTTACAGCTATCAAAAAAGCCAAATTAATTTTCCTAGAAAATCATAACATTAAATAAGGCCCATAAAAATATTTAGATATGGAAATATAATGGCTTCCACGATCATGCGGAAGACTGCTGTCTTGAGAGTTGTCACTCACTCCTTCCACTAAGAGTGGAAGCAATCAAAGGCCAGTCCTAAGGATGCTGACAGTCCACAGAGGCTGTCCAAAGGGCCCTATGCTAGTACAAAAAGGAACAAAGGTCGTAGAAAAAGGTGCACAAGCAACAAGGATGTGCAGCCTTGAGAGGATTGTAAAACAAACCCCATTAAGGAGTTTGGAGGAAATTCACAAGGCTTGCATTGTGTCATAGAGGCCAGTATTACTGCATTAAAAATCATTTTGCTACTAGCCTTATATAATATTCTATTGTTAAAGGAAATACAAATTTGAAGTTTGGTTAGTTCTAAGCGATAATCATCAGAATAAGTATCAGACACAAAAAATATACAGTCCTGTGTGTAATGAATCTATGAATTTCACTTTTGGAAATAAATGAGTAAAATAAACTTTTGTTGATATTCTTATTTTTTTTATATGCATCTGTTTGTTGATTAAAATTGAAACTAATAATATGAAACACCATAAAATTGAATATTTTAGAGAAATACTGTAAAAGGGCCTAAAGACAAACATATTGAATTGTGTCCATTTTTCTCAATAAAGTATGCCTAATTTGCTGTATGACTTTTGATTGTTTCTTTTGTCTGACGTCTGAGTTTTCTAAATCACACAGTAACAGATTAAGTCAGAAATCATTTTATTACATCTGAGTTGTTACAGGTTTTAAGAAAGAAATCTAAAAAAAACAGAATACCCATTATTGCTAGCTTATTTGCTAGAGAAAACTAGGAACCAGAGCATTGAACTAACCTAACAGAGCTTCTCCCAGCTATGCATTCACTGTAAAAGAAACAAAAAACAAAAAAGGTATATATAAAAAAAAAGATACTTAAAAAAGCACTCAGGTGGTGTTCAGGTAAATACCATCTTAAGACCAGATGTCTAAGACTGAGTACCATACACATACTTTTAAAGCATAAAATATTTTTCATACGTTTTTTTTTTGTTTTTTAGCACAAAAACCTTAGTGGCCCCAAATCACAAAAGTGTACCGGCTGTGTGTGAATGCAACTCGTGAGCCAAAAGAGCTTTAGTGCATGACTCGTCATGGAAACAATACAAAGAGCCTTGCTCAGTATTGTGAAAGCGAGTTGAGGGGGAATAATTTGGTGCTAATTGAGACAACATTCTTGGAGCAGGAGCCTTCTTGGCCCACAAGAGGGCAGGATGAGAAAACACATCAGCAGATTTTCAATCCAGGGTGATCAGACCAGTTTAAATGATAGTCACAGTCCATAGCATTTTATTTTTCGCCCAGTTGTATGCTTCAAGTCATAAGTAAGTTTTCTAATGTGATCTTTGGCTGACATCACAGGAAAGTTAGTAAAAGATACATTACCCTGTAAGGCAAATGGTGAAAAAACAAGGAACCCACTGAAAACACACAAATGCTAAAAAAAAAAAAAAAAAAAACCAACAAAAAACAGACTCATGTTTAGCACAACACCACTAAGTTTGCACCAGCCTGTGCTAGAAAGTTTGAGCAACAGTCTGGGAAAAAAAAACACAAAAGGCCATAAATTTTAGGCTAAATGGGTAACATCACAATCATTTCAGTTGGTCACAGATTTATATACAAAGCTGAAAAAAACAAAAAAACAATCACATACAGTTTAGTTGGAAAGTCATTTAGCTCCACCACCTCTAAATTCAGCTGTGACCATAATTTGCAGAAAAACACAAAACACGTGTTGTCTTCAAAGAGCTGGTAGAATTGCATCGAATAAATGCATGCACCTTGATTTAAAGGAAAGTAGACGAGTGTGTAGTTGCATAGATCGGCCAGGCTTTAGGTTTTCTAATCTGAAGGTGTGCATCTGCGAAATGAAATATAAAAAACTAGCATGTTTTTAGTTCGTAGCCTACAAAATTAAAAAGGTAGTGTATGGTTGGAGCATTTAAAATGCAACAACTGAGGCTTTGTGTTTAAAGTTTCTTTTCTAAGTGAAACATTCTTAATTTTGCGGGCGCTTGCAGGCACAGAAACTAAGTGAACGTTTTTACATTTTGTCATGCTACAACTATGCATTCAGTATGCTTTACTGGAATTCTATGTGACAGAGAACACTACGTAGTACATAATTGTGAAGTGGGAGAAAATAGATGCATGGTTTTCAGTTTTTTAGAATGCATATTGCTTCATTCCCTTTTACTTTAATACCCATAATAAATCCAGTGCTATCAATTGCTTTAAAAAGTCACCTAATTAGTTAATCTGGTCCATCTGTATGCATTTTAAGGTCAATATACCCAAAACTGGTCAGAATGAAACTTGGAAGCAGGGTTATTCCAAGCTTTGAACAATTGCAATTCAGCGTCTTGAAAATGTGAAGAGTATGGCAAAACTGCAAACCTGAGATTTTGTCGCCTACTTAAAACATGATTCGGCAGACGTTACAATCCAAAAAGCCCTTTTTGTTCTCACTTCTAATAAAAATATGTCTAGAGCTGCATAATTATCCATATCGGCTGTATAAAAGATAGCTTATTATGTTCTATGTATGCAATATAGAATTGGTTTGTGTTTCGGGAAAAGTACCATAAATGTATTTCTGTAACAGATCTGGAACATAGAGAAATATCAAAGTTTCACAGTGAAAAGACACATTCAAAGATACAAAGCTGAAAAAGAAGGTAGTTTCTTACCGAATGACAATGACAAACATTCTTTGTACCTTTGGTGTCATTTAGTGGAGCAATTTCTGAAAACCTGCTTAAATGTGCTTTTTTTTATTGCTTTTAAATTGAATATCACCGTTACATTTTATGTAAAGTTTACCTATTGCTTGCCACTGGGAGGGTCAAATAAATTACACGTGGTGCCACAGATCACTGACATAAACTGACTGGCCAGCCAAGGAGAGCACTAATCAGAGTAATAGCCAAGATGCTTATGGAGCTGCAGAGATCCACAGCTCCAGGAACTTTTTGGACAACAAAAAAAACATAGTTTAAGACAGAAAATCTAACTTCCTATACACACAATGCCTACTGTGAAACATGCTGTTGGCAGCATTAATTTGGGAATGCATTTTTCTGCTGATCAGAGTTATTGAGGAGATGGATGGAGGTATACAACTAGGGGCTGAGGTTCTGCAATAAGCAGGACAACCATAAACATACAGTACAGCGCTACAGAGAAATTATTTCAATTAAAACATGGGTTAGAATGGCTAAATCTAATTTGGAAATTGTGGCAAGACTTGAAAATTGGTGTTCACAGAGGGTCTCCAAACAATCTGATTGAGCTCGAGTTATTTTGAAAAGTAGAATGTGCAAAAATGTCAGTCTCTATTTGTGCAAAAATGGTATAGAGACACAGCCATGAATTCCAAATCAAATTTCAACTCTTTAGGAGACGCTGAATACAAATTCAAGCCACACTTTTCATAGTTTTATTTGTAAAAAACAAAACAAAAGAAACATCTTGTATCTTTGTATTCTTCCACTTCACAACCATGATCTTTGTGCTATTCTGCCAAATCAAATTTCTATCAAATACATTGACATTTGTGGTTGCTACGTGACAAAAACGGAGTATGTTCTAGCACTAATAAGACTTTAGCAAGGCACTGTAGAGTACAATTTTTTTGTCAATTTGTATAACTGTATTTTTCAACTGAAATATATTAGTGTGAACAATGACAGACGCAGAGATGATGAAATAAGCTGAGCAGTTGCAACCACTGTGCAAAAGTAGTTAACATAGCTTACGTGCAAAAGACTCAAAGGTCAGAATGATCATTTACAGTATAAAGCTGGCGGTTAAACTGTGAACGATTAAAGTAAGTTAAATTCTGACTGCTGTGTGAATGCGCTCTAAGTATTGCATAAGCAGTGACAGCTGTATTTATGACACAACTGTCTGTTAAACCAGTTTAATAGCTACTAAGGGATCAAAGCCAGTTTAGGTGTGAGGTCTTGCTGACCTTAATGTGCTGAGACAGGCTTAATGCCAGTTTAAAATTAGGAGATGAAAGTTAGTCTATGAGCAGCTGCAGCTGGACACGTGAAGAGTTCGTGGAGGTTACTTTATACGAAAGCATATAGGGAGAGTTATGCAAAAGTGTTGAGTGTCCAGCTGCCCCACTGGCTGAAGTTATGAAACAGATAAACTGCCTCTCTAAACATCTAGCATCTAGGAAAAAGTTGGGATGAATGGGTGTGAACTGGTTGAAGAGGAAAAGGAAATGTTTGGTAACAGAATCAGCAGAGTGAAAAATGTTAAAATGGAGAGTCTACATGAAGGTTTGCCTGCAAGTCTGCAGAGAATTACTGTTGAAAACATAAATATTCACAGATCATTCTGTGCTTAAAGGTAAATGTTAGCACATGCCTACCCCAATCTCAAAGATTGTATCTTCCACTGTGCTTTTTTGGCTTCCAAGATAACTCATTGGGACAAAGGAGCAGGCTACAGTAGTAGTAGTAGTGAGTATTTTGGCTCCCTGGCAGTTTGAAATCATGCAGCATAGTCATAACTTGGCCCAAAGTGCATATCAGTGAGAACAGGTTTACACATACAGATAAATGCTACTCAAGACATCATATGCAGCACACCTCATGGATATGTGCTTGGATTGATAATGTCATAGATCAAATCCTTGGAGACAGGATTCTGAGCTTGGTTCCTCGCTCCACATTGTTCAGTTTAGTTGTTCATTGTTCCTTTGTGCTGCGATGGACTGGCGACCTGTCCAGGGTGTACCCCGCCTCTCGCTCCGTGACTGCTGGAGATAGGCACCAGCCGCCCCGCGACCCTGCATAGGATGGACGGGTATAGAAAATTGATGGATCCTCCTTTGTGTGCTGTGTTACCTTCAGTTGAGATGTTTGTGCCTCTGATATTAAAACTTTTTTTGCAGAACACAAGGATTTTGGCTTTTTATAAATTCTGCATGATCAAACTATTGTATGTTCTTGTAATGCTGGTCTGATGCATTTGCTGAAAGTTATTGTACAAGTCCCGGCTTTACGTGAGAGTCCAGGGTCCAGGCTATGCAGGTCAATGGTTGGGAGCCATGTTAGTCCAGCTTCCAGATTCTGTTCTTAAACAGCACCGTTCTGCAGGTGGTCCGGGGTGAAGCAGCCATTAATCTTACAGCTACTTTCTGCTCTCTGGTTCTGAGAAAGTTTTTTCTTGGCCTTCCAACGCTGAGCGAGTGGCTCCATGAACAGGGAGAGGGAGGAAAGTAGGTAGCAGAGGCCCGCCAGGTAGAAAGAACAGTCATATGTCTGCGTGTAGTCATACAAAAACCCTACAAAAACAGAAACAACATGATCTTAAATGGGTGGCTTTGTTTTTCCTTGAAGACTATCACAATCATTTTGATCCACTAGTAACTTTTCTCCAGTAAATGAGCTCAGTTTAGTCAGTCAAGATGTTTTCAAAATGAGAGTCAAGGTAACTGCTAATCAGGTCAGGGTACGTTTATAAAAGAACTCAAACTAAAACCTTTTGTTGAAGTTTGAACCAATATTATTTGATGTATTTTGTATCTTCTTACTTTATTTGTGATTTTTCAACTATTTACTTTTACAGTTAGACTTAACATTTTTTATATCCCTGGCAGATTTATGTTTAAAGTTATCTCCCCCCTCCACCCAACATGTTTTTTTTCTGACTGGAAGTTATACAGTAGAACCTCACCTGATTAAGGTTCAATATTTGCAGATTTCTCTGCAGACATTAACTCCAAATTATTTGTGGAAAATTCCCATTGGATTATTTCATAGAGCATATCTAAAATAATCAGGAAATAATGCGGCTTATGTAGCTCAAATATCTAGGAGCAATGTACCTGACAGGCTGACACACTATTGGTTACCTAAACAATACAGTTCAAATGTAATTTTTCACTTGTGTTTGACTTTATTTGTTGCCCCTTTGTTTTAGCTACCACTACAAACTTCTCGATTTTAAACATAAGCCAGAATCAAAATGAAACATTTCACCCAGAACATATTCATTGAAGCCCTGCACTGATACTTGGCTTCGTAACCTTTGGCAAAAGTGACAACTTTGAAGAATAGCTTCTGGCCATCAGGTCATTTCTACCACTTAACTGACTCCGTCCACTCCTAAACTAGTTTACTATTACAGGAGACCCATTTCATTGCAAATTCCACATGCTTCAAAACGTTTTCTAAACATTCTAGGTCACCACAAGGACAGAACATCTTTGAGCGGTCAAATGTGTGCTTTGGGTCAATGTCCTGATGGCAGACGCAGACCTTCACCCCACACCTAGTTTTCTGACATTGGGAAACAATTTGCTCTAAAAGGTTTTGATAATCTTTTGACATATTCAAATCCTACAGGGTTGGATAGAGAATAAAACAGCTCAAGCTGGGTTTTTTTTTACCGTGGCTGCTGTTTCTCTTATGGGCTTCATGTCAGTATCAACAGATTGGTGTGCAGCATCCCCACAGTTCTTTTGAGAAAGACCTCAAATGTAAGCTATAAAGAACCTTACAAAATTGTTGTTAGAAATTATCCAGGATTTCTGTCTCTCACGACTATCTGACCCCTATCTTTCGATGTCCACTTCCAAAGCACCACATGGCCCAGAAGAAGAAATGTATTGGCTAATACCTGATTCCACCTGAATTCAGCAATTACAATTTCTGAGCTAAAAAGTCAACTGTAATGTCCACTGAATTTATATTTAAGACTTTTAAAGTTGGATGGGTTTTTCACTGAACACAGTAAAAAGCAAATCCTGCTGATTTTCCGACAGGGTTCATGTTACATCTTTTCCTAATCCGAATTAAGATTCCAAAAGTAACAAATTAAGTGACAAAGTACAGCAAAGTTCCCTAAAACTGGCTGCTTTGAATATAGTTGTTTTATCCCGGTAAAAAATTGAGCTAAAGCAATTTATCACTTTGGTTTTTTTTCCTGAAGCATGTCAGAGATGTTTTATCAAGAACCCAAGACACTGCACTATTTAATAAAGTTACAATTTGTCACATTTCTACTCCATTTGTAGCCAGCTGCAGATTGTTTCTCAACAGATAAGAATATTATAGAAGAGTTCATTTATTTCACTAATTCAATTCACAGAGTAATACATTTATAGTAGTATTCATTTTTATTATTTTGGCTTACAGCCAATGAAAAACAAATTCAGTTTTCAGGAAATGTAAATGTTTTGCCAAAATAATAAAAAAGATTTTTCATAATGAAATCTTATATTATTGTCATCACAATCATGGAAAGGAGTCCAGGAGACAGTCAGTGATGACCTCCACAAGGACAGTAAGCCACAAAGGTTTGTTGCTAGAGAAACTGTCTTTTTAAAGAGTGCTGTACCAAAACATACTGCTGCAAAGTTGAGCGGAGGGTGCACAAGCAACTGGGATAACCACAGCCTTAAGAGGATTGTGTAGCAAAGCCCATTCAAGAGTTTCAGGTTGATTTACAAGGTGCAGACTGTGGATGGAGTTGGTGCTACCAGAACCTCCGTGTCGGAGGTTTCCAGGACATGGCCTACAACCGACGCATTCCTTGTATTTTCTAAACCAGCAACATTTGGAAGGCTTTATCTGGGCTAAGGAGAGAAAGGGCTTGACTTTTGCTTAATAGTCAAAAGTCCTCTTTTCAAATGAAAGTAAATGTTTCCTTTCATGTAGAAGTCATGGTCCCAGAGTCTGGAAGACCAGGCACAATATCTGCTGATATTGTTCCACAATGGTGTATCAAGTCGAGAATGAGATCAGCCATCTACCAGGAACATTTAACGCACTCTGCTTCAATTCGTTGACAAGCTTTATGGAAATGCTGATTTCCTTTTCCACACTGTCAAAACTACCAATATCTGAATCAGTGTGATTCATTATGCTTCACTGACAGCCAAACTTATGTGACCTAAAGCCCATAGAAAACCGGTGAAGTACTGTTAGGACTAAAATAAGAGACACTAGACATAACAATTGTTGTGCACCAGCCATGGATGACTGAACTGGAATACACAACCAACTTTCAGTTTCAACAGGAAGAGGAGGAACTTCATTGCGTGATTGTGTAACATCATCATCCCAAATTTAAGAAGGCTTCGTCGACTATTCGGCCTCTTGCTTGTGGGTGACCACATTGCAGGGACACCCGACGCACGCAACCTCCATCCTTTGCGGGCAAGGTGGGAGCAAGCTTCTGCAATAAACTTTTTGGATCCACAACATGTATACAGTCTATATACAATGATTCTTAAGAATTGTTCAACTAAGGTTGTGTCTTGGAAGAGATACAGTAATTTATCTTAGGATAAACAATTTAAAGATTATTTTGTTTGTCTACTTCACTGTGTTTTTGCTGCATTCCTAAGATTTAATTCTTCAACTGCTTAGGTACCATTCGGCCTGTGGTAAAAACAGTGTTTTATAAGGTTATTGATGGAGACAAAAAGTCATATGTATCATGCAACACGAGTTTACTCCATTTTATCTGAGTTTTACTTAGTTCTTTGGTTTGCTAAGCTACGCAAGGTGATCCGCTAGCCTGCGCTAGATGCTAAAAATTGTTCCGTACGCCAGCGCTGTAAACATAGTTATTCAATTTGTGTGGTCTGCCTGTCGCCCATAAACAATTAAGATTGTTATTTATGGTGTTCAAAGTACATATCAGCCTTTAAATAGTTTAAACACCAAAAACTAATCTTATCAGTTCTGTTTAATTCTCCATCTAGTATGCCAAAATACTAAAATTTGATCAATCACTGTGGTGATTCATGAATTAAAATCAATTGTCCAAACACTTATGGATTTGTAATTCAGCTAATTATTTAATAAAATATGATTACCTTCAAATAATATTTTATCTTCACTTCTGCTTTGCATTGTGAATTGGTTGAATGCAAACCAACTGGTGCTAATTAGTATTAACCTTATCATAATTTGTTTAAAACTAACTTAGTTTAAAACTAACTCACTTCCAAACTATTCAATGCGAGCCTTAGTCTTTAAGCATAGATATCCATTAGGGATGGGCATTCGATTAAACTGTCTTCATTGATCATCGGGAGATCGAACGAACGATCGATTTTCAATTAATCATTGATATTTTTATATTAAAGTTCAGTGTCCATAGGCTATATTAAAATGCAGTGAGAATACCCAGAAATTCCAGGTAGTTGCACAAAGAAAATATTTGCTATAAGCAGCGGAGCCGACAGCTAAAAGACAGTACTCAATAACACAACTGACGCTCATATTTTTTTCTTCTACAAAAAAGTAAAAAAAGAAAAAGAAAAAAAAAGTCAAGTTAAACAATAA
This sequence comes from Valencia hispanica, assembly GCA_963556495.2. Taxonomy (NCBI): domain Eukaryota; kingdom Metazoa; phylum Chordata; class Actinopteri; order Cyprinodontiformes; family Valenciidae; genus Valencia; species Valencia hispanica. Next base: position 26,134,793 of record OY747709.1, read on the forward strand.
CTTAATAAAAAAATATATAATACTTATAGGTCTGATAGTTTTGTGTTACATTTGGCAAAAAGAGTCGAGAAAGAGGATGAGAGAGATCAGCGTACCTAACAATGAATTAGGCTAATTAACAGAGTAAAAAAGACAAAAACAAAGAAACCGTAACTTATATACAACTTTAGCACCAGTCTACTGATTTTTGTTGAGAAAGATGAGCATGTTAACATGCGCTGGGGTCAGAAGCGAAAGCAGCCTGGTGACCAGACTGACGGTCATCAGGCTGCTTTCACGTCTGACCTGCAGCGCCGAGATCACCTGCTGTGAGGGACAGACGTCGCTGTGATACTCATACCTCCGTGCTAAATTGGCAAGCCTCTGGAATCGCGTTTAATTCATTTTCCACCAGTCTGTAGGGGAGCAATCCAGGGGTGGCGGAGCCTCCCTCAGAAAGTAATCGGTGAGTACGTTTCTCTGCTCGTTGTGCATCTAAGCTCCTCCGTGCTAACATCGACTTGATGCTAGGTTGAGACCAAGAGCAGCAGGATGCTCCGCTTCTAACCAGGGTTGGAAGTGCGTTCAAGTAATTATACACAGCTTGGCAGTGTTGGCAGTGAACCGAGACTTATTTGTTTGTTTGTTTTTTAAGTCAAAGTGGTCCCACGCCACACTTTGCTGCGACCTCTTCACGACAATGCTACTTTTGAAATACACAGAAACTGGCAAGAAACTGAGTCGGCCTGTGGGTTTTATTTTCAGTCATCGCCCTCGTGTAGTAAAGTGTTTAATTACTGCCACGTAGCAAAATTAATTGGATTCCTTCAAAACTCACACTACGCAACAGAACATGCTTTAATTGATCGGTTAAAAAAAATTTCATCGATGAAATTCTTAATTATCAATTAATCGATCGTCGATTAATTATGCCCATCCCTAATATCCATACTGAACTGTGATATCACTATAAATGTACCGGTTATTGTTTCTACTTCTTTGCAAATTGGTACATTTCTAATGTTTTACTTTTGCCATATGTTGGTGTAGATTCTCAGTCATCTAGGACATAGAAGTCTTGAGAGGTAAAAAATAAAGGCAACTGGGCTTCTCTTGTTCTCTTGAAGAAGTTTTCACTTCTCATCCAAAAGACTTCTTCAGTTTTAAAACTTGGTTGGGAGTATTAGGCTTATATGGTCTAATCAGGAGCAATAATACTAATAGGACAATATAGACAATTGTTATTGCCTAAAGAGGCCATCAAAGTTTACTTTTTGTAGTTAGCTTTATTATTCATTCTTCTTTAACTTAGTAGTTTAGTTGTGTGTTACTAGCTTAGTGAGTTTGTTGAAAGTATTTTGACTGGAAGGTTGAATTATTTTTGTTAAACTCTTGTATTTTGAAAAGTGGTCATTATTCCATATGCATGTGAAGTAACTTTCTGTTCTAAAACACCAATGCTGAGCTTACTCCATCTATTATTTTAATACCTCAACCTTTTCAGGCAGGTATTCATAAACAATAACTGAGACTGAACAATTTGGCTATTATTATTTCCTGAAACTTCAGAATGGTGCCCCGACAAATTACAAATTTTATTAATAATTTCCCTAAGTAAGTATTCATAGCCAAAACAGACATATTGTTGCAAAACACAATGGAGACAAGCTGAAGGCCGTTATTAAAGGTGCCTGGGATTCCCTAACACCCCAGCAGAGCCACAGGCTGATTGCCTCCATTCCACGCTGTGTTAATGCAGTAATTAATGCAAAAGGAGACCTGACCAAAAACTGATCACATGTACTGAGTACATGGACATATTCAGTAGGTCCAGATTTCTGTATTAATAATAGATTTTCTTTGGTTTAAAGTAAAATTATCACGGTCTAAGAAACTAAATTTGGGGTTTTCATTAGCTATAATGATCAAAATGAAAATATAAATAAAAACTGTCAATATTTCAAAAATGTGAAATTATGTGTCATGCTTTTTGAATCAAATCACATTTTGATGATTTGTCTAATTTATTTACTAAACCAATCTTATATTCTTTCATTTATTTAATGTATGCTTTTTTTTCTTTGAACACAGTAAATAAATCGTATGTTACAAGCAGCTATTCTAAACCCCACATGCAGGAACAAGTGCAGCATTCTGACAGGTAAAAACTTTCGGTTTTTCATCAACAAACCTATGAGAAGGAATCTGACAAGAAGGAATCTTTTTACATGATCTGGATGACACAGCTCCCACGAAATCTTAACACTTGACTACAAGAACATAGGTTGGATGAGATAAAATGAAAACTGGTTAGACAGCACTTTAAATGCTACACCTGGCAGCCAAAAGGAAGTTAGCAGTTTGTTTGTTTTAATAACGTTTCTTGCTCAAAGGGAAAGGATGGTAAACAGATCCCCAAGATATTTCTGTTCCACCTTAAAGGAGCCATTCATCGTGTTTCAACGGCTGCAATCTACAAGCTTCCTTTGGAGATTTGCAGAACATCATTAACATGAAAGGGCCCCCTCACTTTAACTTGTGCCAAGTGTTACCAATTAGGGCAAAGGGGGCTGGGGGTGTTTTTTTCCTATTAGTATGAAAAAAAGTGAGACTATGGGTGTTTCTCATAAGCAGAAGTGCCCCTTAAGCTTTTTTTCCCATTTACAGAAGGTATCAGAAGATCAGATGTCAGACAGATGACATGCATCACTGTTATCTTTTTCAGCTGACCTGGAGAAGACATGGTTTGAATGGACTCCGACCTGATGTAACCAAAACACTGTAACAAAAACCTGATCCCAGATTAGAAACAGCTCTCAAAGACTACAAAAGGAAAGCTGCCCTCCGTTAAATACAGTGACTGGAGTTCCCTATAAGAACGGTGCTGTTATTCTGGGGGTTTGACCCGTAACCCTTCAACTTTTTATCCACTCAATAAAGTGAATATTTCTAGTTTGTATAGACAGGTGCCTTTACTGTAAATTTTTCTCTCCGCTCTGTTTAAATTTTTTTCTACTCCAGCGTGTACACATGCACCCAGACAGACATATACACTCTTTGAGAGACTGCAAGGAATTCAGGGCACAGAAAAAATAGGAGGAGGTCAATCAAACTGTCAGCCACCACACTGATGCCTTCATACCTCCCTGTCATCCACACACACAAACATGTAATTTCTGCCTTTAGCTGTTGTGAAAGCCAGAAACATGCACAAACATCACTTTGGTGCTCTGTGTAACAAATTACTTCAGAAATATAAAGTCATGGCTGTCATCCAGTGCACATCCAGAACTCATGAATGTATTTGTGTATATTTGGAAAAAGTGGATCAGCACATGCATAACTCTTGAAGAATTTCCAAGAAGTGATCTGCTCACCTGCCAATGGAGGCCCAGTAAGGCAACCCAAGCCAACAAAGAACATGGAGAAGCCCATGGAGTTATTGAGTTTCTCCGACCCAACAAGATCAACCTGCAAAATAGAAAAGCACACGTATCACTTGACATAATTAGATATGAACTAAAACTCCTTCAACTTAGTAGTGTTAAAATGCTACTCAGACATAGTTTTAAAAGGCAGATTTTCTATAGTTTAATATTCACATTTGTATAGTGTCAGAGCCTTTTGAACCTGCATAGTAAGGAATAACTTTAGTAAGTAACCAGTTATCAGCCATTTCAAATATATTAATAATATCGATGAGTTGACTGGGCACTAATGGCCTCTATTGGCACCAGATCTAAATCCAACACAGCTTCAGGATCTGGTGGAACTGGAGATTTCCAGTATGGATGTGCAGCCAAAAAATGTGCAAAAACTGCAAGTTGATGGACCAACATCAGAGGAAGGTTTCCGGCACCTGGTTAAATCTATATCACAAAGAATTAAGGCACTTCTAAATTCAAAAGAAGGTTAAACCTCATACTATCCCCTAATAAAGTAGCTGGTGAGGGTATAATAAAAAGAAAGTATTTTTCTCTTGTCCGATGTATATCAATGAAATAGCCTTTTCTTTTAGATGTTAGGTGATCAAACTGCACTTGGGAGGAGATCATTACCTCTCCCATGTATTGATCCCCAAAGGGTAGAAAGATAATAACAGAGTTCTTAGTTAGTAATGAATATTCAGTGGTTTGGATTCAGTGTCCATGGTAACTAACCATTATTCTGGTTAATGTGTGGTGATTGTCTCTGCTTGAATGTGCACCGCAGGATCCAGACATTAATTTTGCAGAAAACCCACAGTTTTATTATCAAAAGAAAATTTGTTTTCAGGTCAATGATTACGTTTAGCTAAATTAAATTAAATCAAAAACAGAATCTGTAGCATATGTACATGAACTGCGTTTGTGCAGTTGCAGCTGTCATTATTCCATTTTGTTTTAAGGGAATGAAAATTAGCAGGAAAAAGTAGTGGCATAGTTGTGCTTACGCGCCAAACAGCAGATCAGATTACCCGCCCTTTTTGGAGTCCCTGGAGGGGCTGCTGGAGAGTGCTCCTCCCGGGGACTCCCTTGTTCTGCTGGGGGACTTAAACGCTCACGTGGGCAATGACAGGGAGACCTGGAGGGGTGTAGCTGGGCGGAATGGCCCCCCCAATCTGAACCCGAGGGTGTTTTGTTATTGGACTTCTGTGCTCGTCATGGATTGTCCATAACAAATACCATGTTTAGGCATAAGGGTGTCCATATGTGCACTTGGCACCAGTACACCCTAGGCCGCAGCTCGATGATCGGCTTGGTTGTCGTTTCATCTGATCTGCGGCCGCATGTTTTGGACACTCGGGTGAAGAGAGGGGCTGAGCTGTCCACTGACCACTACCTGGTGGTGAGTCGGCTCCGATGGTGGGGGAGGACACCAGACAGGCCTGGCAGGCCCACATGTGTTGTGAGGGTCTGCTGGGAATGTCTGGTAGAGTCTCCTGTCAGAAGGAGCTTCAACTCACACCTTCGGCAGAACTTCGAAATGTCCCAGGGGAGCCGGGGGACATTGAGTCCGAGTGGACCATGTTCCATTGTCGAGGCGACTGACTGAAGCTGTGGCTGCAAGGTGGTCAGTGCCTGTCGCGGCGGCAACCGCCGAACCCGCTGGTGGACACCTGTGGTAAGGGATGCTGTCAGGCTGAAGAAGGAGTCCTATTGGGTCTTTTTGGCTTGTGGGACCCCTGATAGGTACCGGTGGGCCAGGCGGAGTGCGGCTCGGATGGTCGCCGAGGCAAAAACTCGGCCATGGGAGGAGTTTGGAGAGGCCATGGAGAACGACTTCCGTGCGGCTTTGAAGCGATTCTGGTCCACCATCCGGCGCCTCGGGGGGGGGGGAAGCGGTCTGCCACCAACACTGTGTACAGCGGGGATGGTGTGCTGCTGACCTCGACGCGGGACGTTTTGGGTCGGTGGATGGAATACTTCGAAGACCTCCTCGATCCCACCGGCACGCCTTCCAATCTGGAAGCAGAGTCTGGGGACTTTGGGTCGGGCTCTCCAATCTCTGGCGCTGAGGTCACCAAGGTTGGTAAAAAGCTCCTCGGTGGCAAGGCTCCAGGGGTGGATGAGATTCGACCGGAGTTCCTCAAGGCTCTGGATGTTGTGGGGCTGTGTTGATTAACGCGGCTCTGCAATATTGCGTGGACATCAGGGGCAGTTCCCTTGGATTGGCAGACCACAGTGATGGTCCCACTGTTTAAAAAGGGGGGCCACAGAGTGTGTTTCAACTACAGGGGTACAATAAGGTCTGTCTGGGCAGAGGTGAGATTACTTTAGGATAGACGAGGTTTAAGGGTTGTTTGTTTTCACTGTGGTTCGTTACCTTGTGAAAGATTTTATTTATTGTTTGGGTACAAACAAGCCGTTCGGCCTGGAGGTTTAAACAGTGATTTTCGAGGTTTCCGATGGAAAGTCGTTTTATCTCCTGAAACCTAAGTTACTCAATCCGACAGCTTTTCTTTTCTTTGTTTGGTGTTTAATAAATGAACCAGAGGGGCTTTAAGCAGCTCCACGTGAGTTAGCTGTAGGCTACATGCTCGAGCGAACCACGTGGGCCCGCCTTTGACTGCTCGGCTTCATGAACAATAAAGACTGCCATTAATGGTATTCAAAGTAGAGATCGGCTTTAAAACAGATAGTTTAAACACCAAAACTAATCTTTTAAGTCGTTTTTGAAATCGCCTTCTTAGTAAGTCAAAATAGATAAATCGCTGTGGTGACTGATCCATAAAATTTAAATCCCAAATTAAACAGGTCTCTAGGATTTCCTTCCTTCACCTCCGGAATATTGCTAAAATTAGAAACATCCTGTCCAGGAGTGATGCTGAGAAACTAGTACATGCGTTTGTTACCTCAAGGCTGGACTACTGTAATTCTTTACTATCAGGTAGTCCACAAAATGCCATTAAAAGCCTTCAGTTGATCCAAAATGCGGCAACAAGAATTCTGATGAATATTAAAAGGAGAGATCACATTTCTCCTGTTTTAGCTTCCCTTCATTGGCTCCCTGTTAAATCCAGAATATAATTTAAGATCCTTCTTCTTACATACAAAGCCCTTAATAATCAAGCTCCATCATACATCAGAGATCTAATTGTTTCATATGCTCCCAACAGAGCCCTTCGCTCTCAGACTGCAGGTTTACTTGTAGTTCCTAGGATTTCTAAAAGTAGAATGGGAGGCAGATCTTTTAGTTATCAGGCTCCTCTCCTGTGGAACCAGCTCCCAGCTTTAGTCCGTGAGGCAGACACTCTGTTTACTTTTAAGGCCAGGCTTAAAACGTTCCTTTTTGATAAAGCTTATAGTTAGAGTGGCTACGGTCATCCTGAGCTATCTCTGTAGTTATGCTGCTATAGGCTTAGACTGCTGGAGGACAGACTTACCAATTTTCTTCACTCTGCTACTTCCTTTTCTCCTACAACTCTCCAGTTGTATTACAGTACATTCTGTTATTTCGACTCTTAACTTTGTTTTCTCTCAGTGTTGTTCTCTCCATAGAAGATATACCTGGTCTGGTATCCTGCTTGGCTGCAATGCCCTGTTGGACGGGGGGCATCGACTGGGATGTTCCTTCCAGTAATTGAACATCCACTGTGTCCTGTTATTAACTTTTTACTTTCTGTAACATAGAAAGTTCTCTTATATCAGATCTTCTGTTCCTTCTGTGTCTCTGCTCTGTCTTCTCAAACCCCCAGACGGTCGTGGCAGATGGCCGCTCCTACTGAGCCTGGTTCTGTTGGAGGTTTCTTCCTGTTAAAGGGGAGTTTTTCCTCTCCACCGTCGCTACATGCTTGCTCAGTATGAGGGATTGCTGAAGGATTGCTGTGGTTGGAAAGTCTGCATCAACGGGGCCCAACCTCACGCCGATGACTGACGCAATCTGCTGGGATTCCTTAAATAGGAAACTTTTTAACTAATTGGAATGTTTGTATAAATGTATTGAAATGACTTCTTGTTAAGTGCCAAAAGGTGCTAATTAGTTTTAAACAAACCACAATTAGTTTAAAACTAATTTAGCTTCATTCCCAAAACTCTTCAATACAAGCCTTGGTCTCTAAGCAACATATCCATACTGAACTGGGACATCACTATCAATTTATTGGTTATTGTTAACTACTTCTTTGCATATTCATCACTTTTACTGTTTACTTTTGGATGTTAGTTTTATTATTATTATTCTTTTTCTTAGTAGTTTAGTTGTGTGTTTCTAGCGTAGTGAGTTTGTCGGTTAAAGCATTTTAACTGAAAGTTGAATTCTTTTGTAATAAACTCTTGTATTTTGGAAAACCGTTGTTTGTTATTTCACCTACATGTCTAGTAACTTGCTGTTCAAAGAACACCAATAACTTATTCCTTCATCTATTGTTTAATTATCTCAGCCTAATCAGGCAGGTAATCATAAACATAAACTGAGACTGAACAATTTGGCTATTGATAAATAGCTATGGAATCCAGGTGCTGCCCCAAATTTGGTAATTTATTAATCTAATAATCTTAATAATTGGTAAATTATTAATCTTATTATTAATTCCCCTAAGCAATTATTCATAATTCATAGCCAAATCTGTGGCACAACAGTTGGACTCCGACAAGGTTGCCCTTTGTCTCCGATCCTGTTCATAACTTTTATGGACAGTATTTCGAGGCGCAGCCAAGGTGTTGAGGGGATACGTTTCGGTGGCCTCAGGATTGGGTCTCTGCTTTTTGCAGATGATGTGGTCCTGTTGGCTGCATCGGAACGTGATCTACAGCTTTCGCTGGAGCGGTTGGCAGCCAAGTGTGAAGCGGCTGGGATGAGAATCATCACCTCCAAATCCGAGACCATGGTCTTGAGCCGGAAAAGGGTGGGGTGCCTTCTCCGGGTCAGGGATGAGGTCCCTCCCCAAGTGGGGTCTTGTTCACGAATGAGGGAAAAAAGGAGCGGGAGATTGATAGACAGATTGGTAGGGCATCTGCAGTTATGCGGGCGCTGTACCGGTCGGTTGTGGTGAACAGAGAGCTTAGCCGAAAGGCGAAGCTCTCGATTTACCAGTCGATCTACATTCCTACCCTCATCTATGGTCACAAACTCTGGTTGGTGACCGAAAGAACGAGATCACGGATACAAGCGGCTGAAATGACTCTCCTCTACAGGGTGTCTGGGCTCTCCCTTAGAGATAGGGTGAGAAGCTCAGTCATCCGGAGGGGGCTCAGATTAGAGCCGCTGCTCCTTCACATCGAGAGGAGTCTGATGAGGTAGTTCGGGCATCTGGTCAGGATGCCTCCTGGACGCCTCCCTGGTGAGGTGTTTCGGGCACGTCCCACCGGGAGGAGGCCCAGGGGAAGACCCAGGACACACTGGAGGGACTATGTTTCTCGGCTCGCCTGGGAACGCCTTGGTATTCCTTCCGAGGAGCTGGAACAAGTGGCTGAGGAGATGGAAGTCTAGTTCTCTTAGCTTAAGCTGCTGCCCCCGCGACCCGACCCCGGATAAGCGTAAGAAGATGGATGGATGGATGGATGGATGGATGGATGGATGGATGGATGGATGGATGGATGGATGGATGGATGGATGGATGGATGGATGGATGGATGGATGGATGGATGGATGGATGGATGGATGGATGATAATTTAAAAAAAGATCAATTCAAATTGCTCAAAATAACACCCACTTCATCCAGAATATGCATCAATATCCTACAATGCTTGAAAATTATAGCAAATAAAGCAAATCATTTTTAACAGGAAAACAAAAGCATTTCTGTCAGAGCTGCAGTCTGCAGTTTAGCAATCCTGGAGGCTTGCTTTGGGATAACATTAAATTAAAACAGAGGAACTTCAAAGCCGCCGTTAACTCCTTTTACAGTGGAGACAGACTACAGAAAGACAAAGTGTACTGTGCATCATGTTACCATGAAAACCAGACATTGAATCAGAGGGGGCAACATAAATCCATTGCTCAAATTATTTACATTTACTGACCTACTTACACCCTTGAATAAAGAAAATAAAGATTGTTAATGAGCCTCATCTCCAAGACCAAGACAAGTGACAAGTCTTTAGAGAGTGAGTCTAAGTCCAAAGTCTTCGTGTTTTTGTGGCTTAAGTGTGACTCGAGTCTAGGTTTCACACTTAACTCTGCATCTCTGGATTAGAACATATGGTTTTTAGGTTTAACTAAGAAACATTGAAACATTCAGAATTGGTAAACGACGGTCAACCCCCCCAACAATAAAACCCTTGGTTTTCCTTACCAGAACAGGTAGCAGCAAAGCCATGTAACCCCCACAGAAGATGGCAAAGAAGACAGCATACAACATCAGCAGTATGTAGGAGGTGGCCAGAGGGGAGAGCATATTGACCAAGCCACACAGGATCAGGTAGGCTTTGTGGAAATGATATTTATGAAACAAGTTCCTGTCTGTCACCCAACCAGAGGCCAACTGAGCGATGGTCTCTGTGATACCTGTAACAGAGGCAAAGGTAAGAAAAATAAATTAAAGCTAAAGGAAAGTTACACCTAGAGATGCACCAATCAATCAGCCAGAGATTGGAATCAATCAATCTTCCCTTGATTGGCTCTGATCGTTGATTTGCAGGTCAAATACAGAAAGATCAGATTTTTTTCCTAGTCATGAAATGTATCAAAGCTAAATACTCCAATGCTTTTTGGTCTATAAACACATTAACCAACACTTTTATGAACTTAAATCAAATAAAGGACATATGCAATAATGCAGAAATGAGGACGCGCTTGTGATTTCTTTATTTTTTTGTTAGCAGCATACTTTTTCTCTTTTATTTGTTATAGTCCTTAAAAAAAGAACTCAGTATTGGCCTGGAAAAACATGATTGGTGCATCTCAGGTAAAAAAACAAAAATGGTAAATGGCCTGTACTTGTATAGCCCTTTATCTAGTCCTGAGGACCCCAAAGTGCTTTACACTACATTCCGTCAATCATCCATTCACACACACATTCACAGACTAATGATGGTAAGCTACACTGTAGCCACAGCTGCCCTGGTGCACACTGACAGAAGTGAGGCTGCTGTACACTGGTGCCACTGGGCCCTCTGAACACCACCAGTAGGCAAGGCAGGTGAAGTGTCTTGCCCAAGGACACAATGACTGGGACGGACAGATCAGGAGTTTGAACCAGCAACCCTGTTGTTACAGGACGAACTCCTACCTCCTGACCAACTTTTTAAAATTTCTGTTGGGACATTCTCACCATTTGTAAACTCAGCAAAAAAAGAAACGTCCTCTGACTTTCAACTGTTTTTACTTTCAGTAAACTTAATGTGTGTAAATATTTGTATGAACACTAAAAGAGTCAACACCATAAGACATGAACTAAAAATGTTTCACAGACATGTGACTAACAGAAATAGAATAATGTGTCCTTGAATGAAGGGAGGCTCAAAATCAAAAGTACCAGTCAGTATCTGGTGTGGCCACCAGCTGCTTGAAGTACTGCAGTGCATCTCCTCCTCATGAACTGGACCAGATTTGTCCGTTCTTGCTGTGAGATGTTATCCCACTCTTCCACCAAGTCACTTTCAAGTTCCTGGACATTTCTGGGGGGAATGGCCCTAGCCCTCACCCTGCGATCCAACAGGTTCCAGACGGGCTCAAAGGGATTAAGATCCGGGCTCTTCGCTGGCCATGGCAGAACACTGACATTGCTGTCATGCAGAAACTCACGCACAGAACGAGCAGTATGGCTGGTGGCATTGTCCTGCTAGAGGATCATGTCCGGATGAGCATGCATGAAGGGTACCACATGAGGGAGGAGGATGTCTTCTCTGTACCGCAAGGCATTGAGATTGCCTGCAATGACAACATGCTCAGTATGATGGTGATGTGATATACCGCCCCAGACCATGACGGACCCCCCACCTCCAAATCGATCCCGCTCCAGGGTACAGGTCTCAGTGTAACGCTCATTCCTTCGACGATAAACACGAATCCGTCCATCACCCCTGGTGAGACAAAACCGTGACTCATCAATGAAGAGCACTTTTTGCCACTCCTGTCTGGTCCAGCGAAGGTGGGTTTGTGCCCATAGGCGGCGTTTTTGCTGGTGATGTCTGGTAAGGACCTGCCTTACAACAGGCCTACAAGCCCTCAGTTCAGCCTCTCTCAGCCTATTGCGGACAGTCTGAGCACTGATGGAGGGATTGTGTGTTCCTGGTGTGACTCGGACAGTTGTTGTGGCCATCCTGTACCTGTCACGCAGGTGTGATATTTGTATGTACCGATCCTGTGCAGGTGTTGTTACACGTGGTCTTCCACTGCAAGGATGATCAGCTGTCCTTCCTGTCTCCCTGTAGCGCTGTCTTAGGCGTCTCACAGTGCAGACATGGCAATTTATTGACCTAGCCACATCAGCAGTCCTCATGCCTCCCTGCAGCATGCCTAATGCACATTCACGCAGATGAGCAGGGATCCTGGGCATCTTTCTTTGGGTGTTTTTCACAGTCGGTAGACAAGTCTCTTTAGTGTCCTGCGTTTTTAGAACTGTGACCTTAAATGCCTACTTTCTGTAAGCTGTTAAGGTCTTAACGACCATTCCACAGGGGCATGTTAATTAATTGATTATGGTTAATTGAACATGCATGGAAAACATTGTTTAAACCCTTTACAATGAAGATCTGTAAAGTTATTTGGATTTTTACAACATTATTGTTGAAATATACAGTCCTGAAAAAGGGACGTTTCTATTTTTTCTGAATTTAGTTCTTAAAGGGACAATAGGAACACGCATGGGCTAGAATTTAACTGGTCATAAACTTTAAAATTACTAACATTTTATACACAGAAGAAAAATAATCTAAGCAATATGTGAGTGATTCTCTAAATGGTTGTAAAAGGTCTCTGAGCATTGGTCAAAGAATGTGAAAAATGACAGATCTAGTAATAAACTGTGGTAATAATTATTCACACCATCTGATTTGACTGATTGTTGGCACTGCTCGAGTATGATGACAGGACAGATTATAGACTTTTCTCTGCTGAGGTCAACTGGAATGTGATCGCCAATGCGGAATCTGCAGTGGAGTATTGACTGTTGCAGGAATAGCTACAAGCAGGCAGCACTGAGCCATTGATCAATGAAACAAGCTGGTTCAATGCATATTAGAGTAACTCATGATACCCTTTGTGGAAACTCAGCGGTGCCAGAGTACTGGATCTTTTGATGTCTTTAGTTTCTGAGACTTTGAACGAATGCCTTTGCACTTTTTTCCTAACAGGATCCAAAACTTTTGTCTCCATCGAGGTTAAAAAAGACGACATGAGGCAGCTGTGCAATGTTTATGTGTCCTCCTTTTGTGATCTAAAAAATTTCCTGGTGTGTCCACTGCTTGGACACTGACGAGATGCACGTTTGTTTGTGTGTTTTAGCCTCAGCAGGTTGGTTTAGCCCTGCAGCTGTTCCCGATCAAACTCATCACAAAGCTGTTTAAAGTTGGCCTCTCCAAGTAGCAGCACCTCAAGCCAAGTGCATCAGGGACATTGGTTCTGTCCTTTACCCTCCACTGTATCAGCAAGTAAAGAAATTGCTAGGGTTGGTTCTAAGATGGATTAACTGCCTGACCCTAACAAACAACTGCTAGTACATGGGTTTAATCAGGGCTGAAGGGCAAGAAGGAACGCCAATCAGGTTTCTTTAAACTGAAACATTTTGTCACAAGACTAAAGCAAAGGGTTATAAAAGGCATGTTGGTTTTCCCAGCTACTCTGAAACCACTGCTGGCTTTACTTGCCTCCTTTTTGAAAGCACAGCCTCATCAATACCCCTCTGCAAAGTATCACCCACTTCAGAACTGGACTCAGACAAAACCAAGACCTCCTCCTGTAACCACGCCAACAACTTTACTCTCTTAGTTGTTGCTTAGCGACTCCAGTCGGCTCCAGTTTCGGAGGGGTGACGAGCACACTGACCCAGATGACAGCGGCCTCTCTTTCCCTTGGCCAACTGGATGACAGCACTGGGTTTGAAAAAGAAGAACAGCGGGTTCTGGGGGCTTGCAGCTTTGTGGTGTCCGTGGCACTCTGTCTCTTTTTTCCTCTTCATTACAGAGCAAGAACAAACGCACTAGAGTAAAAATAATTCATTTGTCCAGCTGTGCCCTGAAACAAAGCTCAGCAGTGTAAACTCAAGGAGCATTGAAGAAAATTCTGACATTTCCAGCCACTTAGAAAAGTATTCACCCCCCCTAAACCTTTTTCAAATTGTAATAATAAACTTAAATGTTTTGTACAGGAGTTTTATGCACGCATAGCACACAGCTGTGAAGTGGAACAAAATCAATACATAATTTTTCCCCCCCTGCATGACTAATAAAAAAGTTATAAACTGCCGCATGCATTTGTACTCAGGTACCCCTAAATAATGTTCAGTTCAACCAGGTTCCATCAGAATTCACCTTATTTGTAAAAAGAGTCCACCCATGTGTAATTTAACTTTCGTATAAATCCCACAATTCTGTGAAGGGCTCAGAAGTTTTTTTAGAGAACATTAATGAACAAACAGCATCATAAAGACCATGGAAGACAGCAGACAGGTCAGGAAGAAAGTTGTTTAAAGAAGGGTTAGCTTATTAAAAAAATATCCAATGCTTTAAACAATTTTTTAATCCATGTTTTAAGTATAATCCTCTATGGCACAACTTAAAACCTACCAAAACACCACCTAAAGTGACAGTCGTTGCAAGGAGAGCATTAATCAAAAGAGCAACCAAGATGCCCATAGTAACTGTGGAGGGGCTGAAGACCCAAAGCCCAGGTACGAGAAACTGGTGAAGGGCAACTATTTTTTGCAGATTCCACACATTTGTTCTTTGTGGAAGAGTGGCAAAATAAAAGTTATTGTTTAAAGAAAAAGATAGGAAGCCATGTTTAAAGTTTGCCACAAGCCATGAAATGGACGCAACAAACATGTGAAAAAGGTGCCTCGGTCAGATGAGACCAAATTTGAACTTTGTAGCCTACAAGCAAATTTTCATCTGTGATAGAAAAGCATTATGCTCAATTATGCTAATTTGTTTTGGTCTGGCATGTAAAAAACTTGAAACTTGTGGCTGAAATGTGAACAAAACGTCAAGGGGCAAAAATCCTTTCTCAAACGTTTTGTAGCCTAGCTAGGTTTAAGAGCCCTTTGTTGGTTAATTTTAGTTTTGCTTGTGGAATTTTCTACAACAGAGCTGCATGACCTAAATCTTTATCTTAATCCGTAAGTGTTGTGCAGTATTTTTGACTCCTAGTTCCATCAGTTTTCCCTTTTCTGCAGGCTTATGCTTTTTCACAACAAAAGCTGACAAGAAAAGCTGCATTTTTTCCTATAGTCTTTAGTTGACTCAAAGTTTTCTCAACTCTCCATGCAACATATTTATGTTCATTTAGTCATAACCTCAATGTTTTGTCCTAACTCTGTAGTGCTTAGTGACCCAAGATTAGGTTGCTTGAAAACAAAATCTTCATTCCCTAAAATGAATGTGCTTAAATGAGTGAATGCTTAAGCTTTTCTCCAAAGACATCTCTGCTCAGAGTTAATACTGTATCTGAAAGCTTGCAGACAACTGTGTGTCAATGACTACATTATCAAACTTAGTGCTTAGGTGCACAAGATTCAGCCATTTCAATAATTCACAGTGCCTGACGAAGCACTAACAGAATTACATGTCCATGTGGTTGGCGGTCAAATGTTAATGCCGTTTTCTGGTCATATGGAGGGGCCTCATCATTTGTATACTGGTAAACCCACCCGTCCTGGCCAGTGGACCAAAGTTCAGCTTTTATGTAAGCACATTTATTACATAAGACTGCAGAGTCTGAGGAGCTCACAAATAATTAATGCCTAAAAGTTGACTGAGCACTTCTTTTGCATCACTTAGAAGATCCCGGCTGGAAAAACGAGATGGACCCACCTCTTCACAGTCACTGCAAAAATCACACGATTTGTTAAATACAAAGGCATCCAGGCTGCAGTCTGTTAGATAAGGACCCCGTCAGATCTGTAAACTCTGTGTGGCTCTAAGTTTCATAAAAGCATTAATGATCTATAAAACCTACCACTAATATCTTTTATTATAGGGAAACATGTTAAAGACTAACCAGTTATCTAATCAAATTTATAAACATTCAGTTTTAAAAGCAATAGATCGGTTTTGCACATTTAATCTCACGTGCGCTGTAGTAGCATTCCAAAAAGAGAATGCAACTAATCTCAAGTCATAATTTCATATTTTTTAAATTTACCTGTCAAGTAAAAGTACTTTGACTGTTTGAATGCAAAAGATGTTTCCAGTAAAAAATGATCACCTTTGCTATTTGGTATGAAAAAGACCATTTCTATGTATTAGTGGCTTTCCTCACATAAACGTGTTGTTTCTGGATTTTACATAACAATTCTGTTGGTTCAAATTCATGACTCTACATTTGCTGATTTAGAAGATCTAATGTTAGTTTTTGTTTAAGAGAACATATTATGCCTCTTTTTAAACTTGTTTCAATTGGTCTATGGTCTGTACAAAACATGTTAATGAAGTTCTTCACACAAACGCTCTCTCACATTAAGCAATTTCACCAGCTCAATTGCTGACAATTTCAGTCCCTTTCAAAATGAGCTGTTTAGAGGGCTCTGTCACTTTTATGCAAATTAACGGTAGCAGACCACTCCCACCCATCTTGTTACTAGGCTGTGGGTTTGCCACACATGAGAATGGCATGGAATTGGAATTGGTGAGCAGGTATTGGTAGAACGGCTTGTAGAACCACAAGATTTCTGACAGCAAGAATTTGCAAAAAATAAATAAAATGAATGGATGGATGGTTTTTATTCATGTTTGCAGTATTTATAGAGGCAGCAGAGACCCAAATTGAAACACAAAAGGGTGAAAAAAGTGAAATTTGCATAATATGTTACCTTTAACTATTCTTTGGTGAAGGGAGATGTATTGTATGCTTAAAGTGATTGTTGATATTGCTGAGCCACCCACCTTTTTCTCAGTTTTGAAATAGGGACAAAAGTCTTGACATGTTCACTTAAGTTCACTAATGGTAACTTAGAATGAAACTCTCCATCCATCTGGCATCTTTGAAGTCAAACAAGCTTGAACAGTATGTTTCACAAACAAGGTTCTTATGCAGGAATTTACATTTATTCTGCATCTGCACTTACTTAAACCCTATCATGTTGCTATCCATGACCAAATACTCTTCCAGCACTCCTCTACCTCGTCCACATGATATTTAACTATCTGAGCAAGGTTCTCCCTAAGAGCAGTTGTTTTCTATTTGCAGTCATGCAAAATCATTGTTGCGCAGTGATTTTCTGATGTCGGGCCCGGCCAACAAAAGTTAATTCAAGAGCGGTTTTTATCTGTGTAAAAGATACTCTGGGATTTTCTCTGAACTCACAAGCTATCAGGTGCCTTTCTTTTACAAACATTTACAACTGTACCAAATGAACAAACAGTGCAACAAATATTTTATGAAGGTTACAGAAATGCTGGTACTGTTTGTTTGGCCCAATTCCAATGCTAAATGAAGCTTTACGTATGCTGAAATTTGCCTTAAATAAATATTTTATGGTAATATTAAGGTCGATCAACTGACTCTTAGCCTCACCTGCTACAGAAATGATGAAAGAAGCATCCATGGCATCAATCCCCAGGTTTCGGGCCCTGGCAGACAGGTGGAAGTACGGGATGAAGTAGGCCAGTTGACTGAACACCAAGGACCAAGTGTAGATGCAAAAGAATGGGTCCTTCAGCAAAGAGAAATCCAATAATTTGGCTTTTGTGACTTCCACCTCAGTCGGCACACCTGCGTGCAAGGGAACTCTGACGGTGGTCATGGTACCATTCATCTCCACTGGGCTGTCTGGGGTTGCATGTTTACACTGTTCTGGGTCATGTTGGGGCTTTTGGCCATTTACGTTATTGAGAACCAGTCTAGTCAATTCAGGGTTCAATGACTGGTTCTCAAGTTCATGAATGGATTGTCCTTTTAGGTTGTCAGTGTCCCTGTGAGGTGGAGGAGAGGATGGGAGAGAGTCTGATTTGGAGACACTATTGGATAAAGGAGAAGAGCTACTCAAGTAGCTTTTAGGATATTGCTTCTCTGTAGAGCTCTTGAGGGAGATGGTAGGGCTCTTTTGGATAGGCAAAGACGTAGAGTTTGAAACAGGCGGCTTCACATTAATGGGTCTCAGAAGCATCCCAGAAGCCACCAGGTTCAGCATGAGGCCCCCAAGAATCAGCATTGCACCTACAGACAACAAACACAATCTATGATATTAAATTTACTGACACACAAGCGCACATTTAAAGAGTTATCCAGCCTACCTTGCCAAGCATACTGGTCCAGAAGCAGCTGGGTGAATGGAGCCAGGGCAAAGGTCAAACCCATTCCAGATCGGCCAATCGCATACGCGGTCGCCAGCCGTTTTCTGAAGTATAGCGCTGTTATTACTGAAAATGACTGGTATAGTAGTGCAAAACCCATTCCTGACAGAAGAAACAATAGATTAGACGGATAACTCTTAGTGTAATTCTGTGCATATTAAAGTTTGAAAAGTAAAAAGAAGTAAGAACCAATGCTGGGTAAAAACCCAACTTATTTTCACTTTTTCACCAACTTAAACTCACCGACGATCACTCCCATGCTAATGTAGAGGTATACCACACTGTTGGCAAATATGCTTATGATGAAGCCTCCACTAACTAGCACTGCCCCAGAGATTGAGGTCACCCTCGGTCCCAGCTTGGCACAAGCCACGGAGGCAATGGGTGCTGCAGCAGAAGATAGTAATTCAGTTATGAAACATCCAATTATTGCTGTATTACAGTTATCAGAGTCAGAATTGAAAAAAAATTCCTGAAAAAAAAAAAAAAAAAAAAAATATATATATATATATATATATATATATATATATATATATATATATATATATATATAAAGACAAAAATCAGTAATCAGATGACATAAAATACATTTTTTTGCTCACACCTCCAGACAGGCGCAAACTAGACATGATGGAACCTATCCAGCTGATGCTTTCTGCTGAACCTCCAAACTCATCTTGGAATGCCACAAAGAAGATCCCAAAACTTTTTAGGGTGCCCATCACAAGGACATTTACCTGTAAATACACACAAATAGCAATATACATTAATTGAAAAACACTAATAACTGTTTTTATCCACTGCCTCATAGTGAAGACATATGTAGTTCCTCCAAATTACAGTTCTAATCTTGTGTAATCTAGAAAGAGGTGGATTCTAGCTCAAACTCCTTAACAGAATCCTTGTTATAAATATCTTTTATTAAGATTTTGACTTTAACATTTATTTATATAGCAAAAATATTTCATTTAGAATTAATTTCATTTCATGTGGCATTAAGTACTGAACATACAAAAAAAGAGTAAGTAAAATATCCAGAGTAGGCTTTTTAATTAAAACCACACCTCTTCCTGCTAGTGCATGCCTGCAAAATACGAGGAATAGTATTGCAATAATCAAGGTGAAGGAAAGGCAAACAAATTCAATGTGGTCAGATACTCATGCTGAGCTATTTTTCAATTATGTTGGTTTTTTTGCAACTTCTTTTGGGGGAAACATTAGATTTCTTAAAGTAATAATAGCCATTTTAAATATATTTGGGGTATTGCAATTTGTGACAAATTAAAAAAAGCAAATAGGTCACAAACAGACCAGTTCAACGTACCAGGAAACAATGGAGCACCACCATCCAGCCCCAACCTCCATCGGGAGGGTCCTCATACTGAATTTCTTTCTCCTTCTCCTTCTTTGTGGTCATGGCATCTCTCCCGAACAAATTCATGGTGGTCTTTATTTCACTGGAAGCAAATAGAAAAATAAATAAACATATTGATTATTATATAGCATTTATAGGTATGTACAAGAGGGTTTATTTTAAAGATTTTCCACTGCATAACGATGTCACCAATGATTATTTCAGTGAAATATCAAAGATATTTTCATATATATTTTAAATAATTCGATGTAAATTTATCTATATTCTTTCTGTATCTTTCAAAAAATAATTCCAAATCATTTATGAATAATTATTGGACTGTGTTATTTTTAAACAACATTGCACTACAACTCAGAATAAACACTTTCCAGATTTCTTCACTATTCACCAATATACAACATATGATTATACCCTGACATTGTTGAGCAGTCATATTTCCAAAATGTGTGCTCTAGGGCAGCAGGAAAATTTTTATCTGCCACATAATGATTTCATTAAAAGTACTTAGAGCAGCTGACAGCAGTGGTGGAGCTTTTACAGTAAATATTTTTACTCTCACACTAATAATTATTATTTGTAAATTTAAAACCCTCATCTTGCACTAGCAAAGAATATTCTTCATCCGGTGAGACATCGCTGTTATTATATGGTAAAAGTAAGTGTTTGCAACACTCTTCTTTTTCATTTGTATTTGTTTAGGGGAAAGGAATATGCAAACACTTTTAAAGCTTAGTGGCAGCAGACATTAGGATCTTTATATCTGAATTAATGAAGCAATATTTTAAAAAGGTGTATAGAAGAAACAGGGATCAGGTTATTTTTCGAACAAACAATGTCTGTGTAAAAAAATATAGTGTGGTAAGGTAGTGGTGGGCAATATAAAAGGTATAAGGTAGAAAGGATATAAATTTAGCCAAAGGTTGAGATTTTGACTATACCGGCCTACCGCGGTTTGTTTTCCATTTAATGGAAAAGAAACCCGTTGAACTTGAAGCATTTTTAATTCAAATGTGTGCGGGTTTATTTTGGTGCAATATTGAAATTTATAAACAACAACAAATGACTCGGAAAGCAGACAATTTTGGACTTTGTGTTTTCATAACGTTTAGCTTTTAATTTATTGAAAATATCTGCTTTTTTTAAGTTATGAAAATGTTTGTGTTGCCTTTTTTGGAAGAAAATTAGAATTTTTTTAAATGCTTTTTGCACAGTGAATGATCTTTAAATGGCATTCTATACTTTTTTGTAGCTGTTCTGCTGCAATGTATCCGGAAAGTGAGAATATTCATAAACTATTCATTTTGACATGTATAAAGAAAAGAAAAGATTATATAGCAATAGATATCATTATCTCACACGTTTCAGATTGTATCGCAATATAGATTCGAGGCCATATCACCCAGCCCTAGCTGAAAGGTTTTCAGTTGGTACAGTCTCCAGTCACATTTTCCAAATTGCATCCAAAAAATCTTAAACAAAAGTCACACAGAAAACCCAGCTGATAATGTGACAGTCACAGTGCAACCAAGGCTAGTGACTTTTCCTCCTCTGCCAGACTGCATGTCTGAGCAGCGTTCATATTATACGAGTCTGTGTCTCGGCAGGACCAAATATTTAATTATGTATATGCTGAGGCTTACTGACAGCATGAACAGCATGTTCTCTGCACATTGGGCTGACAATATTTTAAATATCTGGTTATTCAATTTTGACCAAACACAATGTAATCATTGATCAAGATATATGAGGAATAAATCCCGTCCTGTACTAATCAACAAAGAATTGGCTGTATAACAACATTTCTTAATTATTTCACATCAAACATTCTAAAAAACAAGGTTGACCAGGAAAAGAGGTAAGGCACCAGTTTTGTTGTTCTTAAGGGTGTTGCGGACCATTAAATCATGCAGCAGGAATGTTGCACATGACCAAAGTTTTCTCTACAATTCAGTCTTAAATAGTTGTTCATCAGACGCAATGCTAACGGGGAGCAGAGATTTAAACATGATGTAAGGGCTCCTCTGCTTTCATGTCAATGGGAAGGGGTCTATTAGGAATATCATGCACCCTGCAACTTGAATGATTAGGTACTGGACTAGAAAGGTTTCGTCCCAATATGGCTCACTTTGTTGCAGTTCTCCAAAAGTGAGCTTTGAGGCACATTTCCACTATTGGAACTTCAGGGTAATTTAACCAGATCGTTTTCTGACAGGGTAATCTGTTGGCCTGCTCCTTTTAGCCGCCGTGTCTCCATACACAATCGGTCCTTTAAGGAATCAGCTCAAGGCATCAGCATATCACACTGTTTCAGCAGTGAGTAGTGTCACTGATCAGCGCAAAAAGGTGCCCACAGCAGCAGAAATAACAAGAGATCAACATGAAAGAAGCAGGGCTTGTTGCTGCATTTCTGTTTGCTGTTATGATTCGACAGCAACTCTTCTTATTTTTACAAAGCTGGCTGTTTGGCGATGTCTGCTCGTTTACTTCAGAATTACAACCTATCAGTGCGACCATATCACAGTTCCCGCTGAGCGACTCAATCGGGCCATTCAGGGTAAATAACCCCAGACTGGTACTCCGTTGGTCCCCAAAATGGCCCCAACTGCCCTATCGGCCCGGCCCAGTGAAGTGGAGACAGGCGCATATTACCTTGAAGTTCCGATAGTAGAAGCACGACTTTGGATATTTTTTTTTAATCTCTCTTACTCTCCTCCTCACTTTCTGTGGTGGCAAGATAAACTGTGGCCCATGTCCAGCCTTGTCTATCACAGTTACACTTGCCTTAAAGCATTGTATTATTGCTCTGACTATAGATAAGAGCACATTTTTCAATGAGTAGCTATTTTCTTGTTGCCATTTTCTGACATTGAGAGATCCACACACATCCTCTTTACTCAAATGGCATGTTCTCTTGCCTTTCCCATTTTGCAGGGATGGTAATAGTGTTACATTTCTTTCCACCCCAGAGTAACAAGAAATCGATCAAAAAAAGAAAAAAACTTTGTGAGATTCTGACTATCTTCACATTTATAAGAATGGATTTACTTTTATTTGTATTTGAATCTTAATCATGGGTGCTAATTAATGTTGAGATATGAATTAAAACTAAGGCTATAAGACATCAGGAAAACATGTAACGGCAATATTATTGTTGAATACCGAGATTACTGTTGATTACAACTAAACAACATTTTCCTGATTCTTTCCTTCCTTTTTTATTTCCCACCATTTTCTGTGAGCTTTAGCATTTCAGTTTCTAAAAAGATATACAGATCTTCAGAAAAATTTATAATGTTATTGAAAAGATAATTTATTTCAGTAAGACAATTCACTGAGTGAAACACATCATATAGATTAATTACACAAAGGCGGATGTTTTTAAGCCTTTATTTATGTCAGTTATGATGATGATTAGCCGCTTACACCTAATGAAAACATCACATTTAAGATGAAAATATAACATGAATAAAATACAAATATTTTTAAGACAGAAATGGGCTAAGGAAAAGTATGTTTAACATCAACTTAAAGGTTTTTATTTTCAAGAGGTACTTTTAATCTGAAAAATGTGCCTCATCGGTATGCATACTCTAATTTATTGAATATGACTGTATATGGTGTGCTGGTGTGTTAAGACACCATCCAACTGACCAAATATTAGAAAGCACATTGTGACTACATGGTCCTTAAAAGCATACTCCGCAACTTTTACACCTTAATATAATGTTTTTTTCAAAAGTTATGGTGGAATTTTATCATCTATTATGTTCATTTTTAGAGTTATCACCACCTTACAGGGGTCCTTGGCTTTTTTTCTGCACTATAGAACTTTTGAGCGGCGACCCGACGCCGGAAGTGTTCTGCTTTACGGCAGAGTCATACGGCCTCGCTGTTTAGAGACTGTAGAGATAGCTGATCCACCAAAGAGACCGAGAAATCCCATATCAGAAGAAGCTAGAAAAAGAAAAAGAGAACGTGATAGAGAGGGAGAGCAAAAACCAGAGTAAATATTGGGCCGTTTTTTCCTCGTTGGAGAGTTCTTTTGGAACGAACGTCATGTACTACGGACGCCGAGTTAGCCGTGCTGCTAATGGATAGCTAAGTAATCAATGATTTCACCGGGGTTATAGTGTTTGGTCTGGCATGATGTTGTTATACAGTCCTGAGAAAGCTATTTATTCAATGTGTGGAGGTGGATGAACATAGTTTGCACGGTATGCCTTACAGTAGTAATGTGAATTACACAACCGAGTCGATCTTCGTTAGCCATCTAGAGGCTAATGTGATGCTAACGTGTAAGACTCGGTTCTGTAGATAAAGCTGCAAACTCCGGCGTAGTCGCTGTATTTCAGTATATAAGTCAAACTTTTTTCTTTTGGTTTTGTCAAGCTAGTGATTTATATTTTTGTTGTTTGATTTTTTCCTAAAAACACCTAAACATGTAGGCTGATTCTAGTGTCGGGAGGTGTTTGCTATATGACGCTTAGACGTTCTCTGTATCTAAACCCACTGTTTTTCCAATTACCCCGACCTCCCGCACAAAGTGATTACCTACCTAGTGAGGTCTTTACTCTAAATTATCCCGATTGTTACAGTTGGATTGCGAACTGAAACGGCGCTTGTTTGTTGTTTGGGCAAGCGATTTGGAAAGCAGCCACTGAAACATGAGCGACAGAGAGATTTGATTTTACGACAGTGATGTTGCGCGGCAAGCCTGAAGAGGGCGACAGAGAGCAAATATCGTGAAAGTTGCGGAGTATGGCTTTAAAATTTGATAGCAAACCAAATATTGAGTCCAAGAAGACCCTTGTAGTTTCTATCACTTGCAAACACTGATATGGCGATTGCAATTTGATATGTTGTGCAACATAAATATTTCTAAAATATGGTAGGATTTGGAGCATGTGTTTTGGGAACATAATACATATATAGTCTATACAATTAATATGTTGGTTCCAAATATGTATTCTGTTGTTAGATGATGCTCTCTCTAATGAAAAATTGGAACTTTGAGGGTTATAGCGTTATCTGGCAAAACAATGAACCCAAACTTTGTCCTTGATGAACCTATTACTATGTGACAGAGAAGAAAAACATTTGCCTAAATAACATGTGTAAAATAAAATGATGTTTTTTTATGAGAGTAGGATGGATGGATTTGATAGGTTAAAACAGGATTTGTAAAACACATAAGCTCATGAATGTGCAGTTTACCACGAAACTACACAAGCAAAAGAAATTATATCTCTAATGGGATTTCTGAATTGAGAGTTATTGTAGTCTTGAGGTTGTCCATGACTTTGCAAAAGTTGTCTTCTCTCCCAAATTACACATTTCCATCTAAATCTCCACCTTATTATGATATTGTATATATAATACACATATAAATACCTAAATATACAGCACAAAGTTTCTACCTGTACTACCTGACCCCCAACAACCCATGGTTGCCCTTGGACTGCTTTGGTCGTTTCTTGGAGCATTCTTTCTCAGAATCCTCCTCCCAGGACTTTGACAGATCTTTAACAAGCCTTCTTAAAATAACACAAACCAGGTTTTGCATAATAATTAATCAATGTCCCCCATCCAAGCCACCTCTCACCCAATGACTGTTGGAGATAGGGACAAACCCTTTATCGGGAAGGATGGCCAGACGGATGGATCATCCATTATGATGTTACATGATGGATTTGTAAAAGCATAAGAGGGTAAAACATTCAAGGAGGTAAATATTTTTCATAGGTAATTTCTATGTTTTTTGACCTGATTTGACTTGTACAGCACTTTGGTCTTATTAGTGTGGTTTTAAATGTTTTTAATAAATAGATTGACATCAACATTGACCACAATGATAACTAAAGGAGCAAGGCCATAAAAGTGACCATTTAGGACATACCTCTGATTTTAGGTCATGGATTGGTCAGTGACATGTTGTGAAGTCCATGACTGGTGAGGTACTGACTCCTCTGGAATCAAAGATATTAAACCCACATTAGAAACTTCTATTTCAGATTTTTATTAATTGGAACACTTTGTTGTTTTAACAACTTTAATGATGCTTTAATCAATTCCATGCTATTTATTAATATGATCGCGAAAAAAATAATATAAGTAATGTTCTGTAAAAAACGTTTTATTTATTTTTGTTTTTTAATAAAAAACTAAAATGGAAAATCATGCATGATTTTACCTTTATTTGTATATGAGGTGCAAGCATCTATCTTGCTCCACAAATATCTTCATCACTCGTGTAAAAATCATCTTTGTTTGCCTTCATTTTTAAAAATCTAGCTGCTTCACTGGAGATTATCCATAAGGAGGAGCATTGTAGTGGGTTGCTTCTATTCCGATAGTATTTTTTGTAAGTGTTTACAGTCTTTTCAAAGCATAGAAGAAGAGTGTCTGTTTCCCATTGTGCCTATTGGGTTAGGCACTGACCCCATCAGTGAGGCACAGTATTTTCTGCCTCACCCTGCACATTTTGAGTGTGCTATGTTAAAATTGTAGCATTTTGTTATATAGAGCAAACTTTAATTTGGTTTCAATTCATTTGGTCTCCCAATCACAAAATTGAAGTAAATAATTGTTTCTCCTAGTGTGAAATTACAAAACTCTGAAATATTAAACAATTGGTACTCATCTAGTGTTGCCCTGTTTCAACATTAGGTAGCATTTAGGAGCATAGTTGTGTTGTTTCTGGTGGTATATATATATATATATATTTTTTTTTTAAAGGTTTTTGGGCCCCGAGTGGCTTTTATTGACAGTGGACAGAGTTTTGAAGGGGGAGAGAGGTGGGAGAAGACATGCAGCAAAGGTCGCCCGGGACAGGACTCGAACCAGGGACAGCCGCGTTGAGGACCGAAGCCTCTGCACATGGGGCGCCCGCTATAACCACTACACCACGCGACACCACTCTGGTGGTATTTTTAATTAAATTACGTTAGATATACTTTCATTTATTCAGAAACAAAAATGATTAATTGTGTAAAATGACCAAAAGAGGCATCGCACCAGGTTTACTACTTCAACTTCTGCTTAAATTTACTTAACTCTATTAGGCAAAACAAAGTGTGGCAAGAATGGATATGAAATAGATATACATGCGTTTTGTGGTATATGAGAACTACGATTGCAAAACATTCCCCATGAAACAAGTACTTTTTATGTTTATTTTTATTTTTTTTATCAATTAAGCCTTAAATAAGCGTTCCTTTAGCTTTAGTTCATTGCCATACCTTGTTGACAAGCTCATGGAATTTACCTCTCCTCTTTTTGTCACATTCTCTTTTAGAGGTCCTAATGTGGAGCTGGGCTCTAAAATCTGCCAGCATCACAGTCCTAAGAAGATCATAAATGTGTGTGCTGATGTAAAAGTGCTGGTTTAGCAATAAACGTTTTACTCATCAATCATCATATATTCCAGATGCGAAAAACCTCATCAGGTCAGCCCGGTCAGAGAGACACATGCAGTGCTTGAGAGGCAAATAAACCAGAGGTTTTGATGTTTGTTGTAAAAATAGACGAGCCAGTATAATTCTGCTGTACCTACTGAATAAGGCAAAGTGACATAAGATCAAATATTAACTATAAGCTCTTGGAAAACAAACCAATGGACGAATTTCAGGACAAACCACCATGTAAAGAAATGACCAGAATTATGCAATAAAAGAGTGATGGCAAAAAATTGACTGTAAACATAATTTACGGATAACTTCATTATCTATAATTATCCTATGTAAGAATGTACTGGATAAGCTGCCTTGCATTCAACCCTGAAGAAATGTGTGAGGACACATCATGCATAAATGCTGAGAATAGTAATCATAAATTCTACAAGTGGGACAGCAAAAATGTGTATTATTTTTTGGTGCAATGCATTTGGAGGAAGACATTCTAAAGGGCAAAGCACACTGCTGGCGAATGAAGCTAATGAGCCAAAGATTGAGCAAAAAAGAAGAAATAATCCATTGTGTATGCCTACTTGTCTGTCCAGCATCGCGGAGGGTGCCTATCCCCAGCAGTCATTGGGAAAGAAGTAGGGTACACCCTATATAGTTCACCAGTCCATCACAGAGACAGATAGGACAAACAACCAGTAATACACACACTCATACCTAAGGACAATTTAGAGAGACCAATTAGCAGTTTTGTTTTGAACTGTGGAAGAAACCTGGAGTACCCTGGAGAGAACCACCGCATGCAAAGAGAAAAATTGCAAATTGCATGAAGAAAGACCCCAGGCCAGGATTCCAACCCAAGACCTTTGTGCTGCCAACTGCGCCACCCATCCATCCATCCATCCATCCATCCCTTTTCTATACCCGTCCATCCTAATGCAGGGTTGCGGGGGGGCTGGTGCCTATCTCCAGCGGTCAAGGGGCGAGAGGCGGGGTACACCCTGGACAGGTCGCTGGTCTATCGTAGGGCAACACAGAGACCTAAAGGAAAAACAACCATGCACGCACACACTCATACCTAAGGGCAATTTAGATAGACCAATTCACCTAACAGTCATGTTTTTGGACTGTGGGAGGAAGCCGGAGTACCCGGAGAGAACCCACGCATGCACAGGGAGAACATGCAAACCCCAGTCTGGGATTCGAACCCAGGACCTTCTTGCTGCAAGGCATCAGTGCAACCAACTGCGCCACTGTGCAAGAAAATGTTCTTTCGTTAATTTTTCTTGTTGCAACCCTGCTTGACAATATCGGATTAATGACTGTTTCCTTACGGTGTTCATAATGAATGAAGGGTTGAATTTAATCCCATGATGGTCCACCTCTCACCTTCCAAGGGAGGCAGGAATTAAAGAGTGATTTGTCTTTGAGGCAAAACAAACCGAAACCCTGAAAAGTATTTTGTCAGTCTCAATTTGGTGTGTGCCCCTCCCTGGGTTGCCACCTTATCGTGGTGGAGGGGTTTGAGTGTCCCAATGATCCTAGGAGCTATATGTTGGGGGCTTTTTGTTCCTGGTAGGGTCACCCATGGCAATTTGGTTCTATGTGAGGGATCAGACAAAGTGCAGCCCAAAAAACCCCTATGATGAGTACCATAAAAGGATTTAGTGTCCCCTCCCCTGGACGCGGGTCAGCGGGGCCCCCATCTGGAGCCAGGCCTGGAGGCGGGGCACGTTGGCAAGTGCCTGGTCGCCAGGCCTTTACCCATGGGGCCCGGTCGGGATCAGCCCGAAGAGGTAACATGGGTCCCCCTTCTCATGAGCTCACCACCTGTGGGAGGGGCCATAGGGGTCGGGTGCAATGCAGGATGGCCGGCAGCCAAAGGCGGGGTCCTTGGCGGTCCGATCCTTGGAGGTCCGATCCTTGGATGCAGAATCTGGCTCTCGGGACGTGGAACGTTACCTCTCTGGTGAGGAAGGAGCCGGAGCTGGTGTGCGAGGTTGAGAGGTTTTGACTGGACATCATCGGACTCACCTCGACGCACGGCTCTGGCTCTGAAACCCGTCTCCTCGAGAGGGGTTGGACTCTCTTCCACTCTGGAGTTGCCCCCGCTGAGAGGCGCCGAGTTGGGGGGGGCATACTTGTTGCCCCCCATCTGGGCGCCTGTACGTTGAGGTTTACCAGGGTGAACAAGAGGGTAGCCTCCCTCCGCCTACTAGTGGGGGGACGGGTCCTGACTGTTGTTTGTGCTTACGAGCCAAATGGCAGATCATATTGCCCACCTTTTTTGGAGTCCTTGGAAGGGGTGCTGGAGAGTGCTCCTCCCGGGGACTTCCTTGTTTTGCTGGGGGACTTCAACGCTGACGTTGGCAATGACAGTGAGACCTGGAGGGGTGTGGTTGGGCGGAATGGCCCCCCCGATCTGAACCCGAGCGGTGTCTTGTTATTGGACTTCTGTGCTCTTCATGGATTGTCCATAGCGAACACCATGTTCAGGCATAAAGGTGTCCATATGGCACCAGGACACCCTAGGCCGCAGCTCGATGATCGACATGGGTGTCGTTTCATCTGATCTGCGGCTGCATGTTTTGGACACTCGGGTGAAGACGGCGGCCCAGGCGGAGTGTGGCTCGGATGGTCGCTGAGGCATAAACTCATGGGATGAGTTTGGAGAGGCCATGGAGAATGACCTCCGTACGGCTTCGAAGTGACCTCCTCAATCCCACCGGCACACCTCCCAATCTGGAAGCAGAGTCTGGGGACTTTGGGTCAGGCTCTCCAATCTCTGGCGCTGAGGTCACCGAGGTCGTTAAAAAGCTCCTTGGTGGCAAGGCTCCAGGGGTGGATGAGATTCGACCGGAGTTCCTCAAGGCTCTGGATGTTGTGGGGCTATGTTGGTTAACTCTGCAATATTGAGTGGACATCGGGGGCAGTTCCCTTGGATTGGCAGACCGGGGTGGTGGTCCCCATGTTTAAAAAGTGGGACCACAGAGTGTGTTCCAACTGTGATCGTGATCTACAGCTTTCGCTGGAGCGGTTCGCAGCCAAGTGTGAAGAGGCTGGGATGAGAATCAGCTCCTCCAAATCTGAGACCATGGACTTGAGCCGGAAAAGGGTGGGGTGCCTTCTCCGGGTCGGGAATGGGGTCCTTCCCCAAGTGGAGGAGTTTAAGTATCTGGGGGTCTTGTTTACGAATGAGGGAAAAATAGAGCGGGAGGTCGAGAGACGGATTGGTGGGGCATCTGCAGTTATGCGGGCGCTGTACCGGTTTGTCCTTGTGAAGAGATTCATCAGTCGATCTACGTTCCTACCCTCATCTATGGTCACTAACTCTGGGTGGTGGCCGAAAGAACGAGATCACGGATACAAGTGGCTGAAATGAGTCTCCTCCGCAGGGTGTCTGGGCTCTCCCTTAGAGATAGGGTGAGAAGCTTAGTCATCCGGAGGGGGCTCAGAGTAGAGCTGCTGCTCCTCCACATCGAGAGGAGTCAGTTGAGGTGGCTCGGGCATCTGGTCAGGATGCCTCCTGGACGCCTTCCTGGTAAGGTGTTTCGGGCACGTCCCACCGGGAGGAGGCCCGGGGGAAGACCCAGGACACGCTGGAGGGACTATGTTTCTCGGCTGGCCTGGGAGCGCCTTGGGATTCCTCCTGAGGAGCTGGCCCAAGTGGCTGGGGAGAGAGAAGTCTGGGTCTCTTTGCTTAAGCTGCTGCCCCCGCAACCCGACCCCGGATAAGCGGGAGAAGATGGATGGATGGATGGAATTTGGTGTGTGAAGCAACAGAGAAACATGCGGTATTGAAGCTGACCTTGCATTGTCTCCCAAAACCAAAATGGCAAGTAGCATGGAAATTCGGGGGTATTATAACCACTATGATGCTAAGCTTTATTGCATAGCCACACATCTTTATAGTATGTATGCCAAGAGGTGAAAAGTTTGTCTATTTTAAACCGCAAAACAGTTTTAAATCTGAGAAGCTGGTAAGTCACAATAACCTGAATGAAAGTAAAGAAGGGGTAAACATAAATAAACCAATCGAATTTCTCATTCATCACAAACTTAGTCATGCATAAGAGTTAGACATGTATAAGAAGCCAGGACCATTTTAGACAAAAAATGTACGAACTGGGTCAATAGACAAAAATAGCCCCAGCACAACAAATGTACTGTTAACAAGAAATATTCAGAGTTCGTTTTACATGGTTTTGAAAAAGGCAGCTGAGCGACAACATTGCTAAATACATTGATAAGAAGTTTAAATCCTGCCTGGTGCTTTTTTGTCTGTGACTGTTAACTAGACATGGGTCAGTTACCGGTTTCAAGGTATACCATGGTATGAAGAAGTCAAGGTTTCAAAACCCCTAAAATTTTCCGTCATACCATCCCTGCGGTATGAGTGGGTTTTTTTTTATGTGACGTCTCGCCAGGGAGAAAGTAGAGGTCCCTCATGCCGTCTGAAGCTGCAGCATAAAGCCCCCGCCCCGCACACTTGTGTTTGTTGTGAGTGACAAACAGGCAGCTCTGCAGTCTGTGTGATGGCTGAAGGAGGCGAGCCCCCAGAACTTTTTCCACAGTCTAAGCGGAACAAGTTGGGAATACTTTGGCTACCGTAAAAAGCCAGACGGTCACGGCTTGGAAGAAGAAGGTTGCCCGACGTGCAAAACGTGCTTGAGAACAGTGGCAGCCCGGGGAGGCAATACATCGAATATGATGCATGTTCGGGAGCGCCACCCATTGTTGTATGCTAAATTCAAGGTAAAGTTAATGTTGTCTTGAAATGAACGAGCGTATTAGCGGCTGACATTAGTGAAATGAGCTTGTTACCTTGGCAGATATGGTAACTACCATATCTTATCTTTTCTTCCTCTCTTCCATTTAGTAACTTTTTTTTAACTGAGGCAGATATGGTAACTAGCATGCTAATGATGATTTATCTTAGCATGCTAGTAAGTTACCATATCTGCCTGAGTAAAAATTTTGTTTTCCTTTTTTAAAAAAGATACAGACATTCAAAATACACATTTTAGAGCTGTAATCATAATACCATGAAACCGTGATATTTTTGCCTAAGGTTATCATACCGTCAGAATCTCATACCGGCCCATGCCTTCTGTTAACACAATGCATGTGTGGCTTTTTCTCTGGGTACATGCCAGGTGCATGCTGTTGAAGCTCTAAAGTGTCCTTAGGCATAAGTGTGTGTATGTAAACAACTTTTAGTCTGGTGTTGACAATGGATAGATGGATGGATGTTTTTAATAGAAATATTACCAACAATGGATGCACATAGAGACAACCAACCTAGCTAACAGTCTATATAGCAGCATAAAACTAAAGATTGCATATACCTTTTGATAGACTGTGATTAGAAGTGGATACGTTTTTCTCTTTACCCATGTAGCAGACACATTTAGGCTTTAAATGGGCTAAATGGTATAGACTAACCTTAATCTTTGACTGAATCCCAACATGAATACTCACGTTTTGGTGCATAATATGTGTAGATAGTGTGAAATTTGTATGAACGGGAGCAGTATGTTTGTCAAATTCCCTGAAATGCCCTTCCGATTGAAGATTGGTAGGCAACTTGAGATTCAGTGTCTCACCCAAGGAACATATGCAGGCTAGAATCAAACTCAAAACCACCCAATAGCAATGCACCTACTCTATCTGCTTAACAACAGCCACCCACAGCTGAAACTAGGACAGATGGGTTTTTTTGCCATCTAGATCTTGGTACGGATGGTTGTAGTCTTTTGGGAATATAAACTTTTAACTTTTTTCAATCAAAGGAAAGAGTTTTCCAAATAGATTTCCTGCTGATGGACACAGGCCAGACACCATGGGCGGGCCGGGCCCGATCATTCAGGTATTGGGCGCAAGACAGACTACAACGGCCTAAGTTCTAACCATGCAATGAATTGACTCTGGTCCAAACTCCATACCAGTCGGTAATGGTAATGCACCAATTTGTTGTTTGCAGGCCGTTTATAAACACAAAGAAAAATAGGATGGGAATTATCAAGGTTTTGAGCGGCAGATGACGTTGGATTTTGGACAAAAGACTTGTTGTGGACTAACTATTTTAAAGGAGGACAATAACTGGACCGTTGTGGATGTAAAAAATACAGTTTTTGTTTGAGAGGGCTCTGTACTGGGTTTTGAAATGTGGCTTCAAACGGTAAGTTATCATTTATTTGCTCTCTGAGTGGTTTGACAAAAGCATGTGCTGTGTCTACAGTTATGATTGTATGATTGATTGGCATGCATCATTTGAATCAAAAGCAGGGATAGGATGATGTTGAAATTAAGCCTCAAACTTTCTGGCGCCGAGGCGACTAATATTTAGAAGCACCAAAAAGAAGAAAAGAAAGAAAAAAACAATATTTAGACCCACTGTGAGGTTAGGCGGGCTTCCTTTCAAAGTAGAAGAGAGCTACTGATGTCTGGTACCAGCTAGCAAACAATATCAAAATATTTGACAGTAGAATCCAGCGCAGCAGCAAGAAACTCGCAGCCACACCAGTAACGCTTTCAAAGATCTTCAATAAATGAAGATGCCTCACTCATGTACACAAGCAAACACACAGCAGGATCATGACAGTGGCTCAACCACGGCTGGTTTTGGAGTACAAAAATAAACGTTCTGGCCACCAATCTAGAACAGACCGGCCGTTTGGGAAAACTCCCGAACCTCTCTTTGGCCAACCTGCCCCTGAAAGAATCTCAGCTTTCAAATGGTGTATAATATAAATATGGACATAGAAAGGGTGTCAAAAAAGGCAGATTTGACCCAGAAGTATGTAACACACTGCTAATGGGACATAAAAAAGGGGTTAACTAAAAACTGGGCCCCCTCAAAAATGACCCACGGCCCCCCCAGCTAAATTGCCCTGGCACCAGATCCGGATGGATGGCTAATTGGCTCACACTTTTAGACAGCTGGTCTAAGTGGAAACTAAGGGTTACTGCTAGTGTGGAATTGAGGGCGAGAAAGTCTAAATAATTATCCTATACTTTTAATAGGAAAAAAAGCATATTGTTGTTGTATACATGTTTTATATATATCAGATACAAGTCCAAATGCAAGGCAGTCAGTCCCACAACAAAAACTTCCTTGACATATTGATTCCAAAACTTGATTTTGGCACCACAAAGTGATGTTATGGTCTACTTGTTGTGTATATGAGAATATAAGATGCTCGATTGATGCAAAGGGGCTCAAAGAGTGGCAAAAAAGTATCCCCCCAAACCATTACACCATCACCACCAGTTGATAAAGGTCAGATTGAATCCATGGTTTCAAGTTGTTAATACAAAATTCTACCCTTACAATCTGAATGTGAGATCAAGACTCATCTATCAAGGGTTTTCCCAGTTTGTTATTGTCCAGTTTTGGTGAGTCTATGTGAACTGCAGCCTCAGTTTACAGTTCTTATGTGACAAGAGTGCCACTCTGTGTGGTTTTCTGCTACTATAGCCTATAACAAGTGGTTATATGAGCAACTGATGCCTTTCTATCTTTTAAAAGCAGTCTGTGTTCTCCTCTGATCTCCAACATCAGCTTAGTATTTTCATCCATGCGACACTCAGTGAATATATTCTCTTTTGGACCATTCCCAGTAAGCTTGACACATGTTTTGTAGTGAAAATCCCAGTAGATCTACTGTTTAAAAAAACCTCAGACCACCCTGTTGATACCAACAACAACATTACCACATTCAAAGTCACTTACATTCTTTTTCTCCCTTATTCTGTTAGAATTTCAGAAAATCGTCTTCAAGACATCTACATGAACGCACTGAGTTGCTGCTACATGATTGGTTGATACAGTGTCTATGCTAATTGAAAAGGATTCAAATAATCAAACAAGTAGAGATTTCAATAATTTTAGATTCTGATAAATGCCTGATCATAAGTAGAAAAACACAATTGACAGAGTGTGTACTTTCTCTTCCCATGATCGCAGCAGGTAATTATGCTCTAAAAATGTTTGTTGGTGACCCCTGACTGCAAACATTGACACAGTGTATATCACCTGCAAGCTAGAGGAATTGATTTAATTTATCTTCATCTACAGACTGCAGACATCTTACTAATCAAGAGAAGATACAGGCAGTATGGCCAAAGGTTTTGGCTCTATCCCAACAGGAGGCATGGAGCCACAAAGCTGAAAGTCAAAGTTTCAACATCAACTTAAAAGTCCTGAGGGGTAAACTGATTACACAGTCGGACAAAATAAACGTGTGCAACACTGCAATAACAGAGGCACTCAGTGGAACTGAAGGGGTTAAATACATCTCCAAATGTTTGTTAGAATTATATTTTATTAGTTTATTTTCTTGTTTGTTTTTCAACACAAGACAACTGTATTGTGAATAAAGCCACGTCATGGTACAAAACAGCTGACACAACAGAAATTCGAATGAAATCATGAAATGTTTTTTCATATAGCTAATATTTTTAAAAGGTTAAGTAAAAGTTCTGACTTCCAGCTGAATATTTGATGTTTTCAAAGATCTGAAGTGAATTGTTTCACATCCCAGAGCTGAAGCTGCTCAGTAGAGAAGAGGCTAAAGTTCCTCCAAGCTGATGAGGAGTATGGATCAATAGTTTAACCTTTAGTTATAGTTACTGCTGCACAAGTGGCAAAACCTAGGTACTTAACGGTATGCGGAGATATTCTTTTGACACTCCATTTTGTTCAACTGGGTTTTCTCTATCTTTAGTAGAAATCTAATCATGAATTAGAGTGCTGTAAAAAATAATTCACCCCCTTAAAATTGGATTGTACTTTTTGCCATACTTAAATGTTTAACATAAAAAAAATCAGTATTAGAACAAGTTAACCAGAGTAGATCTGAAAATGTTTTTAGATGATGATTTCACATCCATCCGTCCATTGTCAATACCCCCCTAGGGTCACGGGGGGTCCGGTGCCTATCTCCAGCAGTCATTAGAAGAAATGCAAAGTACACCCTGGACACAAGGCAACACAGAGACATAGGACAAACAGCCACACACACACACACACACACACACACGCCCACACACACGCCCACACACACGCCCACACGCCCACACACACACACACACACACACACACACACACACACACCTAAGGACAATTTAGAGAGACCAACTCACCTAACAGTTTTTGGACTGTGGGAGCTGGAGGAACCAGAGAGAACCTACGCATGCACAGGGAGAACATGCAAACTCCAAGCAGAAAAACTCCAGGTCGGGACTCGAATCCAGGACCGTATTGCTGCAAGGCAACAGTGCTACCAACTGTACCACTGTGATCATAGTGATTTCATTTACTAATGGAAAAAAATCTAAATTACCATGGCTCTATGTGAAAAAGTAATTGCCTCCCTAAAAGGCCTGAATAAGCAACTCATCATGCCCCTATCTAAAAAAAATTAAAAAACAGATCGGTAGCAAAGTCAATGGAATGCATCTGTCTAGAAACTGTAACAAAGTAATTTCTTAGGCTTTAGAAATCCAGTGAACCACAATGAGAGCCATTATCCACACATGTCAACCTTCCCATGAGTGGCCAGTCTAATAAAGTTACTCCAAAAGCATATTGGCAATCATCCGGCAGGTTACAAAAGAACCATACACATCTTTAAAGCACTTCAAGCTTCATTTGGCTAAGTTTAAGTCAGTGTAAATGTTTCCATATGAAGATAGAACTTGGGCGGCACTGCTTACAAAGGGCCATATCACACTTCGCAAATAGCATATTTTGGGAAAATGTATATAAAACAATTCTACAAAGAAGAGTGGGTAAAAATACATCCAGAGTTATTTCAAAGACAAATTTGAAGTTAATATCAAATTATATATGGCTGCTGTTGCTGCTAATATTGCCACATAGGACCGGGTCGGTTAGACAGCTCTTTCTTTAATAACTCGCTGTGGACAGTAGACATCAAACAAGACGTTTGTAAGAGTTAAAATACTTTTTTCCCAGCACTGTGGATCATAAATATGCAAAAACAGAAACTTCAACATGAACTGAAACTGTTAAAAGCCCTTGTCTTTTGAAAGCAAGATTTGAAGCACCAAATGCTATACTGGTGGAAAATAACCTTTACCAAAACAAAAACAAATTTGCCATCCAAATCAACACATACCTTTAGTTGTTGTATGAACATACCAATGAGTGCATGCGTCACTCTTTAAAGTCAGCAACCACGAACAAGGAGGGCCAAACTAAATGAGCTGAAGTTAAATTGGCATTATAGCAGTCTCTGGGAGAAGAAAACAACTGTTTTATTTCTGAGGTTACAGCCAGTGTAATATATCCTTTGAGATTCTGGCAGGGATTGCAATATGAGAGCCAACATAATTTTGAACTATTGAATTAGGAATGGAGTAGCAGACATTCAAAAGGAGTGTGCTATGAAGGACAAACTGAAAAAAGAATATACCCAGCCAGCCAGAGGTTCAATAACATTCATCTTCAGAATGAAAATCCTAATAAATATGGATTTGTGATCGTTTAATTGAAACATTTTTTTTTTTTATTGGATGTAATATTTATACAAACCCCACCAATATTTGGGTTTAAACCAGCAAGTTGCTGAGAAACTTCCACACTTTTTAAAGCCATAAACAAAGTTCTGGCATAGTTATGTCTGGAATTCTGACCACTCTTGGTATCGGAACTGGTAGAGCTCATTTTAGACGTTTGGCTTCCTAGTAGGCAGCTGAGTTTCAAACAAAGTCTTAACTTTTCCTAACAGGGTTGAAGCATGTCGTGTTACCCTTCTTTATCCATTCGAAAACCAGTTGTGATTTATATTTGGGATCATCATCTTGCTATAAAACCCAAGTCTCAACCCTATGACAAAAACGGTCAGATTGGATGAAAAGAAATTGATTGGATGTCCTACAACAACCCAGTAACCAACATGATTTGAGCCCATCATACACTGGATGACGTTGGTACACCCGTGTTACTGTCCACAATAGGAGTTTTCAAAAGACACTGTGGCGGCATATTAGAGTAATATTGCCGGCACGGTGTGTCCTTTGAATGTGCGCTGAACCCCAACCGGCAACTTTTTTTAAATGCAAGTAAACATGGGGAGTTTATTTAGCATTTGTAAACTGTATCAGCTGAAATGGCAAACTGGAGTGATGCAAAGGTCCGGGAGCTTCTGGGATTTAGAGCTGAAGACCAGATTGCCAGACAGTGCACTGGGACTGTGAAGGACAGCCACCTTATAGAGCAGCTCCCAAAAAGACTTCAGTAGCGGGGCTTCAACTGGGAGCAAAAAAACTTATTTTGTCTGTTTACCACGTTCTCTTCCGTCTCGCGGTTTATACACAAACCTGCACGTCGACAACCCGGACGCCATCCCCACACCTCCCTTTATCCTGCCATCACGTAATCTTTTGTGAAAAACACCTGATTGCGGCACATTGCTGCCACAGACAGGCCACTTATGAATGACCAAAAGGCTCACTGAAACAGTCTTTTGAAACAGCCTAGTAATACTGGTTTAACATCATCATTGACTAAGACAGTGGTGACCAACAAAGAAGCCATTGCTCCGAAACTGAAACCTTCAAGCTTAGCTGAAATTTGAAGCTTCTCACTTGCTCAAACCAAATGTCTTCTGGTCAAAGATTTTATGTTCAAGCAGGACAAAAACCGAACTATAGGATCACAATGATGAGAAAAATGTTTGAAGGAGTGACAGTGAGCATTTCAGTCCAGAGAACAAGGTCTCAACTGTCAAGTATTGTGTTGGTAGTGTAATGCTGTGGGGCTGTTTCACGGTCAGTATAACTTGCGTATCCCATAAAGTGAATGGAAAAAAGGAGGAGTACCTTCAAATTCTCCAACTTCAGCTGAAATCAATAACTAGATGATTGAACCTTGAACAGAATCGGTTGTTCAAACAGGACAGAGATCCAAAACACACATCATTCAGAAATAGTTTCAGAATAAATAAAACAGGCTGGCATGAAGCTTCTGGAAAAGCAATATTCTCAACCCTATCCAATATTTATAGACAACGCTTTTGGGTTAATGGCAAAAAACCAAGTAATTTAATGAACCCTTTAATTCTGATCGAAAAAGTTGCAAAACATTGAACATGCCAGAACTTTAAAGAAGGTTACAAAAAGTGTTTGATTTCGCTGCAACTGGCTGGGGAACAAGTGATCAAATATTAGTTGGGGTGTATAATGTAATTATCTCTCCGAGATAACTTTACATAAATCTTTAAAAGCTCAGAATTAAGTTGACTGTCATGTATGTGGTTGTATGTATCTAAATGTGTGTATGTAAATGAATGAAGAAAATCTTAGTACTCTTTGAGGCTTGTCCTCTTCTCTCCTAAATACACATTCATTGAAAATGTAGTCTTTTAGCAAATTTATAGGGGTACACTTGCCTGGCTCCTCCATTGGAGGCACCAAAGAGTTCACATTTACAATTGTTTCTCAAAAATAAATAAATAGATACAAAAAGCTGCATTCATTTTTAGCCCATTCTTTATATGAATCTTTTACTTTGACCTTGTAGAGGAGGAACCGGACCAACAAGTGTCCTGTTCCGAATTGCTACCAATAAGAATCCATATCAAAGCAGTATCAGGGTCCAATGTGGTAGCTTTAGTCATTACAACTGACTATTCTTCTCCCATTTGCTTGAACAGGAAATATCAGATGCTCACTGATCATACAGTACAATCAAAGCTCGAAAGGGAAAGACGAGGTAGATGAATGATCACATCAAAACAAACTAAGAGTGAGGAAAAAAAGTATTCTCTGTTCACCACCAACCACCCCAACTAGCTTTTGAGCTAGTCGGCTTCTCTGTGCATCACAAAAGCTTTCATTTGAATAGCTTTTAGATTGTGTGTCAGAAATACCTGTAATGCTGTCTTGGTATTATCCGTGAAGGCACTGCAGGTGAAGAAAGGACTCAGAATTCCTATAGTGTCATTCTAAGGGTTAGTGAAAAGCACTTGGAACTATGGGTGCAGCCGGATCAGCTTCAAACCTACAAGAAAAATAATGCAACAATGAGAGAAAATGAGGACCAGAATGTACTGTAACCATTTCCAGACTGATAGATGTCAGTAACTTAGTTTTTTATCTGTTTGAGAATTTATTTGAATCTACTAGCCTACCTCATGTTGTCATACAGTTTTAGTAAAGGGCTCTTTTGATTCTACTGTTCAGGAAGTAATCAGGCTTGGGTGTAGGATTTTATACTAGACTCAACTTTTCAGGGACATTTGATTAACCACATGTAATTTATGATTTAACAAGAAGGGGAACAACTTTTTCTAATAAAACCAGTTTGTTTTACATATATTTCATTGTATTAATACATGAAACCATCACTTAATAAAGGCTTTTTGTATTTATTCAGCTATCTTTATGTTGTTTTCAAAGTCGTTTGACGATCAGAAACATTTGAGTGTGAAAAATAAGCAAAAACAGAAGAATTCTGGCTAAATGTTTTTCACAGCACAGTAGTTAATCCCTGATAAAGCTGAAACATCAACTGTCTGCAGGCGTGTGCAACTCCATCTCTAAGAAAATGCTTCTAGTCAATAATTATAATCCATTTATTCAGTCCTGAAGAGAGAGGGGAGTCCTGGTTTAATTTAATTAGTTTAGCTGACATTAATGTTTGATCAGATGAAAGACAACAAACAACATACTTCTATTGCTCAGACAGGTCTTTTCCAAGTTTTGCAATTATCTCTAAGTGCAGGGGCAACATCAGAAACAAAATCAAAATTAAACATATTTACATATGCAATAAAGAAGCCACCATGAGAGCAGAAAGACGTTACATTTGGCCTCTCTTACAACCCTAACAGGCAGGATCAACAGGTTTCATGGGTCCAGGTGCTTTTGTCTTGCTAATTTGCATTCATCATTAGCTCAGTGTGAAGGATCTTTGCAAGAAAAGAAAATCACTCAAAGACTGACAAGAAAGGTCAGCAATCAGACTGATAACATTTTTGACAATAGTTGTCTTGGGACAGGCTCAAAACCAGCATATCTTCAAACAAGTACAAATCCAACAGCATGATTTGAATAAAAAAGAAAAAGTTAATTCCTTAAATAGGTGGTTCTGAAATGGCTTAGAGCTAAGGCAGGGAAATTAATTTCCAGACAGAGCAACCTGTTAAAAAAAGTGGGTCAAAACACAGGACCCTTCCACAATAGTTGTACATGTTACTCTGCAATTGCAAAACCATCCAGTATATAGTACAGGGTTCTGTTTGAGAAAAATATCCACAGGGAGCTTACTTATCTAGAATAATTAATTATATAAAATGTCTATGAAATATTAGCTTTCAAAATCCCCCCTGTAGCACTAGTGTTGTCAAATGAATCCAAAGATCTATAATTGAACTTGCAGTCTGAGAAAGTTTACTTATAGAGGTATGAGATGAGGCAGTGTGATTGGACTCTTCAGATCATCCAGTGTATACTTTTCATCCAAAAAGAGTCAACCAGTACAGAAAGGATACTTATTTACTCCTAGTAAAAAAAATTAGGAACTGGGCATGTTCCAACACGGCAAGTAACCTACTTTTGAACAGATTACGCGTTCATGGTTTAGCCGTTTCTTGATTTTACTTTTTTTTAACTTAACGATTTGTTCTCTCTAAAGAAAGTATAAGAAGTTTTTTTTTTTTTTACCATTTTCTCTGCTCTTACAGTTGTTTAGATCCGAGGCTCCAACTTTGACAACTGCTGCAGTTTGGAGTTTAAAATCTGAAAACCTATGGATCAGATTGTGCAGTGAATAAAAGGTGTTTAACTGTAAGCTGCAGGCTTAGTCTCGTAGGAGCAAGCACAAAACCGCATTATTATAGGGTGGAGAGAGAGAAGAGGGTGGTCTTACCATGCGTATTTGCGGGTCGGTTGTCTTTACT
Source organism: Valencia hispanica (assembly GCA_963556495.2). Lineage (NCBI taxonomy): Eukaryota > Metazoa > Chordata > Actinopteri > Cyprinodontiformes > Valenciidae > Valencia > Valencia hispanica. Next base: position 26,176,351 of record OY747709.1, read on the forward strand.
CGGCAGGCTTGTTACAGTGCGCTCGTCACTAACTTCGGAGAGAATAAACTAAAAAACAACACACACACACAGCGTCACTTAAAAAAAGCAATTTCATTGTGTAACAAGAGCCAAACCTCTAAACTGACTTCAGTAGGCTATAGGTGAAAAGTTTTCAGAACATAAATTACTCTGGAGGGTCACAGAGGATGACAGGTTGGGACAGCAGATGCATGACAATGACAGTTAAAAGACTGCGGATAAGCAGCAACACATACCTGTAAAATTCCCTTCCTTGTTGTCGCCGAGTTGCTTCAGACCTATATTTCCTCACTTAGACTGATTTGACAGGCTGCTTGAGGGGGATTTCTCGCGTGGCTGAAAGGCAACGCGCGATCCCAGAGCGGGATTGTGGCACACACTGCAGCGGGACGCTCTGCTGTGCTCCGAGGAGGATGGCCGTGCCATAACTTTCGCGCCGGAGCAGCAACTCTTCATCTCTCACCGCAGCCTCAGCCTCAGCATCGCTGGGTGTGCAGAAGAGCAGACCAAGGCAAGGAGGGAGGCGGAGAGAGGAGCCCTCACCGATGGGACAACCACGTGATTGGGACGTCTCAGTGAGCCCCCCCTCTCCGCCCCCATGTTTCAGGGCAGATAGGGTGGGGGTGTTATCCAAGTCGCCGCACTTTACATGCGACATAAAAAAAGACTCCACATGGGGTGTCTTTCTTTCACATAAAACCACAAACTTTTAGTGGAAGGAAAATTGTAAACGCTTTGCATTTTTTTTTATATTTAACATTTATTTGTATTAAACCCCCGTGTACTTTCACATCTCTAAATAAAATTCCAGTGCAACTGCCAGAAGTCCCTTAAATAACAAAACAGTCCACCTGTATTTGTTCTGCTAAGGCCTCAGAGATTTGTCAGAGAACATCAGAGAACAAACAGCAGCATGACGACCAAGGAACACAGCCGACAGGTCAGGGAGCCATTGACATGATCAAAGGTTTCAAAGCAATATCCCAAGCTTTGAACGTCTAAGGCAGCAATCCATGATCCACAGCTAAAAAAGTATGGCCCGACTGCAAGAGAAGAATGTCTATCTACACTGACAAGCTGGGCAAGGAGAAAATTAGAGAAGCTGCCATGAGTAGCGGTAGCTCTGGAGGAGCTGCAGAAATCCACAGCTTAGGTTTGAGAATCTGTACACAGAACAACTATTAGTTTCAGATTCCATTAATCGGTCCTTTATGGAAGAGTGGCAATAGGAACGCTATAAGTCCTGTTTGCTGTCTGGATAAGCCATATAGGGGAGACAGCAAACATGTGAAACCATTTAGACTTTCACCTTCAGGTTGGCACAACAGAGTGCTATTTGCAAAAGCCAGCCGCTACAGAAATGGCTTCTTCCTCCAGGTTGTCTGTCTGATGAACACTTAACAGTGCCCCAATCGACAACATTTACAAGAAAAAAAAAATTTTATTTGGGATTTTTTTAAATATATTATTTAAAATGCCTTTATTGAGAGCAAAACAGAATCAAAGTCAATTTGTTTGTTTGTATGGACAAACTTGATGAATAAAGCTGATTCTGATGTGAAAGAGGGCAAGACCAAAATTAAAGATTCCTGATCCTGATGCAAAACACTATATGGTAGGCAACTATTGTTCCGCATCACCCAAACAATATCACTATACTGAAACATGGCGGGGCCAGGATCATGCTATGGGAACACTTTCCTTCAGTAGATAGATGGAGCTCAATAAAGAAGAAGACATACCTCAAGAGACTTGCAGCGGTAATTGCAGCAAAAAGTGGCTAAACAAAATATATTTACACTTCTTACGATTTTCTTTAAAAGTCATGTACAATTTTTTTCCCCAACTTCACAATTATGCACTACTTGTGTTTCCTGTCACATAAAATCCTAATCAAACACACTGAAGCATGTGGCTGTAACATTACAAAAGGTGAATACTTTTTGCAAGACACTGCAGATCCCAAATTATCTGCACTGAATAAATTATCCATATAATCTTTCTGCTACTGTCAGTCTGCAGCGAATCCAACATTGCTTTCAAGAAAAATGAATGGGTTAACCATGTAACATGGAGCGAAAGAGAAAATAATTTAAGCTTGGCACGCAGGATGGCTCAAAGTCAAGTTAAGGTTTATTTAGGGTTGTTATTCAAGACAGAGTAGCTTTAGATCAAAGAATAATCCTTCTGACAAAAAAGAAAATAAAAGACCGAGGCAGGCAGATTATAGAAGCCTTCATACAACAAACAAGCTGATATTTTACATGACACCAGTACAATAGCATTGATTTAATCAGCACAGCTACTTAGGTCTAACAATGCAGATATGACAAACATTGCAAATCAATGCAGAAACCAAAGTTTACTGCTTCACAGATTTGGACTGCATACATTTTGTCATTGTTCATTTTATTTCAATAAAACTGCTCGAGAGTCCTGCTGTCTTCAGGATGCGATCTTGTGGACTGCTACTGTGATGCTCCCATGACTCCTCACCAAAATATTCCTACAAAACAATCAAAAGGAGACAGCACACTAAGACAGTGACAAAAACACATGTTGAACAGGACTGCACAATGTTAGGAAAATGTGTGACATGCCATAATATTGGTGATTACTGCATGCATGATACTTAGACAACCAGCTAACACGGCCAGGTACTTCGCATTATGCATATTACGTACAAAGATCTTGCAATAACGATTACATTGCAATATATTGTGCAGCTTTAATGCGAATTCGGTGACTTTGTAACAACAGTGAACTTGAAACTAAACAAATTAATTTTCTTCTCAGTTCACATGGTGTATTTGTTTTATGGCAATAATAAGTGTGTAAATAGGAAACAACAACCTGGTGCATGTTATAGAAATCCAACAATTCAGTAAAATGTTTGCACTGCAATAAAAAAACTTCACAAATGTAATTCCTTCAAGGAAACTGCAGTTTAACTGTGCTTACAATAAAGTTTTAAAAAGATTAATTCATAAATAATAAAAAATTCTAATGCTAGGAATTTTCTGCTTAACCCCCCCCCCCCCCACACACAAATAAATCCTATTAATAGAGAACAATAAATCTTGCTTATTAGGTTGTTGTTGTTTTTAATCAGATATTTTCACACTGTTACCCCAGGTATACATAGATGCCAGGTAAAATTAAAAACACAGGCATACAAACACAGTAGCTGCCAGGTTTTAATGACTTGGAAGTATTTTACACAGTTAAAACATTTAATTCAGCAGCATCAATGTTTTACATCCACCAGCAGGTGGCAGCAGAAGAACGAAAATATAATCCCGTAGGACATGAACAAATATCCATCCCAGCTGCCTCGGCTGCTATGGAAACGAAGTGGACAACACCCTAGATGGACCGTCACCCCTTACAAGCCATAAAACAGAGCATGCTCACTTGAATTCAGAAACACCAGTAACCTAACATGTAAATCCTTGGCATGTGTTTTGAAACCATGAAACAACAGAAACACAGGAAAATGTTAAAGCCAATGTTTGATCAAGACATTTCCTCCCGTGAGCGGACAGTGAAACACTAGATCACTCTGCCACCCAGGGTACTAAAACTGAATTCCCCTCTCTCTGGTTCTGGATTTCTTTTAGTACCTTCCTCTTGACTTATTGATCTCCTCAAGCATTAATCAAAGCCACCACGGGCTTCCCCAAGACAGCTTATAAATATAAAGAAAACAGAAAACACAAGTCAAGCAGAAACAGCTTACCCTGAGTCAGACTCCAGGCAGACAGTCGGGGAGTCTGTTGGGTCTTTGAGGAGAGCTGCAGCTTGTTTGGCCAGAACCGACACAACACCCCCATGTTCGTCCGACAACGACCCACGGCCTGGAAATGAAAATAGAACATATTGAATAAAGAAATGTCAGTGAAGCTTCTGAGCATTTCTGTCTATTTAGTCCTCTTTTTTTTCCTCTGTAATTAATAAGCTGTTAAAACAGCAAAATCTACACATCTTCAACTTTATAACAGTGTTACCCAGTTATTTTAATAACCTCTTTAGGGTAACATTTATTTTTCAGTAAAGTTACTGTAGCTTAACTCTATTTTAATTCTTGTTCATGTGTAATTCTCCTTAAGAAATAAATCAGTTGTGTACTGCTCTGGCTACAGATGCACCAATCAACTGACTAGAGATCGGATTGGCCGATATTCCCTTGCTCAGCTCTAATTGGCCTTCAGCAAGTCAGATACAGTAAAGCAAATAATTATTTTTTTTAAAGTTTCATTAATGGACATACCTTAATGAATAAAACCAAAGCAAAATGAGCACCTGTCTTAATGAGTTCACAAAACATGCATTCTTTAGTTTTAGTTAGCCTCTGTGATGGATCTGTATCACAGCAGTTTCCTGCTGAACTGCATCATCCTTAGAGGAGTTCATCTCATCATTTAAAGTGCTAATGCAAAAATCACACTAGAAATATTTTGTGGATTATTATTAGGTAAAAAAAAATTAAAATACTGTGGAATCATTTTTCCAATAAAGTTTAATAATGACATACAAGAACCATCCTGAGGTTTAGATAACAGTCATAAGGATTAAATGGGTCAGAAAGGTACAGAGGGGCTTCAATAAAACGAGAGAGCAAAGGTAGACACAGACTCTTCCTGTTTACAGAACAGTGGAGAAGGCGGAACTCATTTCAGCTTTTCTATCCCTATCTGCTCAAATTTGTTGCAGAACTGGAAGCCTTTAAATAAGATACCGACGAGAGGGCATGTGATTCCTACATACAGCTGAAACTGTGTCACGTGAGTTTATACCAATCATCTTGGCAAAGCTGATTATGTTTTTCAGTCGTTTGATATCCTTGAACCTCTGCTGTCTTAAACTCAAGCTGTGACAACGGGACAGCTCATTATGGTGTCACTGCTGATGGGGTTACACCGTTATTTATTTGGAAGCTTCTGACTCTTTCTGTGCTGCAGTTAACATCTTATCTCCCTGATGAACTCCTCTTTGATGCTTGGATGCTTAGGTGACATCTCACTGACTGCAGTACTTATTTTACAAAAGGTTTTCCTGATCTAATCATAGATATGTTGGTGCCAAACCCTAATGAAGCAAATGGATTAATTAGTGGTTTATGAAACATTTACTAATCTTGTCCAGATCAGTTCAAAGAGTTGCTTATAAACAACCCAAATACCAGTGTGGAAAATTCTACATCAGCAATACACTTCTTGCTTTTTATTATTTTTATATGCTTTTTTTATGTTTACAGAAAGGAAAAGCACCTCTCTTTAGGAAGTTGTAGGACAACTAGAGCAATCGCAATGACCCATCTGCCAGTCCTCTGTCCAACAGACATGTACCACTCCACCATCTTGGACTAAAATGGCAAAGGTATTCCCTCTTCCTCCCTGAAGTTGAAGTTTGGCATTGCAGTACATGATTTAGTTCTCTAAACGCTACAGCTCATCTAACATGAAAATGTTCAGACTGTCTCCATCCAATCTGAATGAGCTTTCAGAAAAATTCTGTCTCTAGATGCACACAGATGCTGGGGAGATGGCATAAAACACTTGGAAAAACTATTGAAAACCATGTATATTTTCCCCTTCACTTTTGATTAATGAGCTGAATTGTGTTAATGTATAGCATAAAAATTACAAAAAATTTTGTGAATTCTGTTTTTTTCTTTATTTTCCTATTTTAGCGATCATTTATAACCCTTAAACCAATTCACTTGATCATCTGACTTGGAAAACTTTTAAAAGAGCAGCAAACCATTTAAATCCCAAAAGCAAGCAGAAATCGTGGAGATGTAATGATCCAGCAGTCTATATCTTAAATTTTAAGCCCTTACTAACGTTTCTAAGCTCAACAGATTTTTTTTATTTTGATGCTTAAAGAAGACATATTATACAAATGTCACTTTTTTCATCCTTTTGTGTTGCCATTTGGGTTTCTGCTGCCTCTATAAATACTCCAAACATGAATAAATCCAAACATCCATTTTTTTAGCTAAATTTTGTCGTCATAAATCTTGTGCTTCTACAAGCCATTTATAAAAGTGCTTTTTTGTGATGTCACAATATGCAAAATTTGCATTTAACTCCCCCTCAACTATCAAACCCCACCCACCAATTCAAATTTCATGCCAGTTTCATGTGTGGAATCTGGAGGAAGGACCCTGCCAAAATTGAAAATAAATAAATAAATGTGTTAGTAAAATTGGAAGTAACTAATTAAATAAATAAATATGGAAATATTTAAAATAAATACATTAATAAATATGTGTGGGATTAAATAAAAAAATAGATTTCCAAATATGTTAGTAAAATTGGAAGTGACTAATTAAATAAATATATAAAGGAAATAAAATAGAAAATGAATAAATATGTGTGGAACTAAATAAAAAAAGAATGACTTCCAAATGTATTTATTTATCTATGCATTTCCATATTTATTTTATTTAGGAAGGATCAATCCTCCACAGTGGTAAACCAGTGTTATGTCGGTATGTGTTTCGCCTCTACCCACAGTACTACAATTTTGCGGGGCAAGATCCCGCCTTTCTCGTTTCTGATTGGCTGACCGGTTGATTTCTTACTAATCCTAATAGGGGTGCACGATTTTGACAAAAAAAACTAATTGCGGTTTTTCTGACAAATATTGCGATTGCAGTACTTGTCAGAAAACAAAATCTTCTGCAGTCCATTGCCATTTACTAAACATGAAACTGTTATATTGCACAGATTTTAAAATAAATGACAATAACAATTAAAAACAAGACCTTATCCAGCCTTCTGCAAGATAAAACGTAGTAACCTGACAGTGAAGATTAGCCTGAGCAGGGCAGCGGAGAGAGACTGACTGCAGAGATCTGCAGCCAGGTTCTACTCCCGCTACCCACTGAGAACAGTGAGAAATACATTCTGCTTTCACATTGAACAAGTCGCCAAAAGTCTCTAGCAACACATGGAAAAGTCGCTAGATTTGTCACTAGTCACTTTTTGAAGAAAAAAAAAAACGTTGCCAGGGGGGCCGGAAAAGTCGCTAAATATAGTGACAAAGTCGTCAAGTTGGCAACACTGCTCTGCATACAAGCTAATTTGCATAGAAGTAACAGCGCCCTCTAAACAGTTCTGAAAGGGACTGAAATTGTCAAGAATTTAGGTGGTGAGATCACTTTATATGAGAGTGATTTTGTGCAAAGAACTTCAATAACATGTTTAGTACAGACCATATACCTATTATAACTTGTTTAAAAAGAGGCATAATATGTCCCCTTTAAAACACAAAATATCCACTGACTGACAGACGAAGTCCGGAAAATTACCGTTTTTCATGGCCTCTTTGAAAGGGGCTTATGTAACTGTTTTGCTTTTGTGTCTGAAAGCAATCTTCCAGACTTTGTCCGGACACCCTTTACCTGAAATTTTACGGATGAAGACCTAGTAACAGGAGCGGACTTTTGGCGGTATGGGGTTTGCATTCAGACTATCAGGTAATGTTCCGCGAAAGCTGGAGGGGTGTGGGGAAAAGAGGGGGGGGGGGGGCAAAACATCACAAAGACGAGCGCTGCGAGTAGATCTGCAGTTTCGTCTACCATCTTTGCAATAATGCATTTGTTTTGGGAAATGACGTATGCCCGCCGCACTAAGTTTACCTAATATCCACCAAGAACCCCCATACCATAACTCTGAATTTAGAACTAAACAACTTAGATTCCCAACTATCCAATTTGTTGTTAGTTTAACAGTCATTACTTCGGCCAGCAAAGCTAAACTGACTGAGTAAATCATGTGAAAACATTGATCAATTTAGTCAATTAGGGTAGGGGCAACCTGCCATCAAAGCTTACATTTTTTCCAAAAATGTAATTAAGAAAAAACCCTGAACTGAATCTTACAGCCCAGACTGTGTCCCTGTTGATCTGTGCAGAGGACTCCGACCACAGCTGGATTCTTCATGCTAAAACAAACAAACAGAGCAAGAAAAGTTGACTTTGTGCTCACAAAATGTGAAATACAAACAAAGTTACCGACCGGTTTCCACTCACGTATCATCAAGATGTTGTTCAAGCGTCGACTCCATCGCTGATATTCCGTAAATGACTAAAAAGCCAGCTTTCTGGTTGAAAACCTCTTTCTGCTGTTGTCCGCTTAGTAAAACGTTTCCGGATAGAGTCAGCTGACTGTCACTTGCGCTAAGAGCCCGTATGAGGACCAAAAACCACGAAGGGCGATTGCATAAAGATAACAAGAACAAAGAAGCAAAACAAAACAAACTAAAAACTAGGCGGAAAAGAGGGCTTTGAAATGTTCCTAACCAATGTGCTGTATTTGTTCAATTATATTAACTCTGTGAAAAGAACTGCCATGTCAACATGTCCATGGTACTCAAAGTGTCATACAAATATAGAAACACTGTACATGGGCCACTATGAGATTCGCACTGTATGATAATCTGAAGTAAAATACTACAGAGTCACAGTACGTAAAATTTAAAGATCTAATAAGGAGATGATCTTTGCCTTAATCAAAGACAGCAAACTAGCCAGGTCATAGCTGCCACATAATCACAGCGAACCAAGAACAAGTCCTAGTGACTATTATAGTCTGAAATCTGAATGTGGATCACAACTAGAGGTGGGAAGAGTAGCCAAAAATTGTACTCAAGTAAGACTAGCACCAATTCAACATATTTTAAAGAAAAATGTAGCCGTCCAATAACTTATTAAAGTAAGGTATACAAGTAACTCTTATAAAAACGTATAAACCTATAAAACTAAGATAGCAGACAAAAGATACATTAGAACAACAATGTCTCACTTTAACTTAAATTGTAGGCTATGTGAGTGTTCATCTATGGTATATTTTTGGTTAAAACATGTTTGTTCTTTATTTAGTGAAGTTATTCACAGTCGGTAGAAAACCAACAGATTTCACTTAAGTAAGAGCAGGAATAATTCATAATAATATTACACAAGGAAAAGTAAAACGTATAGTGTGGTAAAATTAGTCCTAGAAGTAATTTTTCCCCCAACGTTACTCAAGTAAATGTTACTGAGTGAATTTAACTAGTTACTACCCATCTTGGATCACAACAAACATAACTTAACTCCTCTAAACGCTATGATCAGTGACAAGCTAACTGCCAAAGTTACAATTACTCCTGGCAGATTCAGACTTGAAATTATTTTCATTCAATCAAGAAGTTTGTTTATGATAGGAAATAAGAAGTATCAGTTCTATAAAATATCTGTTATCTGTTATTCAAACTTGGAACTTAGTGATTTTATGCAAAAAAAAACTGCATCCTTTAATCAAACATAAGAGACAACTGATAACCAATATCTTCATTTTTGTCCCAACAAAAAGAAAACAAACAGAAAATGGCCAATTTCTTTTTACTTGCTGTTTTAAAACTATCTAATAATATGGTGATAACCTTAATATTTGATAAGATGATCTTTTTATTTAAAAAAATCCTGAGCCACCACTTGCACTTGTTTGAGATTTTATTGTATAATAGACCAATTCACAGCAGGACATGTTTTATGATGTAGATGGATAGAGAGCAATGAAACTGCAGCATCTTGTTTCCTCGTTGTAATTTCACTCTTTTCATTCAACCCCTTTGAGAAACTGACATTCTCATTCAGAGTTGCATATATACACAATTTAATTACTTTACATCTTTAATAGAGGCTAATAATCAAGTTTCCACTTTTCTCTCTTGCACTCCACAAGTAGTCACATTTTGATCACTCTGACAATAAGTAAAGACTTATAGTTCCTTATAGTTCCATCTAGCCACATTGTCTCCAGTTTTAATACAGTTAAATGGAGAAACAGTTTTGCTCGGCAATGTAGTCCCAAGAGAAGTCAAATCACTTCTGGAAATGCAACCATTTCCACCAGACCAACTCTTGTTGGAATAATCATTAGAAGCTGACCTTACATGACGCAGCATAGCAAACCAAAACACAATCTGAACTTAACCGATCAATAGTTTTAACAAAGAGCAAGGTACAGCTCTAATGAGACATAAAGATGCACTCATAGACACAAATTCCATATTACATGAGCTTTAACTAATTCATTTGATTAATTCAGGCACAGCCACAGTTCATCTCTCCCAGGACAGGTGTTCATGGCTGCAGGCTAAGTTTGGTCTACTGTGGCAATCATGGAGGGATTGTTTGGGCAATATCTCCCCGCATTGGAATGCAAAACGCAGATGGAGGGCAAGAATGAACTGCAGATAGAACTGACGCACATAGAGGGCATTTTGTAAAAGCGATTGCATGAGAGCAACTGGTCAAGAAGTCCTACAGATGAGATTTGTTTTATTAAGGCAAGGCAAGGCAAGGCAAGGCAAGGCAAGGCAAGGCAAGGCAAGGCAAGGCAAGGCAAGGCAAGGCAAGTAATCTAGTAAAAGTATTTTGAAATCTATTCTCTGAGCTACAGGGAGCTGGTGTAAGGACGTGAGCAGCAGTGTTCTAGATCAGCTGCAGCTCTCTGATTGACTTTAGGCAGACCTGTGAAGACACTGTTGTAATAATCAATCCGACTAAAGATAAAAGCAAGAGTTTTTTGAGGTCCTTTTGTGACACTAGTCCTTTAAGCCTGGAAATGTTCTTCAGGTGATAGAAGGCTGACCTTGTTAAAGTAATGTGGCATGAGATTTAAAAATCCTTCAGTTAAGTATCATATCATTAAACAGAGTTTCACAATTATTTAAAACTTCAACTGTCACATAGGTAATAATTTCAGAATTTGTCAGCAATGAAGAAGAAAAATGAAACCAAAGGTATTATGTTAACCCAATATTCTGGAGGTGACACAGAGAATGACCTGAAAGAGGAAAATCTAACATCTTTAGAGTCTGTTAGGTTACAGTAAAATAATCTTTTTTTCTATTGTTGTTAAAGAACAAGTCATTTTCTCTTAAGTTACTTTGAAGCATGGAAACTTTCTGGCTGATTTCTGTTGTCTTTTCCAAGAGGATGGGGGCTCAGTGCTGTTGCTGACGGTGCAGAACTGGGTGAATATAATTATGTGACCGCAGCATTGGAGGAATCCATCACCTTCCCTGTAGCACGGTAATGTCCTGCTGACTAACCCACCGGCTATATGCCCCTCCTATACTTTAATTCTTGTCTTTATGGTTCCCTTCTTCTCTTCCTCATATTTCTCTTTATGAGTCTTAAATCCCAGCCTGCCTGCTTCTTGCCAACAACCAGCTGGCCATCATCATCCATAGCTGCAAGTATGCATGTAGGCAAGCAATTTTAGAAGTGCATGTTTGCGTGTGCAGAATGATTTACTTGTCATTGGATATTTCCTGGCCCAAGATATTAAAGAAATCTCCAATATTGTGTAAATACTGGCAGGCTAAAATACCACACACACACACACACACACACACACACACACACACACACACACACACACACACACACACACACACACACATGTGTATATATATACATATATATATATATATATATATATATATATATATATATATATATATATATATATATATATATATATATATATATATATATATATATATATATATATATATATATATATATATATCCCTATATATATATATATATCCCTGACACAATAACTTTATGTCAGGGATTTTGTAGGATTATTGTCAGATGTATGATCAACCAGTTATACCAAACAGGTGCTAATGATCATCAATGTCACACGTACGTTGAAACACAGTCATCAACTGAAACTGAAACAGCTGTGTAGGAGGCCTAAAACTGGGTGAGGAAGAGCCAAACTCTGCTACCAAGGTGAGGTTGTGGAAGACAGTTTTATGTAATGGCAAGATTGAGCACAGCAACAAGACACAAGGTAGTTACACTGCATCAGCAAGGTCTCTCCCAGACAAAGATTTCAAAGCAGACTGGGGTTTCAAGATGTGCTGTTCAAGCTCTTTTGAAGAAGCAAGAAGAAATTGGCAACGCTAAGGATCATAGATGTAGTGGTCAGCCAAGGATACGTAGTGCAACAGATGAAAATTTAGTATCAAACTTATCAAGCCTATTACCCTTCGAATTTGGAAGATGTCTAGCAATGCCATCAGCTCAGAACTGGCAGAAACCAGTGGAACCCTGGTACGTCCATCTACTGTCTGGAGAAGTCTGGCCAGAGGTGGTCTTCATGGAAGAGTTGCAGCCAAAAAGCCATACCTCCGACGTGGAAACAAGGCCAAGCAACTCAAATATGCATGATCTGTGGTTAGTTCTTCAAGATGTTTGGAACAACCTACCAGCTTCAAAAACTGTGTGCAGGTGTCCCAAGAAGAATTGATGCTGTTTTAAAGGCAAAGGGTGGTCACACCAAATATTGATTTGATTTACATTTCTATTTCGTTCAGTCACTGCATCTTGTTGATTGATGAAAATAAATGATTAACACTTCCATTTTTGTGTGCAGCATCTTTTCATACCTGCCTACAACTTTTGCACACTATGTATACATATATATATATATATATATATATATATATATATATATATATATATATATATATATATATATATATATATATATATATATATATAACACACACAATATATATATATATATATATATATATATATATATATATATATATATATATATATATATATATATATATATATATATATATAAACAAATATATATATATATATATATATATATATATATATATATATATATATATATATATATATATATATATATATATATATATATATATATATATATATATGTATACATAGTGTGCAAAAGTTGTCCTTCATTTAGTTTTAATTTTGATTTGGTTTGTCTTGTTTTATGCTGATATAATACTCCATCTGTGCAATTTGTGCACTTTTTAATGAAGTTGCTGCTGTGATGTTTGGAGAATATTTAATTTTTCACCGCTGCATACTGAAACTGTGGCGATTTTAGTCTTTAAGACACTGTGATGTAATGCAGAAGGCAAATATCTACAAGCACAGGGGCACTAAGGAGAACCTTCATCATCCAGATGACTAAGATGACAAAGAGAGGGCGTGGGGAAATGTCAAACGTATGGAGTGGGGTGGGTGGTGGTGGGTGGAGGCTCCAGGTGGATAAAGAGAGGGAGAGAGTGAGGATCCCCTCTCTATCTGAGGAGTTCTGCAAACCTTCATGACTCCCTGAAAAGTCTGAAACCCACCAGTTTAAGGTGCTGCAGACCCTGTCAACGTTTCAGAGAGCTCTTTTTGCTGCTGCCATGGACTTCAACACTGTATTGCTGTCCTTCCTGCTGGTGTCTCTGAGCTGGTCCAGAGGAGCTGTGATCACAGGGGTGAGTGGGAAGTTCAGAGGCTTCTGTTATTTAACAACAATATATTTTTGGACTTTGGATGCAAATATAAATAAGATGATGTTAGTTATTTAAAACTGCTCTTTTTAATTCTGTTAAATTGAAAATGATGCCCTTATATTACAGTAATACCATATTTCCGTAATGGTTTTATTTAATTATTTTTTGTAAAGTTTGTTAAATCAGTTTGATTCTAAAACAGTTTTTTCAATAGACTGAAAATAAGCAACTTTTAAGAAATGCAACTGTCTTCCATAATAATGCATAATTACAAGAGCATTTATTGTTTGACAGTTAAAACGCTAGGAGCTGTTATTAAGAAGCAGCCCACCAGTAACGTGTCTTTTGTTTGAAATCCATTAAAAAAACCTATTCATTCACTACGCTACTTTTCTATATGTTTGTATATAAATATAAAAACCTTGTGCCAGATGTAAAAGCCGAACCAAACAGCTTGTGTTTCTGTATAATTATGTTTAATTGAATTATACATGAATGACAGCAGACCACATCCTCCTCCTCTTCAGTCTTCTGGAAAAATCCAAAAGGATATCATCTCAGTCTGCCAAGCACTTGCCATTTATAAATCAATTAAGAATGTGACAGATAATTGTAAAAAAAATGTCATGTTATTTGCAATGCAGAGTGCCTTCATCACAATTAGGAGATTAATTTAAATTCATTATGCATTTGAACTTCCATCTATTTTTTATTGTTTAAATTAGAACACATTTTTAGACTAATTTGCTGTTTGTATTGGTAGTTTATTGTCCTTTTGTTTGTCCGGCAGGCCTGTGAGAAAGATGTGCAGTGTGGTTTTGGTCTCTGTTGTGCAGTTAGTCTGTGGCTGAGGGGTCTGAGGATGTGTATCCCAAGAGGAGTGGAAGGGGATGAATGCCACCCCTTTAGCCACAAGGTGGGTCCAAATACAGCAACTTGCAAAAGTTTTCATAACCTTTAAACATTTTTACATCACATCAAAAATAGAAACTTCCATGTGTTTTACTGCGATGTTATATGACAGACCAATATAGAGTAGTGCTAAGTTCAAAGGTTGTAAAGAGAATAATGCAGATAAAATTTTTAAAAATGTGTTATTCATTTTCATTCAACCCACTTTACTCTTAAATCTGTAAATAAAACCCAATTATCTCCAGAAGCGGCCTAATTGATAATTGAACAGTCTACTTGTGTGGGATTTTATGCCAACAAAAGAGAACATTAGTAAAACGTCAGCATGGAGACCAAGAAACACAGCAGATAGATCAGGAAGATATATGTGGAGAAGGTTAATGTAAAGTTAGGTGCAAACACAATGCTTTCAACATTTCATTGATGGTTCAAACAACAATTTGAAAGTGAGAAAAGTATGGTAAAAGGCATGACCGTCCATGACAAGGAGAGCATTAATCAGAAGCAGAAAAAAAGCCCATGAAACTCTAGAGGAGCTGCAAAATCTACAGCTCAGTAGAGAGAATCTGTCAACAAGACAGCTATTACTGGGGGCTCTCTACAAACGTTGCTTTTATTGAAAAGTGACAAAAAGAAAGCTGTGTTGGAAAGAAAACCATATGAAGTCCTGTTTGAAGTTTGCCACAGGAGAGACGGGACACGGCAAACATTTGGATGAAAGTGCTCTGGTTAGATGAGACCAAAATTGAACCTTTTGGCCTACACACAAAACACTGTGTATGGAATAAAACTAGGGGAAGGAAGCTTGTCAGAGCTGATGGGAAGATAGATGGAGCTAAAGGCCACACAATCCTTGAAGAAAACTTGTTAAAGGGAGTAAAGATCTTAAAGGTGGGGTGGAGGTTCACAGTCCAATAGATTCTAGAGTAGAACAAGGCAAGGTAATTTTATTTGTATAGCACACTTTCAACAGCAGGTTAATTCAAGGTGCTTTACATGATTTGGTGATTAAAAAAAAAAACACATAAAAGAAACACACATTCCACATGATACACAATAAAGCAAGAGAAAGATCAAAAAAAGCAAGAGAGCATGAACACATTTCATACATATGACATCAAGCATTTATTCGAAGGCAATTCTAAACAGATGGGTTTTTAGTCTCGATTTAAAGCAGTTCAGAGTTTCAGCAGCTCTACACTCGTCAGGAAGTCTGTTCCAGATAAGGGGAGCATAAAAAGTGAAAGCTTCTTCTCCATGTTTAGTTCTGAGTCTAGGGATGTTTAGTAGGCTAGAGTTGGAGGACCTGAGTGGTCTTGGTGGTTGGTACCGTGACAACAGGTCTTCAACATATTTTGGTGCTAAGCCATGTAATGATTTATAAACCAGTAGGAGTATTTTGAAGTAAATTCTCTGAGCTACAGGGAGTAAGGACTTTAGAACTGGGGTGATGTGCTCTACTTTCCTGGTTCTAGTGAGGACGCATGCGGCAGCGTTCTGGATCAGCTGCAGCTGTCTGATTGACTTTTTAGGCAGACCTGTGATCAATCCGTCTAAAGATAAACGCATGGATGAGTTTTTCTAGGTGGTGTTGCAACATCAGTCGTTTAATCCTAGAAATTTTTTTCAGGTGACAGAACGCTGACCTTGTTATTGCCTTTATGTGACCCTGGAGGTTCAGGTCTGAGTCCATTACTACACCTAGGTTTCGAGCCTGATCAGTAGTTTCTAGCTGTATTAATTGAAGCTGTGTGCTGACTCTTGATCGTTCCTCCTTGGGTTGGACTGAACCTCATCAATTTTTCCAGGATGGAGCCCTGGGGCACCCCACATGTGATTTCTGTTCGTTCTGATGAAAAGTTTCCTATTAAAACATAGAAGTCCCTGTTCTTTAGGTAAGACTCGAACCAGCCAAGTACTGTACCAGAGAGTCCGACCCAGCTCTCCAGTCGTTCCAATAAAATATCATGATCAACAGTGTCAAATGCTGCACTGAGGTCCAACAGAACCAGCACTGTGGTTCTTCTACGGATGTCATTGAAAACTTTGACGAGGGCAGTCTCGGTGCTGTGGTGAGCACGGAAACTTGACTGAAAAACATCAAAACGGTTTGTCATTGTTAGGAAGCTATTTAACTGCTGAAACAGCTTTTCAATAATATGACTGATGAATGGAAGATTAGAGATTGGCCTGTAGTTCTGTATTAACGTGTTGTCCAGATTTTTCTTCTTTAGCAGTGGTTTAACAACTGCTGTTTTTAAAGCCTGAGGGAAGACACCTGATAGCAGGGATGAGTTCACTATTTGAACAAGATCAGACCCAATAACAGGAAGAACTTTCTTTAGAAAAGCTGTGGGTAGGATATCAAGACAGCAGGAGGAGGAGCTTAATTGGATAATGATTTTTTTCAAGGCTGTTCTGGTTTAATTTGTGAAATTCAGACATTTTCTCTACATTGTTGTTGATTGGGGATGGCACTGGTTGTGGGTTCAGTGCTGCGGTACAAACCGACCGTCTAATTGTTAGAATCTTTTCCGTGAAAAAGCTGGCAAATTCATTGCAGGCCCTGGTAGAGTTTAGTTCAGGGCTCCTGTCACTAAAGGATTAGTTAGTCTTTCCACTGTTGCAAATAGGGTCCGTGCATTATTAATGTTTCTGTTGATGATTTCAGAAAAGAACGATTCCCTAGCATATTTTATAGTTAGGTGATATCTATTCAGTCTCTCTTTGTAGATCTCACAGTGAACCTGGAGTCGAGTTTTCCGCCATTTTCTCTCGGCGAGTTGACGCTCTCTTTTTTCACTACGTACCAGTGGATTACTTGTCCACGGAGACTTCTTTCTACCTGAGACTACTTTCACTTTAGTTGGAGCAATGGAATCCATGATGTCTGAGATTTTCGCAAGAAAATGATCTACCAGCTTATTTACTGAGTTTGAGTTGGGAGATGAGGGGGATGCAGTGGAAGGGTAAATACGTTTAAAAGTTTCACAAGAGCCCTAAGCATGTAGTCAGAGTTAAAATAGAATGGTTTATGGAAACAGCCTTGTTTCTCTATACTATGCAGAAGCACATTCATTTGTTAGAGCGGCCTAGTTCAAATCCAATCCCAAATCCAGTTCATAATCTGTGGCAAAACTTGAAATGTAATTTTCACAAATGCTCTCTGTCTTGTTGGACTGAACCTCATTAATTTTGCAAAGAAGACTGGTGAAATATTTCTGTCATTAGATTTTAAAAGCAAGTAGAGACCTCCATCCATCCATCCATCCATCCATCCATCCATCCATCCATCCATCCATCCATCCATCCATCCATCCATCCATCCATCCATCCATCCATCCATCCATCCATCCATCCATCCATCCATCCAGCAACAAAAAGTGGTTCTAGAAAGAATTTCAGATTTTATTTTATTTAAAAAAACTAAGGTTTTTCACCACTTTGTGTTACTTAATTATTTAAAATTCCAGTAAAAGACATGTTCGTAGTAGCAGCATGACAAAATAAAAAGTTCAAGGTGTATGAATGCTTGAGCACTATCTTCTCGGGTAACTTCCAGCTTTACAGTCTCACACACACGGGAGCTGTCATACATGCTTCTTTCACTCCCTGTGAGAGGTTTAGATTGTATCAAGTGCTGGCAGGGTTGGCTGGAGCTCTGGAAAAGCTGCTGATAACTGCAGAGGCTATTGATCTTGTCCACACCGAATGGGGCGATTAGAGTCATATATCTCTTTGATCATCTAGACGAGTGAACAGTTTGTTGAGCAAGGACTAAATCCACCTCTGCAGTTCAGTAAAGAAGACACTTTAAAGCATGCAGCTCCACATGTCAACTGATTAAAGATTTAAAATGTCAGATTAACACCCCCAACCCGCCACCTCCTCTCAATTATTCTTGTTTTTCTCATTTTCAGGTGCCATACACTGGGAAAAGGCTACATCACACTTGTCCCTGTCTCCCCCACTTGGTGTGCACCAGGTTTGCTGACAGCAAGTACAGATGTACTGAAGACTTCAAAAACATTGACTTTTAACAGATGGTCAAATGCTCAAACAAAGACGAGTTGGGCAGAAGTGTTGAAAAGGCTGTGGAACACAATCATCTTTAATAAATTAATTCTTTCTTTATGTACTATAAGTACGCTGTAAAGTACCACAGATGTAGGACAGCCAAGGTATACTGTCAAGATGTTAATAAATCTTACATTTCAATTCTGCACACTTTAAGCTAATTTATCAAGAGAGATGTACATAGAAATATATATTATTGCCAATAAACTTATAATACTATGGCTTCCATGTGAAATTGTGTCAAAAATGTTTTATGGTAAGATTATAATGAAGGCCCTAAAAAACGTTCTGTTAATACATTTTAGATTAGTAAAAATTAGGTCTGAGTGAAGCTCTAGTGTTCCCCACAACAGGTTTGTTAACAATCCTAAAAACTAAAAAGTTATGTCAAGAATTCAACAAGTTTAATATGTTAAAAATTGAACCAAAAATTATCCAATTTAGCCAACACAGAGACATTGTAAGTTAGACTTTTATAGCCAGTTTGATAAATCTTAACAACATTGCAAGCACATCTTAGACATCTTGGATGTAGCCGTCCGTACATCTTTCATTTTACCATCACTTTTTAATGTTATTTAGATGGAAGGCAAAGGAGAAATGACTTGGAAGAAAATGTGAGAAATGTCAGACATAATATAGTTAGCATATAAAGAATGTCAACAGTTGTAAAGAACACACTATTTTAGAAATCAAAGATGTTTATGTTGCTGAGTGTTTGCTTTCCTCTTTTCCGCAGGATGAAAATGATAAAAGAATGTAGCTACATGTTTAATTTGGTCACAAATATCAACAACACTACGGATAAGAATAAAAAATGGCAAATGAATTATAACATTACCAAAAGAAGGGGAAGAATAATAACATTTATATTAAAAACTTATTAAAACATATAATCATATTAAATAATCAACAGATCACAATAAAAGTGCACTAATACATTCAGCACTGAGACGCTGTTTGATACAGTCATAAACATATTAGTTCAGATGCTCATATTTTTTATTAAAGAACATAAGGATATTATGTCATTTTTTCCACAGTTTTCCATCTCCTCCATACATTGAAAGGAAATCTGTACCATACCCATGTGTGCTATTTTTTAATTAGTTAAAAATGTACGACCTCTTATGAGAAACCCTCAAAACAATGCACTCTTGTAGCAAATACACCCAAGTAAAAAACAAAGGCTCAGACTGACCTGTTATAAACTGCTTACAAAAACAAATGGAAATTTATCTATTTATTTATCCCGAATCAACTGTCTGAGAGTAAGACAGGGTTGGATTCTTTTGATTAAGTGTATAACTGAATTGGTGATATCGATATATTGAACTTACAGTGGTGGTTTTAATAGTTGTGGGAACACAGGAACTACGATGTAAAATGATGTTTAACTGGTTGGAAACATATTGCTTCAGGAACTGTCATAGAACAACAGGTGGGGAGTAAAATGGATACTGCAGCAGTGCACTTCCTGAGCCCCAAAACAAACAATAAGAGAAAAACTGGTGAAAAAAACCCTCAAGTGAAGTGAAAAAAGACTCACAAGAATTTTTTTTTCTGCATTACACCCTCAGCTGCAGGATCAGCAACACAACACTTACAGCTCTAGATTGGTTGTAGAAACCAGGGTGGATGTCATTCAGTCCACCGTTAATGGTGTGAGACACTTATGCTGAAGGAAGGACAGATGAAACTCACCTTTTCACACCCATTTTATATTGACATCTGAGGTTTTCCCATTTTTAGAAATAGTAAAATAGAAAAAAAAAAAACATGATCTGTTTCATAGAAACATTACTAAGATGATGATTTGAGTGACTCCATGAGAAAATCTGGAACCTAATGTTTATTATATCTAAATATTAAAAGGTATGAAATTTAGAAAACCTCTTTCTAAATTTACTGAGGCAGAATCAAAGGAGTTTTAAATATAAATTTAAACCGGCACAGGGCTGATAGCTAGGCTGATATTTTTCAAAGCTGTTAAAGTGTAAGTACGACTTTAGTAGATTTATAATATTCAGTTTTCTGTTGGCAAGATGAAGAGAAATATTGGAACCAGAACCCTGAAGAAGAAACGGCTGAGGCATCACATTGAAACCAGCTCTCTCCATCCAGTAAGGTGGTGGCAGCATTACTGAATATCTGGCCAGTAGCCATGTAGGTCATCAAACCCCCTCGAACAAAATGCAAAGTGTATTTACACTTCAAACTGGCGTGTCCTTGCAGTTTGTTGAACGTTGACTGAGTGCAGGTGGGCAGCATCTTTCTGCTGAGTCAGGAAGTTGGAATTAGGCAGACAGAGCCCTTTCATGGCTCACATGCAGCGTAATGACAGTTAGGATCATCCTTCCACTTCACTGCCTCTGACAGTGGGGTGCCTGCCATGGACAACATGATGAAGCAAACCAAGAACAGATGCTTTAGCTGATGTTCTAAACTGCTCCTATGAAGCCCTGGAAATGTGCTGGTAAAATCCTGTTTCCTTTTCAATTAATTGATCTTTCTTCTTTATATTTTCTAATTTACATGTGAGATTTGGGTTTTTGCTTTTTCTCAGTAAGAGTGGCTGATGCAGCTTAGTGTTGTCAATAACGGCATCAGCATCCCACTTATGTCAGTCGTTTTCTGAAACATCAGCTTGGATAAGGAGAAAGAAAATAACAGTTACAAACACATAATACACAGCACATGTAAGCTGCACTAAACTTAGTGGTTTGACAGTGTTTCACCATCTGCTACACGTCTTCCCGGTGTAAATGGTGAGACAGTGACCTTCTCTGCAAGCTGCCAGGCCATCATCTACACCGGGACCTCCTCTATAGATGGTCCAAGCCTGTGACATCAACAACATTAGTGCCTGTGCTGGAGTCCCATTTAATCGGTTCAGAGATGTGAGTCACACCATTAAACCACAGCATTTGCCATTTATCATACCCCTTTTCTTTCTTTACCCAGTGTAAACAGCTGTTGAGTTCTTTGACGTCAAAACTGTCTAATAAAAACAATGAAGCAGGGGTTGGTTTTTTGCTTCAGCTGCAAAACTGTAAAATACCAATAAACTTGCCTTTTGCTTCGTCATGGCCTTCTGCTTTGTGCACCTCATTGGCCATGGTCAACTGCAACAAAAACCTGAGCTTACCTGAAGTCACATTTACTCCACATTCATCATATCTGTGTCTGCTGGTGTCTACCAAATAAAAGAAATGTCACTGCTGCCACTTACTGTTCTTTACTTGGGAGCATGTTAAAGACTCAGGCTGGGGTCAAATCTTTACAATGAAATTGTTATTTGTACAACTGTGCTTCAAAGGTTTTCAAATCATGTGATCTAAGGGGTTTTGCAAATGAAAAAAACAACAAAGAAAAACATGTGGCAATTTCCTATTGATAATTCTCACGTTTCAGTGCCTAGACAGAGCCATGATGGAGTTATTACTGGCTATGTGTACTCTTACAGAAAGTACACCTATCCTAGTGCTTGATTCTGTTGTGTTTTGTAGTATAACGATTGGACAAAAATGCAGATCGGATATTAGAGTGATAGTAACGATCTATTAAAAAAAAAACAAGGACACGGCAGGCAAAACCTGGGGTGAGAGGAAAAGAAACAGGTAGAAGCTTAATTATTAATTAAAGTAAATTTGCTGCAAAACTGCATTGAACAAATTAAAACAGTGCAAAATGATAAATACAAAAGCAGCAAAGACATTAGGATTGTTTCTGTATTCAGCCAGTTACATCTATTCTGCTTAAAAAATATTATTTACTTTGCACAGCAGCGTTAAGGTCTGTTAAGCTGAAATAATATGCAACTTAATGTGAAGAAGAACTTTGAAGATTTTGAGTTTTACAGTTGTTCTCAGTCGCTTTGGAGAATTTCTTACATCAGTCTTAACATTTGCACAACAGCTAGCGCATGTCATAAAACATTAGTACAAACTGCAAAACCTGAGGGATAACCTGCAAAAGCAAGTCACTTGCTCAGATTGAATATTCTATTTCTCAAAAGCAGGTATTCACATCAATGAAAGTGTCGGTTTCATCATAATGGAAAGTCCTGACACCATGTTTATGTACAAGATAGTCAAATGGCGTTGTTATGTTTTTATCATGACCATTCATGATCAATCTGATCAGGAGGCTGGTTCACTGCCATTTTGTGTAATTTTTTTTGACTCCCTCCCCCCTATTGAAAGTACCGCTGGTCCTTGACTTGTGTGTTTTCTAAACTAAATCACTGGTGGAGCTATTGCTGCCATCAACTTTGCTGAATGTCTTTTGTGTTTTCCAATAAAGAGTATCCCTGGTCCTCTATATTTTTTCTTTCCTGGATGAAGTAATTGACAAGCTCCTTACAGCCATTAACTTTGTGTTGTCTTTCACACACAAAGTAATTCTAGACCAGTGATTCTGTGATTTTGTTTTCTGTCTCCTAACTGTCTTCACAATCCCTAGCCAGTCGAAGGAAAGCCTACTCGTACTGACTCTGCTTCTATCTGAGTTTTTTTTCCTGTTAAGGATTCCTCTCCCCTTTTGCCATACATGCTCAGGAAGATGGATTGCTATGAGGTCAATGAATTTAGCTGGACTTGACTAGATACTCTTCTTCCAATTGGCATCATAAGTTTACCTGAATTTTACTGTATTCCGTTGAACTGTATGTAACTGGGTCTGAATCTAACCATATGATTGGAGCTGTTTGTCTAAAAAGTGTCTTGAGAAGAAGTTTGTTGAGAATTTGTGCTAGTGATCTTTCTTTGACAAGAAACCTTTCTTTGTCAATGACTCGATGCAATCTGCTGTGATTCCTTAGATAGAAAACGTTTAAACTGATTGGATATTTTGTATGATTGAATTGAAATGACTGACATTTCTTGTAAAGTGCCTTGCGATGCCATCTGTTGTGGATTGGCGCTATATTAATAGACTGAATTGAAATTCTGTTGAAATTTTTTGTGCAAGTGTCAGATTGATATGGGTGCCTGTCGATCAATATCTTTTCTTTAACAGAAAAAAAGTTTTGTGCTTCTGAACTAACAGACCAAAGACATGGGAATTGGTCAAGTGTGTTTCATACAGTATATTGTTGAATGTTGACCTTCCTCTATAGATTTAAAAAGAAAACCCAACAGCTTTTGTGTTAAATAGCACTGGCAAAGGGCTTAATATTGATCGGCTCTCAGAATAGTAGAGGGTTAGGTGGCCACTGATGTAATGTGGTAGATGCTGATAAGACCAAACATTGATACAAAATTAGATAACATGGCGACCTGATCTGGTCAGCCTGCTGCCATCTCAGCAGGTGAACAAAAAGAGTGCAATAAAATCACAGAAAACACTAATTTATTGCCTTAGTGATGACAGAGTTTAATACTTTGATATTATACTGTGGATTTACATGCAAATATGCCAACATAAACAAAGCACTTAATGGAAAAGTTAAGTAATCAAATGTTGCAGTTCATCATTACAGGGAACTCACATTAGAGCCCTTTTTGATTAAGATCCAACTTCATGAATGCCTTAAAATGTCAACATGTTTTTGGTAAATAACTGTTAAGGTATTTTACAATAAGCTGCCATTTGCCTCTAAATGGACTGAATTATACCACTTGAAGTTTTTTACATTTTGTCTAATTACAACTACAGATTTCAAGGTGTTGTATAGGGATTTTATGTGATACATCAACACAAAGTAGTGCGTGATTGCAGAATGACAATGAGAAATGGCTATCAATATGATAGGAATTTGCATAATTATCCAGTCCCCGTTACTTGGTAACCCCTAAATAATATTCAGGGCAACCAACTACCATCAGAGGTCAACTTTCTGCCAAGAGTTCATCTGTGTACAATTTAAGACTTCAGAGGTCTTAAGAATAAAGAAGAACAAGGAACACAGGAGAGAGGTCAGAAATACAGTTGTGGAGAGGTTTAAACCAGGAATAGGTTAGAAAACAACATCAAGCTTTGAAAATCTCAAAGGACACTGCTCAGTACAGTGGGGCAAGAACAGATGACTTAGTTGATATTATGAAATGCTCCTTTGAAGCCCTGGAAATGTGTTGATACAGACAGTGGGGCAAAAAAGCATTTGGCAGCCACCGATTTGTGCAAGTTGTCCCACTTAAATGGATGAGAGAGGTCTATAATTTTCATCATAGGTACACTTCAACTGTTAGAGACAGAATGTAGGAGAAACGTTCAGGAAATCAAAACTTATGATTTTTAAAGAATTTATTTGTATAATGGTGCAAAAAATAAGTATTTAGCACATACAAACAAGCAACAATTCTGACCCTCACAGACCTGTTACTTCTTCTTAAATCACATGTGGGGTGCTCCCGGGCTCCATCCTGAGGCCCCTCTTATTTAATATCTACATGCTCCCACTAGCCCATATTATAACAACCAATAAGATTAGCTACCATAACTATGCAGATGATACTCAGCTCTACATTGCAATGTCATCAAGTGACTTTGAACCCATGCAAACCCTAAGTAAATGCATCGAGCAAATCAATGGATGGATGTGCCATAACTTTCTTTGCTGAACAGAAACAAAACAGAAGTAATACTTTTACACCTAAAGAGGAACAATCAAGAATAAGCACACAGCTTCAGTTAATACAGCTAGAAACTACTGATCAGGCCCGAAACCTAGGTGTAGTAATGTACTCAGACCTGAACCTCCAGAGTCACATAAAGGCAATAACAAGGTCAGCGTTCTATCACCTGAAGAACATTTCTAAAGTTAAAGGACTGATGTCGCAACAAGACCTCTATGCTCCTCTAATCTGGAACAAACTTCCAGACAATTACAAAGCTGCTGAAACAGCAGTTCTTTTAAATCCTGGCTAAAAACCCATCAATTTAGAGCTGCCTTTGAGTATTGTTTTCATGTAGCATATATATTGTGTGTGCTTCATGCTTTATTGCTGTTTTTACTTTATCCTAAATTCATGTCTGCTTTTGAGTAATGTTTTTACATGTCATATGCTCTGTGTCTGTTTTTACTTCATACCCTAATCATGTAAAGCACCTTGAGTTATGTTGTTGTTGAAAGGGTGCTTTACAAAAAAAACTGCCTTGACTTGCCCTCTTTAAGAAGCTCTTGTATCCTCCAGTAATTACCTGTATTAATGACACCTGTTTACACGTGTTATCTATATAAAAGACACATGTCCACACCTTCAAGCAGTCAGACTCCAACCTCCACCATGGCCAAGACCAGAGAGCAGCCTAAGGACACCAAGGACAAGATTGTACACCTGCACAAGACTGGGATGAGCTAATCTACAATAGGCAAACAGCTTGGTGAGAAGAGATCAACTGTTGGAGCAATTATTAAAAAATGGAATAAATACAAGATCACTGACAGTCTCCCTCAACCTGGGACTCCATGGAAGATCCCATCTCGTGGGGTACACTTGATCTTTAGAATGGTGAGGAAACAGCCCAGAACTACATGAGGGGAACTGTTCAATGACCTGAAGAGAGCTGGAAACACAGTAACAAAGGTTACTATTAGTAACAAACTATGTTGTCGTAGATTAAAATCCTGCAATGCTCAAAAGGTCCCCCGGCACATGTCCAGTCCTGTCTAAAGTTTGCCAGAGACCATCTGGATGATCCAGAGGAGGATTGGGAGAATGTCATGTGGTCAGATGAGACTGAAATAGAACTCTTTGGTAAAAACGCCACTTTCCGTGTTTAGAGGTGTAAGAAAGCTGAGTTGTACCCCAAGAACACCATACCCACTGTGAAGCATCAGGGTGGAAACATTATGCTTTGGGGCTGCTTTTCTGCAAAGAGGACAGGACAAGTGATCCATATTAAGAGTGAATGGGGCCATGAGATTTTGGAGAAAAACCTCCTTCCATCAGTGAGAGCATTGAAGATGAATCCCGGCTGGATCTTCTAGCAAAACAACAATCTCAAACCCATCACCCGGGCAACAAAGGAGTGGCTATGTAAAAAGCATTTCAAGGTTCTGGAGTGAGCTAGCCAGTCTCCAGACCTCAACCCAATAGAGAGTCTGTGGAGGGAGTTGAAAGTCCGTGTTGCCCAGCGACAGCCCCAAAACATCACAGCTCTAAAGATCTGCATGGAAGAATGGGCCAAAATACCAGCTACAGTGTGTGCACACCTGGCGAAGACCTACAGGAAACATTTGACGTCTGTCATTGCCAACCAAGGTTACATTAAAAAGTACTGAGGTCAAATTTTGTTATTGACCAGATACTTATTTTCTGCACCATTATACAAATAAATTATTTAAAAATCATTCAATGTGATTTCCTGAATCGTTTTCTTACATTCTGTCTCTCACCGTTAAAGTGTACCTATGATGAAAATTACAGACATCTCTCATCTTTTTAAGTGGTACATCTTGCACAATCGCTGGCTGCCAAATACTTTTTTGCCCCACTGTATATCATCTGACAATGAAGAAAGTATGGCACTACAAACCTACCCGGACATGGCCAGTGGTGCAGTCCACAAATGTGGCCTTTATAAAAAGCCACTGTTAAAAGAAAGCCGTTATAAATCCTGTTGTATGTTTGTGTGGTGTGTAGATGCTTTTCTTCAGGATGAGCAGGGAAGCAGCTCAGAATTCATGGAAAGATGAATGCAGCTACATACAGGAAATCCAGGAAAAAACTTAAACAGACAGAACTACAGTGGAATGGTTTGAAGCAAAGCATATTCATGAATTAGAATGTTCACAAGCACTCTCCATCTAAACTGAGCGAGCTTTTAACTTAGCAAAGAATAGGCAAAGAAAATCAGTCAACATGTACAAAGCTGGTAGAAGCACATCAAAAAACTTCCAGCTATAACTGCAGCAAAAGGTGTTTTTTTTTTTTTACAAAGTACTGAGTTGGAGTGGTAGAATACAAATGTAAACTACACCTCAGATTCTGAATTTCAGAAGTTTTGAAAACATTTTATTATTTACCTTCTTCACAACTATACACTGGTTTTGGTTATTCTTTCACATGCAAGCCTAATAAAATATATTGACTGGTTGTAAAGTGACAAAATATAGGGTATGCATACTCACAGGAGGTTTCATACATTTTCGTCAATCTGAAATCACACCTGGATTGCCAACATGGAGTATTCCACCATCCCAGCATTGTCCATGTCAGGGATGCATGCTCTGGTTTTGTTTCCACCCAGGTTTTCATACACCTCCTCAGGCTTCTGGTCAGGCTTAAAGTCCACTGTTGCATAGACGATGCCACTCGTTTCCTAAACGAGACAAAGTGCATTCAGAAATTGTGTTGTTGAGGAAGTTAAAAACAATAATGTCCCCAGACAGTGAATCACAGTCACTCCTGGCTCCCAGTTCTGCACCCACAGAGTCTTCTTGTTTCTGTGAGTCACAGAAAGTTTCTCCAAATATGTTTACAAAACAGAAAAAGAAACAACACATCATTAAATTGGCTGACTCTTCTATAAAAAAGAACCATTTATCACTGTCAGATAGACTGGGAGACAGTTACATTGGACAGGTAATGGAACTTCAGGAAAATGCTCACTGGACTTTTTACGTTTTGCTTTGGCTTTGCAGCAAATGGGTACCACCATCACCCAGGAGCTCAAGTGGGAGCCCACCATCACCTCGGTCATAAAGAAGGCCCAGCACAGGATGTACTTCCTGAGGCAGCTGAAGAAATTCAACCTGCCAACACGGATGATGATCCAGTTCTACACTGCAATCATCGAGTCCATCCTCACCTCCTCCATCACCATGGTAAGCTGGAGCCACCATCAGGGACAAACCGAGACTGCAGCGTGTTGTGCGCTCTGCTGAGAAGGTGATTGGCTGGAGACTCCCATCTCTGCAGGACCTGTACACCTCCAGGACACTTGGGTGTGCAGGTCGGATCACAGCCGACCCTTCTCACCCTGGACACAGACTGTTTGACCTGCTCCCCTCAGGCAGGAGGCTCCGGTCCATTCGGACCAGAACCTTTTGCCATAAGAACAATTTCTTCCCCTCTGCTGTTGGACTCAAGAACAATAACCCTAAGACTGTTCCCACCACCCGCTCAGTTACATGACCCATATTGTGGTTTTTTGCACCTGTCTGATTTGCACCGATCGTTACCTGCACTCATGTATATAACAATCTGTTTTATTATATTTTTATTTAAGTGTTTGTCTGTTTGTTCTTGTATGTTTGCACAAAGTACCGCAGCAATTTCCTAATGTTGTAAACCTACCCAACATTTGGCAATAAAACCCTTTCTGATTCTGATTCTGATTCTGAAACAGCACCAATCACAGATCCAACCGAAATAATTGCAATGATGGACACAGTGAATAAAAGCGGCACGCCAAAATTCCAGGAAGCTCAGAAAGAGAAACAGCATGAAATTCAGTAATACCTGACAAGTGAGAAACAACAGCAATTGAAAAAAGCACCCGTAGGTTGCAGACCTGTCATTGTCACTATAGTCCTGTACTAGAACAGGTACAGTGGAGTCCAGGACTGCTGTAGAGGTGTTTGGGGCTCTGATTGTTGCAGTGGTTGTCAGTGGAGCCTGAGACTCACTGTAGTGATCAGAAGTTTCTGCATTACGCAAGATCATCAGTTCAGACTTCTGAGTTTAGAGAAAGATCCAAAAGAAAAGGTTTCCTTTGCACATTAAGGAATCTTTTTTTCTCAGACTACATGTTAAACACCATTATTTAGGTGTACTTACCAAATACCTCCACATAGTCAGTAAAAATTTGGGTCTGGGTACCCAGAATGCCACATCTGTAATACCCTGCATCTCCGACCTGCACATTTAATATCTTAAATTCAATCCAGCCATTTTCCTCTGTTGTGGTGACACTTCCCCTCAGTGAATCACAGGTGTACCATAAAGTATCCAGCAGTTTGTAGAGGTCCTCTGAGAAGATTTTCAGTATGCTCTCACATAATGCAGAAACAGAATTTCTGATGGAAAACGTTTGCCTCCATAACTTTAACTACCGTTTTTGATTGCAAACAACTGTTAATTGCAAACATCCATCCATTCATTTTCTGTACCCGTCCATCCTATGCAGGGTTGCAGGGGGGGGGGATCTTTTTAAGCAGATCTTTTTTTATAAAGATCTGCTTATTTTTGCAGACTTTTGCTGTGAAACCTCACTTATGTTCTAGAAGTGCAAAGTAATTACAAAGGAATTACAGAATAAGCAAAAAGACCCACTGAAACAGACAGTGTATGTTCCTCCAAAACTGGTCATTAGTGTTTAGCAGTAATGTTGCATTCACAGATGTCCTTGTTTCCTCCAAGCCATGTGCTTTTCTGTTCCACAATAACCATCACAGATGATGGTTTTTCCACCCCCCACAAACAGTTATTCCCACTTCAGCGTCATGTCTGATGGCCACCCGATCACTACTATGAGCAAAATGTCCTTTAATTAGATAGATCTATCCAACTATCCATGTATCTATCTATCTATCTATCTATCTTTTGTTTTTTGTCTATATTGTCGGGTGTATCAGAGATGGACAAGAAGCTGAATACTGGGAGCTGGTGGACCGCTTTGTGACATGTTGTGGAAACAATCGTCTCACCTTGAATGTGAACAAAACAAAGGAGATGATTGTAGATTTCAGAAGAAACAGGGATAAGTCAAACACTGTTTCCATCATGGGAGAAGAAGTGGAGGTGGTTGAGGAGTATACTTCTGGTTGAGGAGTACTTCTCCAAGTCTGTTGTGGAGAGTGTAATCTCTTCAGCCGTCATCTGTTGGGGTAGCAGCATCAGAGCCAGGGATTTAAAAAGGCTAAACAACCTGATAAAGAAGGCTGGTTCTTTTCTTGGGACAACTGTGGAAAATCTGGAGATGATAATGCAAAGAAGGATTCTTCATAAAATAAAAAAAATTATGGACAACCCTGAGCATCCTCTTCATGAGACAGTCATACAACAACAGAGCGTCTTCAGTCGGAGGCTTCTTCAGTTTCGCTGCAATACAGACCGCTACAGGAAATCCTTCCTCCCCACTGCCATCATCATCTACAACAACTCCTTAAAGAATTAATTAAATGAGCTATACCAACACTTAATTTCCCTATGGGATCAATAAAGTATTTTTGAATTTGAATTGAATTTGAATCTATCTATCTATCAGTGCTAAATCAATTCAAAATGAGAGGCTAGCATACACAGAGAAGAAAAAAAACCAACCCCCCCCCCCCAAAAAAAAAAAAAACTATTGTGGACCGCACGCTCAAAAGCAGAGTTGGAAAAGTCTGTCTCTGATTGGTTGATCAGCACTTTGTGATTAATTCCTCACCCTCAAGTTCTGGTTGCTGAAAAAAAACTGTGATCTGACTCAATTTGGAGACATGAAATGAACCAGAACCAGTAAGAAGTTTTGACCTACAAGTGAAAACCAGGCTTAATCACCCAACTGCATTTGGTTTGTTTTGCACAATTCTCAACGTTCGTCTCATTTATCCGAGAAGTCCATGCAAAGTGTTTAGTTTTTATTCTCTCAAACACCTTGAATGTGCCCAGCACCAGTATTTACATCTTTTAAGCATGTTACCCATTCTGAATCCAACGTGTGAACCCTCCAGACCCCCAAAGTCAGTAACCAGGAGAGAACAGTATCACAAACCTTTTTCATAATGACAAAACTGGCAGAACTGCTGTTTGATCAGGAAGCCCCAATTCCCTCCAGCTGAATAAGAGACACGTGTTGGACCCTTGGAGTAGAATTGGAAGGGGTTCAGTAAAGGTAAAGAGCAGCATCTGAATTTTACTTTCCCCTGAATTATTGTAAGCCAAGATTTTTTCTCTATTTTACTCTCTTCCATTTCTGAATAACTTTAGGTACAATGACAGAATGCGCCAATAAACCTCTTTATTTAAACTGCTCAGAGACTAACATTAACAAAAGTTAGACTTTATTCCACTTAGATTCATTCTGAATGTTAAGATTCTTATTAATAAAAACTTCTCCTCTTAGCATTTGTTGCTTCTAGAGTTATTGCATCGCTAAAGTTTAGCGATGCAATAAAGGTAATGTTTTCTTTACCTTGGAGCAACATACATACTAAAATATTTAAACAATGGCATATTATTGCATAAGCCATTTTAATATTCTATGTTTACAGTTCATTTTTTAGAAATGTAGATTTTTAAGAACTTCTTTTAGCTAATTGTAATATTACAAGCCAAAATACATATACCACATCCTCTAAATGGCAATGAGTTGCACCTCCTCTGCTACCACACTTAATTTCTAAAGAATGAGAAAAAGAACTGTAGGAGCATTAAACTGTAGACATTTATAAACAAAGCAATTTATTTGGTGTTAGCTTTT
This sequence comes from Valencia hispanica, assembly GCA_963556495.2. Taxonomy (NCBI): domain Eukaryota; kingdom Metazoa; phylum Chordata; class Actinopteri; order Cyprinodontiformes; family Valenciidae; genus Valencia; species Valencia hispanica. The sequence continues at coordinate 26,208,067 of OY747709.1, forward strand.
GACTTATGATACAGTTTTTACCAACTCAAAACATAACAAAAAGCTAATGAACATTTTATTTACATAAATATTCAATAATTGAGTTGCAACATACTAACAATTAACTTAATACAGATATAAAATAAGCACTCCCTTTTGCCCTTCATTTCACTCAAAGACGGGGGAAAAAACGAACATTTTCTAAAACATGTTAGGCTTTCCGCTGATAACATTGTCTTGCAAGTCAAAGCAGTTCAGGCACATAAACACTGTTCTTAAACTTACAAAACAGACAAAACCTTGTTCAAATGTACTCTGACATGTGCAGCCCCTATTAATAATTTAGAAGCAAGGGGTGTGATTTTGCATTTTTTTTACAAGCTGTTAATCTTTTGCAGATTAGGCTTCTGCTCACAGCCTTGTAAATGCATGGATGCATATGAGTTGAGGTCACGGTATTCTGAGATCACATTTATAGCCCTACTCATTGGTGAAGGCAATGACATCGTAGGGGATGCCCTGCTGCTGCAGCTGCTCCAGCTGTTCAGGAGTAGCCTCAGTGTAAAGTGTTTGGGTCTGTCCCATGGCTGCATCTGCTACAGCTGCAAGAAGAAAAGTTATCTTTATTAAGTGTTGTGATTCTTCAGGGTGTCAAGCGTTAACGTCCCTGTGAAAAAGTCCATTAAACAAAACGGGCCAATAAAAGCATTACGTTTTCAACAAATGAATATATATTCTGAGTCAATTCGAATTTCATCTCATCCTAACTATGAAGCTCAGCTTTTAAGAATTTGGTCTCCTTTGCACCAGACCAAGATCGTACCGTGGCATTAAAAATCAGCCAGAACATCTTTGCAAGGTTTCATAGAGGTCTCCTGGGATGTGGGAGGCTGGTAGCACCAGTGTAGGTCAACTATGATGCAGCCTGCCGGTATCTACCTTTCTTGCTCAGACATGAGAGAACTTGAAGTAGGGCTTACTACATGCCAACCCGACCACGACCACACTGGGCTGTCAACACTAAGTTATTTATTGTCATGCTGTGATCATGCCAGCCTGCCAATAAAGCGACTAAGAAAAAAAATAGCAATCCAAGCTCTCATTTAAAAAAAACACCATATGCAGGATATTTGCACACAGAGTTCCTGTGGAAAAGGGGTCCCAACTTCACAGAAGGGTTTACACCTCCAAACTAGACATATAAGATGGATGTCAAGAGTGAACTTGTTGTTTATTCAGGCTGCAGTCCAAATACATGTATTTGTGATGTTTTCAAAAAGAAGCCCTAGCATCCAATTAAGGGTTGATAAGGAAGGAGGAAAAACATGACCAGCAGCTTACAGAATTTACTGTATATTTATTAATAGTTTGTGCAACTAAAAGAACAATTTCAGTTTTAAGTGATAAATAATAATTATAATTTGTGTACACGATTCCTTCAGACTGCACTTGCCAAGATATCAAATGCAGGAGGTTAAAAAAATGCAAATGCATACTCAGCAGTGCACAAGACTCTAAAGAAAATAAGCCATACAATTATTAATGGCATTTTCTCCTCCAAAGTAAGGCGGAAACTGATGGTGGAGGTGCACAAACCTTCCAGATCTATATGAAATGTTTTACTACACTATACTTTTTACTTTTACTTGAGTAAAACTATTGCTATTCTTACTTGAGCGAAATTTCTGACTACCCACAGTGAGTAACTTCACTGAACGAAGAACAATCTTGTTTTAACCAAAAATGCACAAGACTCGCCTACAGTTTATGTTGAAGTGAGACCTCTTGTTTGTACACAAACTTGATCATTTTAATGTTATTTTATTTTATATCTGCTGAGACTGTTGTGAAATTTGGAGGTCAAGTAGGGGTACCTTACCCTGGTCTAACATATATACATTACATACTGTAAATATTGCTTTCATTAGATTTACTTTGAAAAACATTGATTTGGAAAAATTTTCTTTATACTTAAAATTCTTATTTTGTAATTATGTCATGTATTTATATCTTAGACTTTAAAATTGCACAAAACTTTATATTTTTGTCCAATTACATCATTTCTTAAACATAAAATCAAATGTTATGTTCTGAAATAAAGTACTCAAGTACTCAATACTTGAGTAGCCTTTTTAACAAATACTTTTTTACTCTTACTTGAGTACCCACCTTTGTATATTTGGTGGTACCAATATGAAAGATTGGAAGGAGCAGGGAAAAACATCATCCCTTAATACTTGAATTGCAGTAGAGTCCTAAAAGCCTTCATACAGATAAGTTTTCTATATTTGCCATGGTTTACATGGCAATGGAGATTTTAGGGCAGTCTTAATCTGGTGTGAAGGAGTCCTTGATCTGATTTTAAATATTAGAATTAATTAAATATCAAACCTATGTGACTTTTAATAGAATAATACAATCCTTTAACTTTTCCTACAGAGCTGACCTGTGACCCCAGAGTGCGCAGCAGCTTCTAGGTCCTCAGCCTTCACCATCTGAGCCTCAGAGCTGACAGGTACGTATTGGATCTGCCCATCATGACTTACAGCAATCTGCATACATCATACATTACAAAACAAAAAACGTCTTACTGCAGATGATTCAGCAACTACTTCCCTTTAATCAGTTTAATTAACTGACATTAGGTTTAAAATAACTCAAATCTGTCTCACCGGTTGCTCATGCTCATATTGGATGATGCGTCCATCAGACATCTGCACAACAGAAAACACCCTCAGACACTGTTGACTTTCTTTAGGAAAGTATTAAACTTTGGAAACAAATTATTACTCACCTGTATTTGGTTACCATCAGCAACTACAACGTACTCATGAGGAATTATGTGCTCAACTCCATCCTGGGAGATGATGTACTGAACCTGAAACAACAAATATTAAAAATACTGCAGCTTAAGCTTTATAAAAGGTACAGTAATAATATTTACATGTGAACAGGTGATGTTTAGTTTCTTATTAAAATGACCAGTAAAAATTACTTAAACCATTGTAATGTGTTTCCAGGAACTATACAAAAAAAAAAAAATTTTTAAACAAGAATTATAACTTATTATTTATGAGGCCTTTCACCAAAGTCTGTCATGTAACTCCTTTTACACGTTTGAATTTGTAGTGAACTTTCTCTAATCCATAGAGTCAAAATTATACATATAGGCCTAAACATTTCTTGTTTTAAAATCTATTGCATTGTTTGTTGAAAAATCATACGCCCCATGGAAAATAACATGTCAAATACACCATTAAAAAGGCCCTAAATGATCACAGTATTCATGTATAAGATGAGTGGATGTAAACTTCAGTTCAGTTTCAGTTTAGTTTATTTCAGTTTATTTATTTTATTTAAAGCACGTCATCTCAAGGCATTTCATAAAAGAAAAGTCATTTCTTTTTAGTCATACATACATTCCAGTTGATCCTAGTTATCAAACAGTGCTTTAAGTTCAATTCATTATTCAAATTGGTTTAAAAAGTTTTCTATCCGATATCTGTTCTGACCAGAACTGTACGTCAAAATACAGTTTAGGACAATCAATCAGTGAAATGTCTCTTACTTCAGTCACCTGGTTATCTCCAGTCATCAGGTGTTGAACAGTCTGACCATCTATGGTGGTTATCTGCTGGATGTATGCACCTTCCTCCTGATAAAGCACATAGAAATTAATGTATTTATATATTTAAACAAAAAGCAAAAAAGTTTTTTTTTAAAGAATGAAATTATAATTTTTGTTAAGTTAACTCTATGAGTTTAGGTGCCGTTACCTGATCTGATAACACCTGCTCTTGAGATACAATAATGTGATCCTGACCCAGGACCTGCAACTGCTCTGGAGTGATCGCTGTCTGATGTGCCTGCAAGGCTGTTGCAAAATTAAATATTATATTATGTTTTATATCAAAACATAGCACAAAAACGTACAGACATTTGTGTTTGGTCAATTTTTTCTTTATTGTAACAATGCTTCTTGGCTCTTTATTTCCCTTTAAATGGTGCTACAGTGGTAAGGAAAGTGCTTGGTCACGCACTGCTGTGTGGGGGGCAATGAGCTCCTTCAATAAGCATGTCACAGATCAGCAAATGTGGTTGTGTTGGTCAGTCTGGCATAGACAGCCCACCCAAACTGATCCCACAAGTGTGTAAAGGAGCTGCAATCAGGGCTGCAGGCAGATCATTTGATCCTCTCGTCCCTCAAATTCTGAGGGCAATATCTGATAAACTCTGCTTTTTAGGGGGCAAGCATTGACATCTCTGCCCTTAGTTCTGTCAATAACAGCGGATATGGGGGATTGTGACTATTAGCAGAATCTCATCTTGATATTTTTTCCATTGATAGAGATGCTAAACCGGGGCTGCACAGTGGTACAGTTAGTAGCACTGTTGGCTTGCAGCAAGAAGGTTTTGGGTTTGGCTACCGGGGTGGGGTCTTTCTGTATGGACTTTACATGTTCTCCCTGTGCATGTCTGGGTTCTCTCTGGGTACTCCAGCATCCTTGCACCGTTTGAAAACATGACTGTTAGGTTAATTGTTTTCTCCAAATTGTCCTTAGGTATGAGTATGTGCGAGAGATAGGCACCAGCCCACCCCTGCAAGGATAGGCAGGTTTAGATAATGGATGAATGGAGATACCAACCGACAACATTGCACTACCTTCATCAAAAGGTGTTAAGCACTTGGTAAGTCTTTTATAGGAGTAACCCATGTAATAATATCCTCTCCTCAATCCACAAATGCATTCTCCTTACAAATAAACAGGGTTTTCTACAGTATAAGAGTTATTTCCAAGAGACACTGTTACAAAATAAATAAAAAATCAAACACAAATTTCCTTAGATTCTGTTCTAAGTAAAGTTAAGTTAATCTTTATATCTGATTACACGTATAATAAATGGATCTACAGCAGTGCAAAAATAATTTACAAGTTCTTTGTGTTTCTTACACTGCAGGGTGGCTAAGGCCTCTTCGTCACTGTTCACAATGATTGTTTGCTGAGATGCGTTGCTTCGGCTTTTGCGAGTGGAATGCTCCTGACTGTGCAGACGCTCCACGTGGAACTTCAGATGACCATTACGGTTAAACCTTAAAGAGTAAAACACAGGAACAGTTACAGCTACAGCTGCTCAGCACATCTAATCCTTAAATCTTATCAAAAAATTTTTTGCTTCCAACCTTTGTCCACAATGTTTGCAAGCGAACGGCTTCTCGTTGGTGTGGGTCATCATGTGTCGGCGCAAGTCTTTCTTGTTCTTTGAGGCAAAGCTGCAATTTGGACACTTATGGGGGCGCAGGTAGGAGTGCATCCCCATGTGAGACTGCGCTTGTAAAATAGACAAATGTTTTTCCCTCAACAATGTAAACAATTTATTCGATACTAAACAGTTCTGAAATTAACAAAGGAAATTGAAAAAGAAATGAGTTTATTAAGCGGCTGCTGAGAGACACACCTTCACTTCGGGCCAAGAGGTTGAGGTGAAATCACAATCAGGACATTTAAAAGTGCTGGAATCCAAGTGCGCCCTCTTGTGGTTCTCCATATCGGAGCGACCGTTGAATGACTCCATGCAGATGCGGCAGGAAAACCTCTTGGTGTTGGGAGAGCTCACCGCAGTAGGTGAGGCTGGAGCTTCACTGCTCAGCTAACAGGAGAGAAGAGGTAGACATGTTAGAAACTAGAAACTACATTTATACACACCATTAAATAAAAAATACTGTTCATATTGTTACCTCTACTTGCTGCAATTCACCATCAGCCATGGCTGAAGATACATAGTACTTGTCACTTTTCAGGTTCTCTGATGCAGAGACTTCTAAACCCTGACTGCTTTCATCAACACTGAAAAACAGCAGATTAAGAGGATTAAAACCCCAAAACATGTTTGAGAATAATGCAAACCTAAATGTAAATCCTAAAACCAGATATTCTCTGTGTAAAGAATTACGTTTCTAATCAGACAAACTGAGACAGTCTTTAATTATGTTACCTGTATGCTGGGCTGTGGATTTCTCCAGCAGGCTCTTCTACTACACTGAACTCCCCTCCATCCTCATAGGATTCAACAGCAATGTGGGTAAGCTCCTCGGTTTCAGAGGTTGCTTCCTCATAGGCCTCCTGCAGCACTGCTTCACCATTCTCCGACACATGAAAGGTCATGATCTTTTGACCCTGGCCAGGTGAAACTGTCAGAGCACTTACTGCTCCACTTTCTACTTCACTACCTTCTGATTTCAGCACTGCCACCTGTGGAGCATGAGAAGTAAATTTTTACTAAATATTATGGATGTCCACCATACAGATCCTTGCAAAACTATGAATACCCCCTGATCTTTTGCACATTTTGTCACATTACAGCCACAGCCTGTAAAATGTTTGTAAAATGTCATATGTAATTGTCATTGTGGTATTGTACGTGATTATTATATTTTATTTATTGGACCCCAGGAAGATTAGTGACCACTCCAGCAGAAACTAATGGGGATCCAAATAAGTAAACAAATAAACAGCAGGTGCAGACGTGTTAAGCATGCAGTGAGTTATGATGAGTCTTTGGAAAAAAAGGGAAAATAAAAAATCAACTTAACTGTCAGGCTTATGGCTATTAGAGTGTTAATTACTATTAGGGTTAGAATGTGTGTGAATTATATTTTTCGTTTGTCAGTAATAAACTTATGTTGAATCGTGGTGGCCCAAACTTGAGACATACCTTTTAGAGGCAGTAAAAATAGGCGCAAAAACAGCCGCCGCAAACAGTTTTATGCTTGATAAATCACTGCGCGTGGAATGGCTACTTATTTGCATGTTCTCCTTCCAATATTTTGCACCTTCTGACAGAAACGCCGACATTGCATATTCATCAAGGGAAAAAGTGCTAAATGGATTGCACGCATTCTCTTCACTACTCCTGGTTAGTACTCCTGGTTAGTAAATAATCTGCTGCATTTCTTTGCACCCGGTGTGAATTTTGCGCAGGCTTTACCAAGCGCAAACCTTTGATAAATCAGGCCCTATGTCTGGTGAAAAATAAACAAAACATTACAACAGTGAAACATAGTGTTGGAAGCATCATGCTGTAGGGATGCTGGTCTTCAGTGTTTGCAGCATGATGCCGCATATCTTCTATTAGTCTGTTGTGGAGAGTGCAATCTTCTCTGCCATCATCTGCGGGGGTAGCAGCATCAGACCCAGGGACTTAAAAAGCTAAACAAGCTGATAAAGAAGGCTGGTTCTGTTCTGATCTAGAACATCTGGAGATGAAGGTGCAAAAAAGGATTCTTCATAAAAAGAAGAACATTACAGACAACCCTAAGCATCCTCTTCATGAGACTGTCATGCAACAACAGGGTGTCTTCGGTTGGAGGCTTCTTCAGTTTTGCTGTAATACACACTGTTACAAAAAAGCCTTAGAGGTTCACCTTCCATCAGGACAACACAGTCAGAGCTATATTGGAATGGTCTACATCAAAGTATATTATTGTGTAAGAATGGTCCAGTCAAAGTTCAGACCGAAATCCAATCCGAATAAGGTGTGGCATAACTTAGAAAGTAGTGTTCACAGGCACTCTCCAGGCAAGCGATTGAGCTATTTTGCAAAGATGAATGGGCAAATATTTCAGTCTCTAAATGTGCCAAACTGGTGGAGACATTCCTAAAACATCACATAAAATCCCACTAGATTTATTGAAGTTTGCTTTTGAAACTTGACAAAATGTGGAAAAGTCCTGGAAGATATGCAAACGTTTGCAATTCATTGTTATAAATGTTTCCTATGTGTGCAAAAAGACAATTTTTGACAAACCTGTAAAGAATTACCAACAATTTCCCGAGCGTTGCTCATGTTCAGTAACAGATCCAGGGCATTTTGAGCAGAAAGATCACTATATTCAGCTAAGGAATAGATTTAGTAAAAATCAAATTAACACATCAAAAATACATATATATTGAAAAAGTGTCTAACTAAATAGTAACTGACCATGTTCATAGATGATAGTTGTATTTCCCAATGCATCCTGGGTCACTGAAGCATTTTCTATTCCTTGCATAGCTTGTAGTGTCTCAGGATCCACAGCAATCTGAAGAAAAATGATGGAAAAATCCACAAAATCTAATAAACAGCTATATGATGTGTGCTGTTTAATAAAACATCCTAAACAGGCTCACTATAGTGTTCTGTAATGTCGGATTGTCGTCTTGTTGTTGTTTGAGCTCCTCTATCTGCTGCAGGGTGAAGAACGGTTTCCGTCGTCTTCTCACTGGCTCCTCAGGGTGAGCCAGAGACCACTCGTCAAAAGCCTCTGGGTGGCGACACTGCACATGGAGACGCAGGTTCTTCCTGTGCTTGGTTGTGAAGTGACACATATCGCAAGAGAAAGGCTTCTCCCCTGCACAGAGACACACAATAAAATGAATATCCACTGAACGTTACAGGAGGTGAAACATAAAGACAGCAGGAAAACTTGAATCAGACACCAACCAGTGTGTTTGATGGCCATGTGTGAGACCAGGAACTCCTCTTTGGAGGTGGAATATTTACAGTAGTCACACCTAAAGGGCCTGTCGTTGGTGTGGGAGAGCTGATGGTTGAGCAGCAGCTTCTTGTTTTCACAAGTATAGTCGCAAAACTCACACTTAAACCTAGAAAATGCACATGAACATAAATTTAAAAAATATATATATATATACTCCATCTGGTATTATTTTTCTGTTGCAATTTTGTTTGAGAAAAAGTACAGAAGAATGAATGAGAAAGGTAAGATTTCAGTACTGACTTGTCTCCAAGACTCTGGATGTGGGTCAGTAAGTGCATTTTGAATGTGTACCTCTTCTTGAAGGATTTTCCACACTACAAAAACAAACAAAAAAAAGCTACAAGAAATTATAATTATATACATTTTATATGTAAAAGCAGAATTTGATAAACTGAAAAAAATCTTCCAGACCTTGTCACACATGTGTGGTTTCTCTGAGCTGTGGGTTTTCATGTGCTGGGTCAGTCTCTTTTGCATGGGGTACACCTTGCCACACACAGGGCAAGGGAACTCTAACACCTTGGGAACCTGCAGGAATGAAAACAGAAATCCCGTTGCTAAGAAATAACACAGAGCTACAGAAAGAACAGATCTGCCCCCCAAAACAGAAAACAGCAGAAACCTTTTGAAATGTGTGATAAGGCTTTCCGCCCAGGTTGGCACATTGTGGAGGGCGTCAAGAGGCTAAACATAGGTTAGCTGTCAGGTTTTTTGTTGCTTATTTGCATTTTCATTCAGTAAGGACAGGGTGTAAAAAAAACACAGTAAGAAAATGTGCTGTACTCAGTGGATGGGTGTAATGGCACTAAAGTTGGTAGTTGATTCACATATTATAATTAAGCACCAAACACAAACAGTATTTCCGTGTTTCAAGGAGTGGGCAGAGTTTGACAATATTTATTACTAATTTGGACTGGTAAGAAATCAAGTGTATTATTACACACTAAACAGATATATTTTAGAAATATTTCTATATATCTATCCATTAGTCAGCAGGGGTTCAGAAAGGTGCCATTCATGCAAGAACTGCCACTGCAGCTATATAAGCAACAAGATTAAATCTACTGACACAAGATATTGATGCTTTTAAAATAAACTCTTAAAAACCTATTTAGTCAGGCCCTTTTTAAAAGTTTATATAGGCATGAATAGTCCCTTAGATTTATTTCCTGATGTATGTTTTATTCTATAATGTTTAATGACATTTTGATGCCTTACTTTGTCTGTAAAAAGTGTGAGGCAGGAATATTTCGGAGTAATTAGAATTAATTGATTAGATACATTTTAGTAAATGCATCTAGGGACTATGTCATGTAGAAATCATCAGATTGCTTAGACAGACATCTGTAAGAAGCAGATATCAGCAGCACACCCTCTGACCTCGTTCCGTATACTATACAGTGTGAATTGATTTAACCTTGTAGGACCAGACATTAGGACTGCGTAGGAGGGACTGAAGAAGATAATATTTGATTACCATATACTATATATACTATTAGGAATAGGAGGGTGCGGAGCGGAGTGAGTTCGAGCATGGCACAGTTCTAGATGCACGGTTTGTCTTGCAATCTAGCCAACCTGCTTATAAAATATCTAAAACGCCTAAAAGACTCCAGTCTCATCTTTGTTTAAGAAGAAGATATACTTTCCACAACAAGTAATTTATTAATTATTCCTTCATTGGACAGAAATCTAACAAAGCCTTTTTTTTTTTACCAGAATTGTTATGCTGGATCAGGGGAATTGTACTGCCTTGATAAGTTACTTTCAAAGAGGTTAGGGAATCTTCCATGAGAGATCATTGTGGCATTTTAGGGCACTTAAAAAATCTGGCTTTACATCTAACACAGGTGGTCTGCTTCCAATTCAGCCTAAAATCTGAGACAAGCATACCGAACACTAAGCATGCTAAATATTACTCACCAACTCTTTTTTTCTTTTCCTGCAAGAGCACAATGTTATTATTATTAGTTTTAATCTCAGAAAATATATCAATGAAAAAAATTTTGTTAAATAAGGCAATTACTTCTCTTTACTGTGAACTGCCGAGTGTCGAAGGACATCTTTCTTGTAAACACTTGAGTAGTTACACTCTTCACATTTAAATGGCTTTTTGCCCTCATGATTGAACATGTGTTCCTGTAAAAAAAGAGAAATCTGATTTGTGAAACATTTTCGAAAAAAACATATAATAAAGTGATGTATAGCCTGAATGTTGTGACTTGCTTTGTTTCCACTGACCTTCAGTGAAGACCAGCGCTTGCAGTGATAGCTGCACTGCAGGCACTTAAAGAGTTCTGGGTCGTTGCCTTCATGAGAGTCGACATGAAAGCGCAGGTCCTCCTGAGTGAGGAAGCGTGAGCCGCAGATCCAGCAGTTGTGCGGTCGCAGCAGAGGTTTGAGGGATTTATAGTATCGACTGGAACAAAATGAAGACAAATTAGTTATTTGTGTGCCGTAAAATCTTTTTATATATCACTAATAACATGTAAACACTTTGAGGCTTACTTGCGATTTATATACTTCCTATATTTCTTGCGTAGGAAGCGCTTAGATGGTCTCCCCCGTTTTCTTGGGAGGAACTCCTCTTCTGGTTGGGAGTTTGATGAAGGGTCCTTGTTCTCAGAGTCAGATTGGCTTATTGCTGCCTCAGCTATGTCCTCTTTAATCTCTCTACCCAGACCTTGGCCCAAACCGGAAGAACTCGCCTCTTCAGATGCAGAGGGATCCACACTAAGCCTGGACCACTTAGAGATGCTTTCTGCTTCTGTGACAAACATTTGAAGATAAGGAAGGAACTGACTGCAATCTAAAAATTTCAATTTATGTTATACAACCAATGTTTCACCTTTGCTGTTGTTCCCTTCACCAGAAATGTTGTACTTCCTCGGGCGACCAACCTTTCGGCGAGGACGCCCTTGAGATGAGGAGGAAATGGGAGTAGATGCTTTCTTCAGAAAAGCAGGAGGTCTTCCTTTGATGTCCTGATCTACTGGGTTGTAATCGCTGTCCTCTGGAGTTAAACAGAAGAGCAACGTTAAGGTTATAATAATCCCTTGCAAAATTAGTCAGTGATTTCACAAGTCTTAACTTCATAAAATTCAAATTCAATTCAAAAATACTTTATTGATCCCATAGGGAAATTAAGTGTTGGTATAGCTCATTTAATTAATTCTTTAAGGAGTTGTTGTAGATGATGATGGCTGTGGGCAGGAAGGATTTCCTGTAGCGGTCTGTATTGCAGCGAAACTGAAGAAGCCTCCGACTGAAGACGCTCTGTTGTTGTATGACAGTCTCATGAAGAGGATGCTCAGAGTTGTCCATAATTTTTTTGATTTTATGAAGAATCTTTCTTTGCATTATCATCTCCAGATGTTCCACAGTTGTCCCAAGAACAGAACCAGCCTTCTTTATAAGGTCGTTTAGCCTTTTTAAATCCCTGGCTCTGATGCTGCTACCCCAAGAGATGACGGCTGAAGAGATTACACTCTCCACAACAGACTTGTAGAAGATCTCCAGCATCTTGCTGCAAACCTTGAAGGACCTAAGCTTCCTCAAGAAGTACAGTCTGATCTGTCCCTTCTTGTAGACAGTTTCACTGTTGCCCCTCCAGTCCAGTCTGTTGTCAAGGTGAACTCAGAGGTATTTATACTCCTCAACCACCTCCACTTCTTCTCCCATGATGGAAACAGTTTTTGACTTATCCCTGTTTCTTCTGAAATCTACAATCATCTCCTTTGTTTTGTTCACATTCAAGGTGAGACAATTGTTTCCACACCATGTCACAAAGCGGTCCACCAGCTCTCTGTATTCAGCTTCTTGTCCATCTCTGATACACCCGACAATTGCAGAGTCATCTGAGTATTTCTGCAGATGACAGGTCTCTGATTTGTACTGGAAGTCTGAGGTGTACAGAGTGAAAAGGAATGGTGAAAGTACGGTCCCCTGTGGTGCTCCTGTGCTGCTGACCACCTGGTTTGACACACAATTCTTCAGTCTCACAAATTGTGGTCTGTTGGTCAGGTAGTCATTGATCCAGGCGATTGTTGAGGGCTCCACCTGTGTCTTCAGGAGTTTCTGACAAAGCAAATCAGGCTGACTTGTGTTAAATGCACTGGAGAAATCAAAGAATATGATCCTCAGAGTGCTGCCTGCTTTGTCCAGATGACAGTGGGTTGGTTGAAGTAGGTGGATGATGGCATCTTCAACTCCAAAGCGATAAGCAAACTGCAGTGGGTCCTGATACGTTCTTGTTTGCTTACTCAGGGGTGCCAACATGAGTCTCTCCAGGACCTTCATGATGTGGGATGTCAGGGCAACGGGTCTATAGTCATTGATGACTGATGGGTGAGTTTGTTTGGGTACTGGAACAAGGCAGGATGTCTTCCACAACACTGGAACCTTCTCCTGAGTTAGGCTAAGGTTGAAGATGTGCTGCAGTATCCCACAGAGCTGCTCAGCACAGGCCTTCAGGACTCTGGGGCTGACACCATCTGGACCTGCAGCCTTGTTCCGGTTCAGTTTCTCCAGCTGCCTCTTCACCTGGCTTTTGGAGACAGACAAGTGGGAGGGGGAGGCAAAGGGGGTAGCAGCATTTCCTGACTTGGTTGAAGTCAAACTTGTGGAATTAGAAGAGTCCACGGCTGAGGTGAAGGATAAAACATCCGAGCTGTAACAGGAAAGCTGTTGATCAGAGGAGAGTGGGATGTCTGTTTGGCTGAGAACAGGAGAGGAGGATGCTGAGCTAGTTCCTGAACTGAACCTGTTGAAGAATATGTTCAGTTCATTGGCTCTGTCCAGACTTCCATCTATCCAATCCTTCCTGTCCTTAAAACCTGTGATCTTTCTCATTCCTGACCAGACATCTCTGATATTGTTCCTTTGTAGTTTGTTTTCCAGCTTCTTCCTGTATGCCTCCTTGCTGTCTCTGATCTTGACCTTAAGTTGCTTCTGTATACTCCTCAGTAATTCCCTGTCTCCCTCCCTGAAGGCTCTTTTTTTTCTTGTTTAGCAGTTCCTTCAGGTCACTGGTGATCCAGGGTTTATTATTAGGGAAGCATCTCACTGTTCTGGTGGGGATGATGTTGTCCACACAGAAGTTTATATATTCAATCACACACTCAGTCATGGCATTGATGTCCTCTCGATGTGCATGGCAAAGAGTCATCCAGTTTGTGGTTGCAAAACAACCCTGCAGGGCTTCTTCAGCTTCCTGTGACCATTTTCTCACAGTTTTGTTTGTAACAGGTTGCCTCTGAACAAGGGGTTTATATTCTGAACAGAGAAAAACAAGATTGTTATCTGATTGTCCCAGAGGAGGTCTTGGTTTGGACATGTATGAATCCTTTACATTTGCATAAAACAAATCCAATGTCCTGTTTTCTCTTGTAGAGCAGCTGACAAACTGTTGAAATGTTGGAAGTGTAGTAGAGAGCGAGGCATGATTAAAATCACCAGATATTGCCACAAATGCATTGGGGTGCTGTGTCTGTAGCTTAGCAACAATGGAACTGATGACATCACATGCATTGTCGGCAACGGCTGAAGGTGGAATGTAAACAACTGCCAAAATTACACTGGTGAACTCTCTTGGTAAATAATATGGACGAAAACTCACTGCTAAGAGTTCGACATCTGGGCTGCAGAGACGACACTTCACAGTAACATGTCCTGGATGACACCATCTGTTGTTGACAAGCACTGCTACTCCACCACCTTTTCCTTTTCTGCTCGTTTTCAGATCTCTGTCTGCTCGTACAGTCAGGAAGCCTGGCAGAGAGACGTTGGAGTCGGGGATATGATCCAGCAGCCACGTCTCAGTAAAACACATAACACTGCATTCACTGTACTCTGGCTGAGTCCTTGTAAGGGCTTGGAGTTCATCCATCTTGTTAGCCAATGATCTTACGTTGCCCATTATGATCGATGGAAGAGATGGCTTGAACTTCCTCTTTCTCTGTCTCCTTTTCGCTCCTGCTCTGCATCCACGTCTCCTCCTATCAACTCATCAGGGATTTGTGGCTTCAGTTGAGGTATTATTTCAGCTTTTGCGATGTTAATCAGCTGCTCCCGGTTGTAAACCACATTGTTGCCATCGTTACGCATCATAACAAATTGTAAAAAAAGGGAAAAATTTACAGCAAAAATCCTTACAGCTTCACAGCACCAAAAACTAGAATGTATACAGGTCAAAAAAATACAATCTTTTTTAAGAAAAAAGAGGAACCAATGCACAAAAAACCAAAACTTAATATGTAGCCAACAGAGCCAATCCAACATGCAGCCACCCAGAGCAGCGCAATTCTAGAAAAAGAAACCATATCTGCCCTTGAGACTCAACTCTTTGGGTTGACTTTAACCAAACATAGGATTCCGATTTTATTATTTTCCTGAACTTGTCTACTTTTACTGATAATATATTATAATTTTTAAGTATTTTATTGTGTTTTATTTCTAATGTTTTTCATGTTCAGCACTTTGTTAATTGCTTGCTGTTTGTAAAGCACAAGGTAAATAAAGTTGGTTTAGATTAGCTAAACCAAGTACACCTGTGTGTAATTTAATCTTAGTTTAAATACATGACATAACTCTGGAGGAGCTGGTTCACATCTTCCAGCAGGACAACAACCCTAAATATACAGCCAGAGCTACAGTTGATCTAAATATAGATGCATGCCCTACCATTATTGTATTTGTGTGAAAAACTTTGAAAATCATGTTTTTTTTCCCACTTCACAATTATGTGGTATTTTGAGTTGGTCTGATACCTAATATCCCAATAAAATGCAACAAAATGTGTAAGTGCAAGAAGACAACATGTGAAAAGGTTTAAGGGGTACATTGGGCTGTAAAAAGTACATTTTATGATTTATTCAATGAATGGACACGATCTTTATGAGTGTTAAAAATTTTCTCATTCACCTTCTGGATCATCGATGGCGCCAGAGTCCACAATGTCATCCTCTTCATCTTCCGGTTGTTGCTTTTCTGCAGCCTTCACCTCTTCTGCCTTCCTCTTTTCTGCCTCCTCTCGCTCTGCTTTTTGACGAGCTAATGTCTCGCTTTTAGGAGGTCGCCCGCGTTTCCGTTTCATTGGCATTTCACCTAAAAATAATAATAATAAAGACAAAATAAAAATAACTGTTACTATCAAGTCAGCTATGTCATTTACAGAGAGACACCATCATCAGAATCCTTACCAGCAGGTTTAAAGTGTTTGTCCCTCATGTGGTTGATGAGTGTGTCTTTGGAAACACTTTTGTACGGACACATCTTGCACTTGAACTGATGTACGATCACCACCTCCATCATCTCCTCTAACTCAGCCAGGTTTGGCTGGTGGTCTCCTGAACCCCCCGGTATGGCTGATGTGTCCAAGTCTCTGGAGAACCCAGATTCGTCTTGGGAGCCTTGAGGCTCCTCTCGGCTTGGGGAGCTCTGTTGGACCGGTTCAGGTTCTTGATTAGAAGCATATGTGCCACTGCTGCTGATGTACAAACTAGGTTGACTCTCATTACATTCCAGCGCCTCAGGAAGTCCACCTGTGCCTGCTGTGTCTGCAAGCGGGTGGTCTGATGAGGAGCTGTCATCATGATAGAGGGATGCCTCGGGGCCGTTACTGTTCTCTGTATAGCAGGAGTGCTGTGGCTGCTGCTGAGAGTGCTGTGGCTGATCTGGATCCTGGTTCTGCTCATCATCCTCATCATGTCTTGTCTGATATTGTGAACAGCCAGGCTGCTCAGAGTCTGCAGCCGCAACACATTCCCCTCCAGACTCTCCTGCGTACTGTCGACTTGTCTGGGTCCGGTGGTCTGCGCTGCTGTCGATGTAGTTGCGTGAATGATGAGGCTGGTTTCTCTCATCTGCTGCACGATGGAGATAACCGGTGCTGCAGTCCACCACATAGTGACTTCTGCTGGTAGGGTTTGAGTCAGCTCCACTGCATTCCACGTATCCAGGAAGGTCCTGGTCACTGTTATTCCCACTGTAGTCAGGGAACCCTGTCTGGGAGCGAGTCTGGTCAGGTTCCTCACCCGAACACTCCAGAAATGACGAAGAAGACTCCTCAGTCTGGTCTGGACCATCCGCGCTGCAGTCCATATACTGAGAAGGATGGGAATGTTGGGGCTGGTCAGGCTGGTTGCTGCTCTCTTCTCTGTAACCGGAGTGTCCCGGATGATCATCAGGCTGATCTGGTTCAAGATTGCCCTGCAGGTCTCCCTGATCCTGGCAGGTGGATGTGGGGCCTTCAGCATGAGCCTCTACAACTACACGGTTAGACATGGCCGAAGATGACATCTGTGCTACCATAGGAGCCCCTGCGTTATCCAAAAAACAGAGACAGTTTTGAAAACATTCACTTAGTTCTACAGAGTACATATCGAAAAAAAAGTAGAGATTATCTTTTTACTGGACTGAAATTCATGAAAACTAGGCCTTACATTTATGTGACACAAAGCAACATAAGGATAAAGATTGTTTAGCTGCTCTTCAAATAAACATTTCATGAAGGTGATGGTAGTATTTAAAGTGGGCTGACGGATGAAACACGCTTACCGTCATCTGGTCCTTGTAAAATCAGATACTGGGTAGTTTCTGCACCTCCATCCTCTGCACTGGTCACAGCTATACAACCTTAAATAAACATATCAGCAGATATCACGCAGTGCCTCGAAAAAGACTTGTTAAACCTTGAACTTTTCCACATTTTTGTACATTACTGGGATTTAGAACTGGGATTTTATGTGTCATAAGAATGCAAGAAGAAGGAAAATTAAATACAGTTTACTTTTTTTTTTTTTTTTTACAAATAAAAATCTAAAAAGGGTGTGGAGAGCATTTAAAGGTAATCCTCTTCACTCTGACATAGATAAATAAACTATATCCAGTGCAATGAATTCCCTCCAGAAGTCAACCAATTAAAAATGTAAGTTAATCTCTCCTTAATTTATTCTCAGCATAAATCCAGCTGTTCTAAGGAGGTCAGGGATCAGTTCAGAGAACCTTAAAAGTCATGGTTATAAAACAATATTCCAAGATTTTAAAATGTCAGAGGTCCGTTCAGTCATCACCTGAAAACAGAAAGAGCAGAACACAGCAGCAAACCTACAAAGAAATTCCCAATCACCTACACTTAAAGATTAGACATTGATTAGAAAAGGAGCCAAAAAGCTATTGGTAACTCTAAAAGAGATGCAGAGATCCACAACTCAGGTGAGATAATCTGTCAACAGGACAACTCTTAGTCATGGATGGCACAATTCTGGCCTTTATGGAAGAGTGGCAAAAAGAAAGACATCGTTGACAAAAAGCCATAAGATGTCCTGTTTGCCACAAGCCAACATTATAAGTGGCAAAAAAACTAACATAGTAGTGAGATCATCATGCTGTTGGGATGTTTTTCTTCAGCAAGAAAAGGGAGGTTGGTCAGAAGTGAGTGGAGCTAAATACATAACAATCCTTGTACAAGACTTCCAAAAGATTTGAGGCTGGGTTGCTTCACCTTCCAGCAGAACAACTTCCCTAAATCTAAATCCAGAGATTCAATGAAAAAAATTCAATCAAAGCATATTCATGCGTTAGAATGGTCCAGTCAAAGTCCAGACCTAAATCTGTTAGAGAATTAGTGGCAAGACTCATGCACTGCTTTGTCTTGGACTTTCTCATAAAATTCCAATAATTTTTTTTTTAACATCGTTCAAAGCTATGACCAATTTCCCATGGCTTAGTAAACTAGGAAAAGATGAAAAGTGTCAAATCCTTATTCAGAAATACCATTCATGAGATCAGGACCGATGGTGGACTCTATGATTTTGTCGATTGCAGACCCCAGATCTGATGATGTAGAGGCAGTGGAGTCAGACACCATCATAGCTCCTTCTGACACAGCACTGGAGTGGACCAGAACTTGAACCGATTCAGACACCAGCACTGACTGGGTCACCGTAGAGACACTGGACACGCTGGTGGACTGAGCCACGGAAGACGAGTCTGGAAGATGAACTGAAGAAACTCTGACATCTGTACTGGAGCTGGTCTCTGGAATGAACACCTGGAAAAGAAGAGGAAACAGCACATTGTCTTCTGATTGGCTTAGTTACATTCAAGTTGTCTTTCGCAAGAGAACCTTCAGAAAACCTTACCATGAGTCCTTCTGAGCTCTGTCCCACATGACAGTCTGACTCTGGGGCCTGCGCATGGGAAGCAGCAGCGTCACTGCTGTCTGCAGACATCGCCTCTGATGATTCCATTCCCATGCCGCTTTCAGACGGCTCCTCCATCCCCGATGGGCCTGCATCACTGCTGCTTTCCACCTCATTCTCCTCTGACTCCATTACTACAACAACAACAAAAAAAGTTTTATTTTTAACACATATATCAAACATTCCCAGGAGTTTAAAGCTCAAGGTACAAACATCTTAGCGATGTTAATTAAATGTTAAATCTTAAAGGTAGATTTTGCACAGATGTAAAAAAAAAAAAGTAACTAGAAGCTAAAAGGTAAAGAATAAATGCCCTAAAAGATCATGGGACATAATACATTTTAATAAACTTCAACATTTTAACACAAAAATATCACTTTGTAAGAGATTTATAACTTTGTTTCTCTCTTTATCCTAAATTCATGTAATGTTTTTTTTAACTCTCATATGCTTCGTCTGTTTTTTTTTACTTTATACCCTAATCATGTAAAGCACCTTGAATTACCTTGAGTTTAAAGTGTGCTTTACAAATAAAATTGCCTTGCCTTGCCTTAAGAAGGTATTAATCTAGTTCTTAGCCCCATCATTTCAAGGCTTAATTATTTAGCTTCCGCCCACCTTTCATCCAAACAAAAGCATTCTGCTTAACATGATGATATTGCAGTGATTTGATATTTGTTTCAAGTTTGTCTTTGCAATGTATCAAAGCACTTTACAGCAATGGATGCGCTCAGTTAGGTCGGGCTGATGATTATCAGAGTACAAAGTCTATAGAAAATTGTAAAAAAAACACAAAAAAACTAAATAATATTATTTTTTACAGTTTTACATACACCACATGTACTCATCTGATTGTTTTAATCAGGGCCACTTAATGCTTTGATGGTAAGCTGTAAAATTCTCAATAAAAACTATTTAATGAACCCACAAAAAAGAAAGAAAGAAAAAACAAAGGTGTCTCTCTTTTTGATACCAGCATTAATCTTATAACTTGGAGTGGGTAGTTTGCAACATAACAGTGTCAACGAATACATCTGAGTTTCCCTTTAATCATTTGTCCTGCATCGTAGTTTTGTTCTCAAAGATCCCAATGTTTGTTGAATTTAACAAGCTTGCATTCGGGGAAGGTGGGAATAAACGTGATTTGCATTGTTCATAATTCTTCTTGGTTACTATTTATTTGGTTGTCCATGGGCATTAGCTAACAAATCAGCAGAAAAGCTAACTGGTTAGCATGTTGTTGGCTCAGTGGGATTACTGGAATGCATTTTATGATGTTATAATATAAACAGCCCTTGTTTTAAGTGATGTAAGGCTGTCGTTATGCAAAAATAAAGCGATCCCAAACACAGAAACGTAGCAATACCCCAGAACAAGGCAATTTGTCACAGACGGTGGCGATTAGCTGTTAGGAGCAGGCCTAGCTGCCCTTCACCCTGCCTGCTCCGCGTCGCCATTCTACACCACACAGCCGTCTTTTCCATTCAGGCATTCTGTGAGCTCTCCTGGCCCGGGGACCTCGAGGGCCTGAGCGGCGACAGACCGTCCAAATACCCTCCCTGAAGAAAATAAAAACATTTTCCCTCCTCGACATCAGAATTGTTGCTCTTTTTTCTTACCCTGTATTTTTGAGGAGACGAGTATCCTGTAGCGTAGAGGCGCCGCGTAGATCACAACATAGTAACCGATAATTGTCGATTCTTTCTAGTCGGGCGCCATGAGTATCTCCTCGCTTCCTGTCTCTGCAACCGGATCTTATTTATTGTTTTTGTTGTAAACACCACTTTTGGAGACTTCCTTGTTAAACATCTCAGATGTAAGTTTCTGCTTTTACCGTATATCAGTCCCTAATAAGATCCGGGTAATAATCTGATATCTGTATCATTTTGTGGACTATTGTTTTTAGAGGAGGACGTATTACACAGAAGTGCGGAGGAATATTAGGCTTAGGCTTGCCCTTTTAATACGATCTGTCAGGTATTTAATTTGCTGTGGTGCATTTCTTTGATCAGAATCAAAATGATCACAACTGTTTGTTCAACTTCCACATTTAGTCCTTTGTGCACATAATAGTAGCAATTTCTAATTTCCTCTAATAAATAGCAAATCCATTTGGACAAGCATCCATTACTTTCATACAATGTTCTGTTGTTTTATAACTTTATCATTTGTTTTTGTTAAGTCACTCAAAGTTAACTATACTTAGGAACGCTAAATAGTCATCCCCCATAAAAGCAGAAGAGCTAATTTCATTGCTGAAGTCATTCCCGGAGCGGGCTAATCAAAAATTGTACTCACGAGTAGCACTACCTAAGCAAAAGTAAACAGTGAAAAATTACTCAAGTAAGACCAAATAAGTATTTGGTAAAAAGGCTACTCAAATACCGAGTAACTGATCATAACATATGGTTTAATATTTTAAAATGATGTAATAATTAAGGCAAATATACAGTTATGTGTAAATTCTGATATTTTAAAGACATAAAAAAGATAAATCTACATGCATAGCACAATTAGAAAATAAGTTCAGGCAGAAGAAACACTTTTCCAAATCCTCATAAAACTTATGAAACCAATACTTATAGGAGGTAATGGTTATATGTTTGAAAATGGTAAAGTAGTTTCCTGTGACAATTTACATGGGTTACTGTATAATCGCTTGACCTTTAAAAGTAATAAGTACGGTGCGGCAAAATACACCAATTGTTTGTTTTTTTCAAAAGGTTACTCAAGTAAATTTAACTGAGAAAATGTTACTACTACCTACCTCTGGTCCTTACATACAATCATTTTGAAAAAGTTGTCTAAATATGTAAATTTTTATGCATTTCTTTTTCATTATTTCCTAAAAACAAATTAGAATAGCAAAATCCTTACACAGTAAAAATGGGAAGCATACGTATTCAGTGTATTGTACTCATTTACCTCACTAAATACAGTAATGTGTAACTTAAGTGTAGATTTCAAGTGGTGTTACTAGTGACTTTTCTGCCTTTGTAAACGGAGTAAACTGTCATAAAAACATGACAAATTAATGTGAAAAAATTGTGGGATTTAAACACTAGGGGGAGACATTTGCGCATTGTTTAATGATGACGCTAATGAACAAATATTTTTATGTTATTTATCCCATGCTACCACCCATTTTTGTTACATGTAGTGTCTTTGAAAAAGCCTTTTAAGAAAGTAGTATAAGAAGAAAAAAGTGGGAAAGAAAGAAATGGACTGAAAACACAGCTTTTTTTTTCAAATATATTGATCTAAGCCAAGGATGATAAAGGCTGTGTCACTCGCAACTTAGTAGTTTTCCACAAATATGTCCTCAATCAGAGATCTCTGTCTGGAGATACGTTTATAGATGTGTGAAGGGCAACGCATTAATGTAAAAGTGCATCTCAATACATCAGAATGTTATCAATAAATACATTTATTGAGTTGAGTAACTTAAAAAAGGTAGATTCATACCAGTTTCTTGGAAAGGGACAATGTTGAATAAGATGTGTTAGAAATATTTTCAATACTGACTGCTTGGTTCACATTTATCCTGCAGTTATTACCCAGTCATTATGAAAGAAGCTGGCTGCTCACAATGTGCCTTATCAAAGCATAATAATGTAAAGTTTATTGGAAGGAATAAAGTGGGACAGAAGAAGATTCACAGGGGGTGGAGTAAATACTTCAAGAGCTACCAGATGTATCCAGGAACAGGCAATAACTAGCTCTTTCCTTGTGTCAAGCCAGTGGATCCTAAAATTTGGGTTGTGACCCCACCTAGGGTCACCAGTGGAGTGGAGTGTAAATGTGGAGGGTTGAGATACTCTTCAAAATCAAACTAAATAATAAATATGACAAAAAGAAAGCATATTCAAGCTATTTGTTGAAGTCACCAGCGTCTTTCACTGTTATTGTCCAAAAAAGTTTGGAAACCAAACAATTCCTGAACCAGAGACATCTTCAAAAGCATCTTACCTGGGTTAGGGAGAAAAAGTGCTGGAATTTCGATCCAGCAGTTTATTTTTTATCTTAAAGGTGATCCTCTTTTAAGATGAAAACAAAGATTGCATCATATGCCATGTCTTAAATTCAATTCAATTCAAATTCAATTCAAAATGACTTTATTAATCCCAAAGGGAAATTAAATGTTGTTGTAACTCATTATGCAAGTTCCTTCAAAGATTTGTTGTAGATGCTGATGGCTGTGGGTAGGGATGATCTCTTGTAGCTCTCTGCAGATCTGAAGAAACCTCTGACTGAAGACGCTCTGTAGTTGTATGACAGTCTGATGTAGAGGATGCTCTGGATCTATGGCGTCTTCTTTTCAACCACTTCAGGGTTTTGTGGCTGTAGTTGAGGTATTATTTGAGCTTTTGTGATGTTAATCAGCTGCTGCCAGTTGTAAACCACCTTGTTGCCATGGTTATGCATTATAACAAATGTCCAAAAATAAAAAGTATCAGCAAAAATCCTTCCAGCTGCACAGCATTCAAAACCAGAGAGAACAGTTGTCCACAAAAACAATGTTTCTACCAGAAATGGAAGAATTAAAGTTTAAAAAAAGAAAAAATATGAACCAAAGTAACAGAGCTACTCCAACATGCTGCCACCTTGAGCGGCGCAATTCCGAAATGTAGAAGGAGCTCCAGCCAAGTACATAGTGAATATATTGTGTACAAAGGAATACTTTTCAGTAAATCAGTATTTGTATAGTAAAAACATTTTTTATTGGACTTGTATAATATTAACATTTTCCAAGAAATGTTTGCAATTTTTATTTTGATATAAACCATTATCTTCTACATTAAAAGGAAATAATTACTAGAGAGATACCACTCTGTATGCAACAAATCTAAATGTATCTCTTTTTGAATTGAACAACTGAAATAAAAAAACAACATTGTGATGAGATTATTATTATTATCTTATTTATTGAGAGAAATGTGTACAGATTTTTCATTTCTGGACAAACTTTCTCATCTTGTCCCAAAAAAACATCTGAGATCCTCCATGCTAAAACTGTTTAATTACAGTCATCTCCAATCTCTCCTCCTGTCAACATATCCCTCTGCTGCCTCCTCAGAGCTCTGTAGGTACACATCTCAAAGAGGAAGCCACATAGGTGTGCAGAGTCAAATAATAATAATAGTAATAAACAAATCTCAAGAGAACATGACGAACTGCATCAGAATTATAGCAAGATGTTTATTAGCAAGTGTTCATAACATCATTTTTGTTATCTAAAAATGTACATTTTGTTTTTGCATTTTGGAGGTAGTTATAGTAAATTCTGTCATGGCTTGAGAGCAAAAAATAAACGTTCATTAACATTGCAATACGGCTTTTTTTGTAACAAGTAATTAGTTTCCTGCACAGCTTGACTGGACTTGGTGTCTATGAAGACAAAATGAGCCATCTGTTACTCTCTCCTGCCAGCTCTATCAATCATGGTTTTGATGTCTCCACAAAGAGGGGAGATCCTGAAAATGTATTCACCAAAATTAAATCCTAAGAACAGCATCTTATAGTAAGATACATTTTCGACTGCAGTGAAGTGTAAACTAGCAAGGATCTGACAAAACAGGTTTTTCTGTGTGGAAGATGTATTTTTTTCCTTAAACTGATGTGGCCTTTTTCTGCACTGTGTATTTAAATTTGCCTGTTGGATGTGGTGACTACAGAAGCCATTGAAGTACAGTGAACTCCTTCTCATGTTCAGCAAAACCACTTTGAGACAATTTGGTCTGTTTGATATGGTGCTCAAGAATACATCAAGACATGCTTGAATAATCCATTAGAAAATGGATACAATGTGAACACAAACAGATAGGCATGGTCAGCAATAATACCAAGATAGGCTGTGGTATATAAAAAATGGTCAGTTGGTGTTTATGTATGTATGGATGTATGGATGGATGTATGGATGTATGGATGTATGTATGTATGGCTGGATGTATGTATGGCTGGATGTATGTATGTATGGATGGATGGATGGATGGATGGATGGATGGATGGGGGACTCCATAATCAGAAACGTGAGGATGAGAGGAGCCCTCACTCTGTGTTTCCCAGGAGCCACTGTCTTACACATAAGTGGTAAATTTTCCACATTTTATTTGCAGCGTTGATTTATATAGGTGCTGTTCTCCAAAAATGTTATCTCATCTGATATCACACATCTGATATCACACATGCACAACTTACAAAATGATTTGTAAAAATTTGAGGAAATTTTATATGTGGATGTGGATACAAGAGTATTTCCAACCAATTAAAAAAATACATTTTAAATTCTGAGTCCATATAAAATAATACACAGGCAGATGTAATTATGCAAAAAGTACATTCTGAAAAATTTACTCGGAAAACATTGTGGGATTTAAACACTAGGGGGAGACATGTGCGCATTGTTTAATAATGACGCTAATGAACAAATATTTTTATGTTATTTACCTGTCGCCTGACATACCACCCACATAACCCGGTCCTTTCTGACCACTTCTTGATAACTTTTAAATTAACTTTAACTGACCATCTTAAATCTCAAAGAAAATGTCATTATATTAGAGCTTTATCAGACAACGCTGTAACAATTTTTAAAGAATCTGTTCCATTCTTACTTTCCTTAGTGTCTCAGAGTAACACAGTGGATGGCAGCAATTCTATCTCTAACCCTTCAGAAATTGATGCTCTGGTTCACAGCGTTACGTCCTCATTGCGTTTGGCATTAGATAGTGTAGCCCCCTTAAAAAAGAAAGTGGCTAGCCATAGGATGCTGACTCCTTGGTTTAACGCAGAGTTGCGTACTTTAAAGCAGATTACTAGGAGGTTGGAGAGAAAATGGCACTCTGCACATCTAGAGGATTCCTATTTAATCTGAAATAACAGTCTACTGCTGTATATAAAGACCCTTCGACAAGCTAGAACAGCATATTTTTCATCATTAATAGAGGCGAATAAAATCAATCCTAGGTTTCTTTCTGGTACAGTTGCCAAACTTACACAGAGTCATAGCTCTGTTGAGCCAACTATTCCCCCAGCTCTTAGCAGTGATGATTTTATGGGATTCTTCATAAATAAAATTAATCATTGGCATCCCCCCAAACATTATTACTTCTTCCTCAGTAAATGAGGCAGGATCGGAAAGAACTGTGCTTAGGCTGTTTTGATTCAGTCGAGCTTTCGGAATTATCAAAAATATTAGCCTCATCTAAACGTTCAACTTGTATGTTGGACCCAATTCCAACCAAATTATTTAAAGAAGTGTTCCATTTGGTTCCTGGCCCCATTTTGGTTATGATGAATTTATCCTTAGTAAACGGATACGTACCACGAGAATTTAAAATAGCTGTAATTAAACCTTTACTCAAGAAACCTTCCCTTGATCAAGATGACTTAGTGAATTACAGACATATAGCTAACCTTCCTTTCTTATCCGAAGTCCTTGAGAAAATTGTTGCTAATCAAGTCTGTGAGCATCTAAACAGTAACGAGCTGTTTGAAGAGTTTCAGTCAGGTTTTAGAGCTCATCATAGCACTGAAACAGCACTGGTGAAGGTTACTAATGATATTCTCATGGCCTCAGATAATGGACTTGTGTCTGTTCTGGTTTTGTTAGATCTCAGTGCTGCTTTTGACACAGTCAATCATAATATTCTCTTAGAAAGGCTTGAACATGTTGCAGGGATCAAAGGAACAGCACTAGGCTGGTTTAAATAATATTTGTCTGATAGATTCCAGTTTGTTCATCTAAATGCTAAATCTTCTTCAGTCTCAAGGGTTACTTGTGGAGTTCCACAGGGTTCTGTGCTTGGACGTATTCTTTTCACCATATATATGCTCCCAATTGGTAGAATCATTAGACAGCAATGGATACATTTTCACAGCTATGCCAATGATACACAACTATATTTATCCATAAATACTGATGAACCCAGTCAGTTAGGTAGATTACAGGCATGTCTGGAAGACATAAAAACATGGATGACTCTAAACATTTTGCTCTTAAATTCTGACAAGACAGAAGTTGCTGTCTTTGGACCAGAAGTTCTAAAAAAGAAACTGATTAGTCAATCACTTCATCTGGATGGCAATAAATTGGCCCCCAGTAATAACGTAAAGAACCTCAGCGTTATTTTTGACCAAGACTTGATACTTATATCCCATATTAAACAGGTTTGTAGGATTTCTTTCTTCACCTCCAGAATATTGCTAAAATTAGAAGCATCTTGTCCAGGAGTGATGCTGAGAAACTAGTCCATGCATTTGTTACCTCAAGGCTGGACTACTGTAATTCTTTACTATCAGGTACTCCACAAAATGCCATTAAAAGTCTTCAGTTGATCCAAAATGCGGCAGCAAGAGTTCCGATGAATATTAAAAAGAGAGATCACATTTCTCCGGTTTTAGCTTCCCTTCATTGGCTCCCTGTTAAATCCAGAATAGAATTTAAGATCCTTCTTCTTACATACAAAGCCCTTAATAATCAAGCTCCATCATACATCAGAGATCTAATTGTTTGATATGTTCCCAACAGACTCTTATCCCTGAATATTTAGCCCTCCTCTATCACCGTCGTTATCAAATCAAATCAAACTTTATTTATAAAGCGCTTTTCAAACCACAACAAAGTTTCTCAAAGTGCTTTACAGATTAAAATGACCCCCCCCCCCCCCCCCCCCCCCCCCCCTTTCCCAAAACCCAAAAGTAAAAAACATCACCACAACTATACTCCCCCATCTCTCATGCACGCACACACATAAAAGCAACAATAGACAAAACCAAAACGGGCTGAGTACAGATGAGCCAGGAAACGTCATCATGGGAGCCATCTACATCGGCAGCAGCAGATCAACAGCAGCAGCCAAGGCACTGACCCAGGGAGCCCAGAGGAGGGAGGGCTGGTACCCCCATCTCCACCCAAGCACCACCTGGAGAGCACCAAGGCAGCCACAGCCGACCACCGCTCCCGAGGCAGAGGGCTCCCACAGAGGAAACACTGGAAGGAAGACTAAAATAAGTTCAAATATTAAAATTACAACAATTATAAGATATGATCAAATTAAAATGCAAAGCAGATAAACAATATTTGATAAATAGCCAGCTAAAAGCTAAAAAGAAATTCAATCAAATAAAACATGCAGAGGAATTAAACAGATTTAATAAATAATAATTAGTTAAAAGCGATATTAAAAAGTTGAGTCTTGAGCCTACTCTTAAAAACATGAACGTTCTCTGCAGCACTGAGGTCCTCTGGCAGCCTGTTCCAGAGGTGAGGGCCATAATAACAGCAAGACGCCTCACCATGAGTGTGTGTTCTGACTTTGGGGGTGACAAGGAGACGGCTGCCAGAGGAGCACAGAGACCGCGACGGTTCATATGGTAAAAGCAATTCCGAAAGATAAGAAGGCCCAAGACAATTAAGACACCTAACAATTATTATAAGAATCTTAAAATCGATCCTAAAATATACGGGAGCCAATGCAGTGATTCTAAGACTGGTGTAATGTGCTCCCGCCTCCTAGTCTTAGTCAGGACACGTGCTGCTGAATTTTGTAAAAGCTGTAAACCTGAGATATACTTTTTGGGAAGACCAGAAAGCAGGGCATTACAGTAATCAATCCTACTGGTGATAAAAGCTTGCATCAGCGTCTCCGTATTGGCCAGAGAGAGAATGGGGCGGACTCTGGCGATGTTCTTTAAGTGATAAAAACCTATTTTAGTAATATTTTTTATATGAGGAATAAAAGTCTTGTCTACCCCAAGTTCTTCACTTGTAAAGAAGGATTAAAAGACAGTGATTGTAGTTTTGGTAAAAGATTATCTCTCTGAGCCTCAGGACCGATGACTAAAACTTCAGTTTTGTCCTGGTTGAGCTGGAGAAAGTTTTCTGCCATCCAGGATTTAATGTCTAAAATGAAGTTAAAAAGTGCATCCATTGGCCTTGTGTCATCAGGAGACATGGAGATGTATAACTGTGTATCATCAGCATAACTGTAAAGGTTAACTCCATGTCTTCTGATGACACTGCCAAGAGGGAGCATATAAAGGTTAAAAAGAACTGGGCCTAAAATCGAACCCTGGGGCACACCACATGTAATCTTGTGGGCCTTAGAGGAGCAGGTATCTAAACTTACCATAAAAGTCCTGTCTGTGAGATAGGATGTGAACCATTTGTGAACAGCACCAGAGAGGCCAATCTGTTTTAAAAGTGCCATATTAATAGTGGTTGGAGATGGAGTGACTGTATGATTTACTGGAGGTGGGATTTTTAGCAACTGTTTAAGATTATTTGGGTTGCATTTGTTCACTTTATGATTATTTGTTCGCTCTCTGCTGATAATTACAGGAATGAAAGAAGTGGGGCAAGGTACAAGTCCGATATGTGAGTTACTGTTAAAATCAGGACTGAGTTCATAGGAGCAGGGACAAGCTGGACATCAGGATGTGGTTGAAGAGGCACAATATTGGCTTTATAGGCAATTGTAACATTTTTTGGGGCAGGAAGCACCTGTTTAGACCAGATGGGCTCCATCTCAATAGACAAGGCACTCGTACACTGGCATTGAGCCTGGCATGTCCACGTACCCCCCCCTGTCAACTACACTGCTCGCAGCTGTCCCTGCCCTCTCTGTTCCCTCCACCACATCCTGATGTGCAGCTGGTCCCTGCTCCTACGAACTCACCCCTGATTTTAACAGTACCTCACATACTGGACTTGGACCTTGTTCTACATCCTTCATACCTGTTATTATCAGCAGAGAGTGGACTAAAAATCATAAACCGAACAAATGCAACCCCAATAATCTCAAAAAGTTAGCAAAAGCCCCACTTTCAGTAAATCATACGGTCACTCATAATTATTGATGACGTTTTAGTTTAACATGTTTATTAAAGATCATCGGGGCACCAATCTCAGAATTCATATACTTTTAATTAAACCGGACCGTCAGTCTCTTCTGAAAAGGTGGAGTCCGTCCGCGGGGATTTAACAAACTTTACAGCACACACTGAAGGAGAACAGGAAACTTCTCGTTAATTAAGCAAATTTATTAATAAAATAGGTCAACCTTCCAGCCAAACATTTCATTTATAATTTCCATCTATTCTAACGCATGCAAAAATACAGAACAAAGTTAACGTTGAGGGGGGAGTTATGGCGTGTGTGTGTGTGTGTGTGTGTGTGTGTGTGTGTGTGTGTGTGTGTGGGAGACATTGAGTGAATTAGGGGGGTTTAGCTTACACCCTCAATACATCATCAATAACCCAAACCTTATCAGTTGGCGCGATTGGCTCTCAAAGGAGGACAAAGAAAGACTGCGTGGCGATTCAACAAAGGCTAGTTTCAATTAGCAATGGTGGCTTAAACAAAGGGAAAGGGGATGACAGAAAAATGGAATCAACGCGGGGCCACGCGACCTGTCTAAACAGACACGCGCCGACCGCAGCGGACAATACAACAAGCCGGGAAATAATACAATATTATATACTGCTTCTGGTTGCAACCAGAGTAAAATAATAAAACACAAAGCATGCAAACATTCAGGGTCAGCCTACGGCGACGCCAGACGACCAAGAATAACAGTGGTTTACAAGTTCACAAACTTATATCAACCAACAGAAAAACGGGATATAGCCTAACCCGTTGGACCTAACTCTCCTCTACCCAGACCCTCAGAGATAAACCAGGTTTATCCTACTTGGTGATGGCTCTTTTCACAGTCCACGACGAATGTTGTAGAACGGCCTGAAAGTGTCCAGTTTAAAGGAGCGGTTTGCGTAAAACCATTAGAAGGCGGACTTGTCCAATTTTAGGCACTGTGGGGTTCAGGCCTATTTCAATAGAGCTCAGAGGCCTGCGGACTTCCTGGTTACACGGACGGGAAGTCTGTTTGCTTGGCCGGTTCACTTCGAAGTTTAAAAAGGGGAGTTCTTCCTGGTCCAGCAGGTTTGTTCTGTAAAGCACTTTGTGATGCAACTTCTTGTATGAAAAGCGTTTTATAAATAAAGTTTGATTTGATTTTAACGAAAAAGGGGAAAGTTTGTCAGCAGTGAAGTAAAGCGTGTCCTTGCGGCTCCGCGAGTAGGAACCAAAAGACCATGCTTTTAGTTTTTGCATCCCCTTTATCAACTCAGTGATGTCATCACTGGCCACAGACCAATGGGAATGGGTTGAGGGTGGCACAACGGATGCTGGGAGATCCAGTTTGTTCAGTAAAAGGATGCTGGGAGATGCAGTTTGTTCAGTAAAAGGCGATAGCCTCAACATTTGATAAAGTTTTCTCCTCAGTGAGGCCCACCACATGTGTTTTTTATCCGATTCCCACTTCGTTTTTTAAGCAATTTTATGGATCTTTTAGGGATGAGATTTTCAATTTCAATTCAATTTCAATTCAGTTTATTTATATAGCGCCAATTCACAACAGATGTCATCTCAAGGCACTTAACAAGAAGTCATTTCAATACATTTATACAAACATTCCAATCAGTTAAAAAGTTTCCTATTTAAGGAATCCCAGCAGATTGTGTCAGTCATTGGCGTGAGGTTGGGCAGACTTTCCAACCACAGCAATCCTTCAGCAATCCCTCATACTGAGCAAGCATATAGCGACGGTGGAGAGGAAAAACTCCCCTTTAACAGGAAGAAACCTCCAACAGAACCAGGCTCAGTAGGAGCGGCCATCTGCCACGACCGTCTGGGGGTTTGAGAAGACAGAGCAGAGACACAGAAGGAACAGAAGATCTGATATAAGAGAACTTGCTATGTTACAGAAAGTAAAAAGTTGATAACAGGACACAGTGGATGTTCAGTTACTGGGAGGATCATCCCAGTCGATGCCCCCCGTCCAACAGGGCATTGCAGCCAAGCAGGATACCAGACCAGGTATATCTTCTATGGAGAGAAAAACACTGAGAGAAAACAAAGTTAACAGTCGAATCATCATTTTAACCATGATGGATTGCTCCCTTCAGACGGGGGTCTTTCCTGTAGTGAGGCCCCTGTTGACAGGGTAGCCCCAGGGTCTTAAAAGTCTTAAAAAAGTCTTAAATTTCCTGTTTCCAAATTAAGGCCTTAAAAAGTCTAAAATTATTTTGCTAAATTCTTAATTTTTTGTGCAAAGGTCTTAAATTTTTATCATACTAGCCTATTTATGTATTTAAAATTTATAATTTTTAGCTTTGGTGTCCATTTATAGCCAAACATCACGTCGCTGGGCGTTTAACTTCTTGGAGCATTCGCAAACAATACTTCGCACGATCGCGCCAGCGTCAACGCAACAACGTAATTACACGAGAGGAAACATC
Organism: Valencia hispanica; assembly: GCA_963556495.2. Lineage (NCBI taxonomy): Eukaryota > Metazoa > Chordata > Actinopteri > Cyprinodontiformes > Valenciidae > Valencia > Valencia hispanica. The sequence continues at coordinate 26,240,083 of OY747709.1, forward strand.
ACAAAATGGGGAAGTGTCGCTTTAATTCACAGTGGCTTAGAGATCCAAAATATAGCAATTGGGTCAGAGGTTCCGGGCAGCGACATCAAAGCAAGATGCCGTTTGTGCTGGAAAACATTCAACCTGACTACTTTAGGTCATCTCGCTTTGGACTCTCACATGAAGAGTGTAAAACACACGGCATCTGCCCGCCACGGCCAGCCGCCCATTGTTCAGTTCTTCACGGCACAACCTTCGCTGCCTCAGACATCATTGCTAACATCAGCAGCGCAAAGTCATTTCAGTGGAGCACCAACGCTTCGGGCAGAAGTGCTATGGATTTTAAAAACATTTACGGACCACCACTCTTACAGCTCGAATGAAGGCATCAGTGAACTGTTTATGGTGATGTTCGCGGACTTATTAAGTCGCTGCAACGTTCACCTGCGGCAAGAACAAGACCTCATACTAGGGATGAACCGATATGAAAATTTGGGCCGATACCGATGTCCGATATTAATAATCCCGCTGCTATGGCCGATTACCGATACGCACCGATATGGTATACGGTATATTTCCCTACACTTTCGACACTGTGGAAAATCAACCATACCATCTACATCGTTTCTCTGCGTGAGTTAAACACCCCCACATTCCTGCGCCGCATCACTATCGCTGTCACATGACCAAACAAACACCCCATGGATAACACCCCCCCCCCCGAAACACAGACAGAAACGTCAAAAAGATGGAAATAAATAAACATCTGTTGTTAATATCGGCCCTCTGTTATGGAAAGCCGTTTGAGCATTTATTAGATATTTTTGATATCCAACTTTAAATCCATGTACTAGTACACACTTCATCCTCACTAGTAAGACAATTTGGCAGACTAGTATAACGACTAGGGTGCACTAGTATAACGACTGTGTCTTACTTGTCACGTTTTTTCCACTACTAGTGCCACTTTTGGACTACTAGTATGCAATCAAACCTTACTAGTAAACTACTGTGCAGCACTAGTGACACTACTAGACCCAACTAGTAGGCATGTGTCACGCACTAGTAGCCTCCTGAACCCTACTAGTAGCGCAAAAATACCGACTAGTAGCACTAGTAAGGCATTTTGACCTCACTAAATGTACTGGTAAGAGACAAAATGTCCACTAGTAGAACTAGTGGGGTGGTTTTTTTCTTACTAGTACTACTAGTAACAACGAAGATGCTCACTAGTAGTACTAGTGAAAGCTAAAATATCCACTAGTGGTACTAGTGAGGATGTGTTTTACCTTACTAGTAAAACTAGTAAAAGCCAGACAGTCTACTAGTAGCACTAGTGAGACTTTTATCATATTAATAGTACTACAAGAAAAGGCCAACATGTCTACTAGTGCTACTAGTGAGGCATGTTTTACTCTACTAGTACTATTAGTAAGGGCATCTGTATGCCATCTGTATGCTACTAGTACTACTAATGCAGCACTAGATGTTAACTGGTAGAAATTTATGATGTCACTAGTAGCACTAGCGGTACAGAATTGTCAACTAGTGCACAGTTTTCCCTCACTAGTAAGATGTAGCTGTCCTACTAGTATGCCAAAGTTGTCATACCAGTGTGCAGAAATGTCTCACATGTTAAAGGTATGTTGCACTAGTAGTATGTAGTCACGCACTAGTAGTGTGTAATTGCATACTAGTGGTATACTAGTTGCGAACTAGTGATGCGCAGATGAGCATTAGTACAGCCAAAGCCTTTACATGTGACGTTCAGAAGCTCACGAGTGAGACAAACTTTCTTCTACCAGTCACACTAGTAAAAAGCAAAACCTTGCCACTAGTAACACTAGTGAGCATTTTTGATCTCACTAGTACTACTAGTAAGGTGTAAAAGTCCCCTACTTGTGCTACTAGTGGATATTTTGCCACTTACTAGTGCTACTAGTACACATTTTGGCCCTTACTAGTAGTACTAGTAGACATGTTGCCCTCTTCTAGTGGTACTAGTGAAATCAAAAAAGTCTCACTAGTGCTACTAGTACACTTTTTGGCTTTTACTAGTGGTACTAGTAAAACCATAATATTGTGTGTTACTGTCCACTAGTGTTGCTAGTGGACATTCTAGCCTTTACTAGTTAACATGTATGTTGCAACATGCAGCCACTAGTGTCACTAGTAGGACTAGTGGACTGCATGTAAATGAGGAAGGTGGGACATGGATTTTGATTGGTGGATGTTCAAACTGTGTGCTTAAAGCCTTAAAGTGTCCACGCTGGATACTAAAGTGTTTAACACCAGTCATTCTAAAAGATGTGCCAATTTTTTTGTTAACTTAATCAGAACTATTTTATTCAGATAGACCCATAAAATAGCCCATGTGGCACCCTTGACATTTTAGTGGCTAAGATATGCACAGAATTACTAATGTAATAGTTTGTTTCATTTCCTCCATAGTCCCTTATTTCTTATTTTCTGGTTCATAACAGTATATTATTGTCATTTGTAGTGCTATGTTTTCAAGTTTTCTAAAGCTGTCAATGTGAGAAAATAAGACAGCTAATTGTTGCCAGCTTTATTAGTCATTTTTTGAATTAAGACAGCATGTACTGTTATGGCAACATGGCCTGACTGTATACAGTACCTGCTAATGTTAGCTTAGCAGCCACTATTGGCACTGGTGGACACTTAGTTGCCACTAGTGGGAATTTCGAGGCCACTAGTAACACTAGTGGCACTAAGCTTAGAAGCTACTAGTAGCACTAGTGGGCATGTAGAGGCCACTAGTAGCCACTTAGCGGCCACTAGTAGCACTAAGCTTAGAAGCCACTATTAGCATTAGAAGCCACTTAGCGGCCACTATTAGCACTAGTAAGAATAAGCTTAGAAGCCACTAGTAGCATTAGAAGCCACTTAGCGGCCACTAGTAGCACTAGTAAGCACTTAGCGGGCACTAGTAGCACTAAGCTTAGAAGCAACTAGTAGCACTAGTGGGCATTTAGAGGCCACTAGTAGCACTAGTGACTAGTGGCCGTTAAGTGCCCACTAGTGCTACTAGTGGACATTTAGAGGCCACTAGTAGCACTAGTAGGCACTTAGCGGCCACTAGTAGCACTAGTAGGCACTTAGCGGCCACTAGTAGCACTAGTAGCACTAAGCTTAGAAGCCACTAGTAGCACTAGTGGGCACTTAACGGCCACTAGTAACACTAGTGGGCATTTTGAGGCCACTAGTAGAACTAGTGGGAACTTAACGGCCACTAGTACCACTAGTAGGCACATTGCAGCCACTAGTAGTACTAGTAGCACTAAGCTTAGAAGCCACTAGTAGGCACATAGCGGCCACTAGTAGAACTAGTAGCACTAAGCTTAGAAGCCACTAGTAGCACTAGTGGGCACTTAACGGCCACTAGTAGTACTAGTAGCACTAAGCTTAGAAGCCACTAGTAGCACTAGTGGGTACTTAACGGCCACTAGTAGGCACACAGCGGCCACTAGTAGCACTAAGCTTAGAAGCCACTAGTAGCACTAGTGGCCTCTAAGTGCCCACTAGTGCTACTAGTGGCCTTGAAAAGCCTACTAGTGCTACTAGTGACCGCTATGTGCCTACTAGTGCTACAAGTGGCCACTATGTGCCTACTAGTGCTACTAGTGGCCACTATGTGCCTACTAGTTCTACTAGTGGCCGCTATGTGCCTACTAGTGGTACTAGTGGCCGTTAAGTGCCCACTAGTGCTACTAGTGGCTTCTAAGCTTAGTGCTACTAGTACTACTAGTGGCCGCTATGTGCCTACTAGTGGTACTAGTGGCCTTAAAATGCCCACTAGTGGTAGTAGTGGCCGTTAAGTGCCCACTAGTGCTACTAGTGGCCTCAAAATGCCCACTAGTGGTACTAGTGGCCGTTAAGTGCCCACTAGTGCTACTAGTGGCTTCTAAGCTTAGTGCTACTAGTGGCCGCTGTGTGCCTACTAGTGGCCGTTAAGTACCCACTAGTGCTACTAGTGGGTTCTAAGCTTAGTGCTACTAGTGCTACTAGTGGCCGCTATGTGCCTACTAGTTCTACTAGTGGCCTCAAAATGCCCACTAGTGGTACTAGTGGCCGCTATGTGCCTACTAGTGGTAGTTAAGTGCCCACTAGTTCTACTGGTGGCCTCAAAATGGCCACTAGTGGTACTAGTGGCCGTTAAATTCCCACTAGTGCTACTAGTGGCTTCTAAGCTTAGTGCTACTAGTGCTACTTGTGGCCGCTATGTGCCCACTAGTCCTACTAGTGGCCTCAAAATGCCCACTAGTGCTACTTGTGGGCACTATGTGGCTACTAGTGATACTAGTGGCCGTTAAGTGCCCACTAGTTCTACTAGTGGCCTCAAAATGCCTACTTGTAGCACTAGTGGTCATTAAGTGCTACTAGTGGGCATTAACAGGCCACTAGTGGGCACCAAAATCAAATGACATCAAGTTTCCAAAAGAGTATTTTAAGTGTTAAGGACAGTGAATAATTATGAAGCATAGGCATACACTTGAATCTGAATGTCAAATTCATTATATAATCAACAAACAACCATTATAGGTTATGTAAAAAGGTAAGACTACCAGTTACAATTAAAATTTTCTCTTTCCCAATCAGCACTAGCTGTTATTTACTGTCGCAGCTTAAACTTCCTCATGATAAGAAAGAGATGCCTATAACATAATCATTAATCATTTTCCTCTCAGACATATATTAGTATGACTTAATTCATTATGTATATAGTACATATATAATAGTTATTTTTAATTATATTATAAATTTTCATTATTGTTATTGCCAAAAACAGTGAAAGTTCATCAGGCTTTATAGGGTTAAATTTTGGCTGAGTGCAATTCTTTCTGAAGAGCCAATAGCAAGAAGTTTCAGTGCATGCTGTCCACACCTCCTAATTAGCATTTTTATTGAATTAATTTGAGTAGTGCTACTAGTGGACAGTTGGACCCGTACTTGTACTACTAGTGGACGTTTTTGCCTTCACTAGTAGCACTCGTAAGATCCTAAATACCCCAACTAGTGCTTCTAGTGGTTGCTCTGGCCCTTACAAGTAGTACTAGTGATATCAAAAATGTCCACTTGTAGTACTAGTGGGATTCGTTTAAGCTTACTATTACTACTAGTATCACCCAAAATGTCCACTAGAACTACTAGTGGAGATTTTGGCTTTCACTAGTACTACTAGTGTGCATCCTTGCTGTTACTAGTAGTACTAGTAAGGGAAAACACACCCCACTAGTACTACTAGTGTGCATTTTGTGTCTTACTAGTAGCACTAGTGAGGTCAAAAATGCCTTACTAGTGCTACTTGTGGGGATGTTTGCGCTACTAGTAGGGTCCAGGAGGCTACTAGTGCGTGACACATGCCTACCAGTTGGGTCTAGTAGTGTCACTAGTGCTGCATAGTAGTTTACTAGTAAGGTTTGATTGCATACTAGTAGTCCAAAAGTGACACTAGTAGTGGAAAAAACGTGACAAGTAAGACACAGTCGTTATACTAGTGCACCCTAATCGTTATACTAGTGTGCCAAATTGTCTTACTAGTGAGGATGAAGTGTGTACTAGTACATGGATTTAAAGTTGGATATCAAAGATATCTAATAAATGCTCAAAAGGCTTTCCATACTCTGTTACTTATCGGACCAATGCCGATATGTTAAAAAACGCCTAACATCGGCCGATACCGATGTTGATGCCGATATATCGTGCATCCCTACCTCATACATAACAAAATTTGACTTGGCCCCATACATATTGAAGGAGTTGGTCAAAGAAGTTAACAAGGCAAGAGGTGGATTTGTCGTGATCTATTATTGTAGTTGTTTATTTATTTTTGGGTGCATGTACAAAAGGGAAGAGAAATTAGGCCTTTAAGCCCTAAATGTGGTTCTTTTAAGTGTACACATCTTTTTTGCACTTTGATACTTTGATTTATTATAGTATGAATATGTTCCAACAAAGCACACAATTTATTTTACTATGTGGCCCTATTGGATTTTCATGACTCCTTAGGCCTTCTGTTGGACCTTACATTGAAGTATTTTATCCCAGGTTTACACTGGGAGTACTTTTTGGGGTCATGACTGTTGATTTTTACAAGCAATGCAGACTAATCCATTCACATTTAAACTACTGTTAATATGCTCTTTTTTGTAATAAAAGTCTAATTATTAAATTTTTTTTTTAGTAATGGTCATTATGGGCATTATGGTGTTTTACGACAGCATGATAAGTGTAATATAGGTCTTAATTTTCATTCAAGTTGTCTTAAAAAGGTCCTAAAAATGTCTAAAATTTGGAGTGGTCAAACCTGGGGAAACCCTGGTTGAAGAAGAGCAATTTAGATTTCAATGATTTAAACAATTTTAGACCGGTATCTAACTTACCGTTTTTAAGCAAAATTTTAGAAACATTTGTTTTAATTCAACTTAATGATTTTATTAATGAACAAGTTGTCCTGGATAAATTTAAGTCTGGCTTTAGGGTGAACCACAGCACAGAGACGGCCCTTTTGAAGATTTTAAATGATTTTAGATTAAACTATGATGCACTGAAGGTGACAGTGTTGGTTCTACTGGATTTAAGCGCTGGCTTTGATATAGTAGACCACACTATTCTTTTAACTCGTTTAAAACAGATTGGCCTCTCTGGTGCTGTTCACATCCTATCTCACAGACAGGACTTTTATTGTAAGTTTAGATACCTGCTCCTCTAGGGTCCATAGGATTACATGTGGTGTGCCCCAGGGTTCGATTTTTGGCCCAGTGCTTTTTAACCTCTATATGCTCCCTCTTGGAAGTGTCATCAGAAGACATGGGAGTTAACTTTCACAGTTATGCTAATGATACACAGTTGTACATCTCCATGTCTCCCAATGACACAAGGCCAATGGATGCACTTTTTAACTGCATTTTAGACATCAAATCCTGGATGGCAGAAAACTTTCTCCAGCTCAACTGGGACAAAACTTTTAGTCATCGGTCCTGAGGCTCAGAGAGAGAAACTTTTACCAAAACCACAATCACTGTCGTTTAATCCTTCTTTACAAGTGAAGAACCTGGGCTTAATTTTTGATTCTGAGCTGACTTTTATCCCTCACAATAAAAATATTACTAAAATAGGTTTTTATCAACTAAAGAACATTGCCAGAGTCCGCCCCATTCTCTCTTGGGGCAACACGGAGACACTGATGCATGCTTTTATCTTCAGTAGAATTGATTACTGTAATGCCCTGCTTTCTGGTCTTCCCAAAAAGAGTATATCAGGTTTACAACTACTACAAAATTTAGCAGCACGTGTCCTGACGAAGACCAGGAGGCGGGAACACATTACACCGGTCTTAAAATCATTGCATTGGCTCCCCGTACATTTCAGGATCGATTTTAAGGTTCTTTTAATGGTTTTTAAGTGTCTTAATGGTCTTGGACCTTCTTATTGTGGTGGAAATTCTGAGGAGTCCTGATGAGATGAAAACGATCAGCTGGTTTCAACAAAGCTTTATTACTTGCAGCAAGGAGAAGTTAAAATAGACTCTACAGTTATTACAAAGACATCTATATCTGTAAGTCATACACCTGAACAGCCCCCTCCCATCCCCATGGACCGGTTAACAATGGTTCCTCAGTTAGTTCTAAAGAGAAAACAACTCCTTATTAGGTATTTCCGTGCAGCTGCAAGCGCTGAACATCTCCAAGGTCAAAAGATACATCTCAATTGATAAAGAATAAAAGTTCTGGATGCAGGTGCTGAGAAGTCAGCACACAAGTAACAGGAACCCTTTCTGAAATACACATCTTTAGCTGAACAATCACATTTACATAAAACACACAACAGGTCAGTAAAACAATTAACAATAAATATAGACATTTCTTCTACACTTATCTCTCTGAACTGTTTTTACCACATGAACCTTCGCGGTCTCTGTGCTCCTCTGGCAGCCGTCTCCTTGTCACCCCAAAAGTCTGGACACACACTTATGGTGAGGCGTCTTTTCAGTTTTATGGCCCTCACCTTTGGAACAGTCTGCCAGAGGACCTCAGGGCCATGGAGAACCTTGATTATTTATTACTGTTTGTTTAATTGCTCTGCATGTTTTATTTGATTATATTTTTATCAGTGTTTTACTATTTAATCTTAGCACATTAATTTACTGTTTCTTTTATTTTATTTATACTTTAATTTATCTTTATCCCCGTTCCAGTGTTTCCTCTGTGGGAGCCCTCTGCCCTGGGAGCGGTGGTCGGCTGTAGCTGCCTGGGTGCTCTCCAGGTGGAGGTGGGGGTCTTGGCCTTGCCTCCACTGGGCGCCTGGTGTCGGTGCCTCGGCTGCTGCTGTTGATCTACCGCTGCCGGGGCAGATGGCTCCTCTGATGGCGTTTTCTTGCCTGATGGCGTTTTCTTGCCTGGATCATCTGCACTCGGCCCAGTGCCCTTTTTTACTGTTGCTTTTAACTGTGTGTGTGCATGGGAGTTGGGTTGGGGGGAGAGGGGTATAACTGTGACCATGCTTTTAAATATGTGGGGGAGGGATGGGAATCTAGTTTTATGTGTCATTTTAGTCTGTAAAGCACTTTGTGATGCAACTTCTTGTATGAAAAGTGCTTTATAAATAAAGTTTGATTTGATTTGATATTGTAAGAAATTATTTTTGTTGTGTTTGAATGTGTATATCAGCAGAAATAAAGGAACATATCTATCCCAAAGTTTTGGCAAATGACAAAAATGCTGACAAAAGTTGGTTGTTCTTACATAATGTTTATTGCAATGAAAGCTGGAATATTTATACAAAATTATTATTTTTATAAATAATTTCAATGAAGGAGACACAAAATGTCTTCCAGTGCAAGTTTTTGGCTTCTAAACCATTTTCAGAAAAACACATAAAACTACACAAAACAAACAGGCTTGAGACATAAAATAATAATAACATTAGATATTGATATAAATACCAAAAATAATCGAATACTGACAAGGGTCTGAACCAGTCAGACATGAAATTTCCTCTGCAAATCTAGACATTTATCCAGAAACCATGCATTTAAATTATTTATATGAATCTCAAATTTTAGGCCATCATGGCCATCAATTCACAGAATATCAGTCTGAGGGCAGGGTAGTCCAAAAGATGGTAATTTGCCTTGCTGTTCTGGGTCTTTGACTTACATTAAGGCCAATGCTGTATGCATAATAATCAGCCAAATTCAATAGAGGCCAGTCGTTCACATTGCAGAAAGCACGAACATCATACAACAGGCATGATATGCAAACACTGCATCACATTCTTCCAGACACATGCGCACAGAAACAATTGGTTGCTACAACCCTTACAGCCCATCTGTACGTGTATCTCAATAATGAATTCTTGAGGCATCTGCGCATTTCAGAAGGTCATATTTCACGTAGCCGACACGGTCCACCTGCCTGCGTGAATTCATGCGCCAGTAGAAGCGATCTCTGCAGAAGTAAATGTGGCCTGAAAAAGAAAATTTGATTTTACAGCAGCCACAATGTATTCAATGTTCTGTTGCTATGTGTGGATTCAGTTTCCTGAGATTAATTATAGAAGGTATGTTCACCTTTGTACTGGAATACATCATGAGCATCATTAGGGACACCTCCAAAGACGGCATCTGTATATTTGGGGTAGCCTTTGTCAATTCTTTGGGTCTTGAGATCCATCCTGTGGGGATCAGAGATAAAATTAAATCTATTGTTTTTCCTTTAACAGAGAAAAGGACTTAAAGTGTAACTGAACTGAAAAATCATAACCCCGCCCCCAGACAACATTTGAAAAATTCTACAAAGTGGGCGGTGCCAGGAAGAACGGAGGGGTATGGCCAAGTGTGGAGGATGAGCGGAGGGGGTGACGTGGGGGTGTGTTCCGGAGGATGGTGACACCTCCCTCGTTTAATCTGACACTGAAACATGGACAGTGACCAAAGCAGCATTGGCAGTTTTGCAACTGATCAATCTGATCGATGTTCATCTGTTTTGAACGTTAGCCTATGTTAGCATTACCACTCAGAGACTGGACTCATCCTGTCTCACTTTGCCAGCGGCCTCGTGCGTCGCTGGCTCAGCAGATCCCCTCTCTCTACACTGTAGATAGAGGAGTAGAGGGAGGCTTTATGGAGCCCAGCGGCCACGAGCCGTATCAATTCGAGCCGCTGGCCCTGGGCGCTGAGTTGGCGCTGCCCGAGGCCAGCGCTGCTGTTGGGGCGGAGAGAGGCGGGATGGGTCCAGTCTCTGGGTGGTAATTCTAACATAGGCAAACGTTCAAAACAGTATGTTAGCTACACTAAGTGCTAATGAGAAAATAATGGTAACCCGAAAAATGCAATGCAATCCAACTCCAAACTCGCCACGGGCCGGTATGTCTGATACTTTTATACCCAAACCCACGGGGCGTGTCTGTGAGACCTTGCCTGTGACACAGTCATTGCCTGTGACGTAAAGATGTACCGCTCTCCACCAATCACAAAATTCAAATGCAGTAGCCACCGTTCAACCCTAAGAGGGCAGCACTAAGATGTTTTTAGACCAAAAAGTGTGGAATTAAACAAGTCTAAACAAAAATGTAAAAAAAATCCCCAAAACTGAAAGATTGCATCGGTAAATACCCATTTATACAGTTTAGAAGCAACAAAAAAGTTGTGTTGGGGTTTAGTTACTCTTTAAAGATGGACTGTTGTTGACTGATGAAGATTTTAGCTACAAAGGGACAATTTCTACTCACCTCCAGAAGTTTTCTCCACTGAAGAGCAGCACTTTGCTCTTGCCTCTCTGGAGTGCTCCCTCAACCTTCTGCACGCTTGGGGGCAAACCAAGCTTCTCAATGCTGCGGGGGCCTAGCACACTGTTTTCTGTGTACACCCAGAACCTGCTTCCTGTTGTAATGCAATAATAATAATAATAATCATAAAACTTTTGTTCAACATATTAGTTGTCTGATTAGCTCTTGTAGGAGCCATTCATTACCTGAAAAGAAGTACAATTCTTTGGTCTGAACATCCTCAAAGGCAGAGTCAATGACAGCTGGCAGAGCTGACCAACTCTCAGAAATGGAAAAGGGTCCCTGCTGGCCTCCATCTCCCCTGTTTGGTACCTTCCAAAATTGTCTGTTAACCAAAAATGCAAAATTAGCACCTCATAGGGTTATGTTTTTAGAAAATGAGTATAATTGCCCATTTGCTCACCCATCTTTAAAAAAATGCAGATGTCCTTGAATCACAGTGACGGTGTCAAACTTGATTATCTTGCAGGCATCTTTGGTTGGATCTACAGTGGACGGAGTGGTCACGACAGATGGATCGGTGGGTTCAGGTTCTTCTGTGGGGTCGGTCTCATCAGGGTACGGAGTAGTGGTAGGAGTGTCAGGTTGAGGGGCAGTGGGATCAGGGCCTGTTTTACTTCCTGCAAAAGATTGGAATATTCTTGGTTACGGTAAAGTTTTCATGTATTTGATGAGATTCGTTATGAAAAACTACTGAGTTGTCAGCTCACCATAAAGGTACTGAATGCCTTCAATGTCATCTTCATGCAGGGAGAAGTCTTCCACGTAGCTGTACATGGGGAACATGAGAGCTTCTCTAATGTTGGAGTGATCCAAACCAAGGGCATGTCCAAACTCGTGGGCAGCCACCAGGAAAAGGCTATAACCTGGAATATGGGCGGTAATACATTCAATATTGCATGATAAAGTTAAAGTAAATCTATATCTTGCATTCATGTTGCTCACCCTGGTCAGGACAGAAACCCCATTTCTTGTCGTCATCATAGCTGTCGGTGGTGGAACACCACAATTTGCCGTCTCCTCTCCCCTCACTTGTACATGAGTTATACTCCTTGCCCAGAAACACAAAAGGAAAGTGGCAGGGATCTCCCTCTGAGTTTCCTCCAATTACAGCAGTGTCTGGACAAGCAGAGACATAACAACAGAGGTAAAACAAAGTAACAAGCCACTATTGCAGGACTTTGCTGAGCTTCCATGACTTGTATTTACTATTACTCACCACGGCTGGGACAGAAGCCAAATTTCTTGTCTGTGTCAAAGTTGCTTGTGGTGGCACACCAGCGGTATCCATCATTGCGGCCCTCGGTGGTGCAGCTATCATACTCCTCACCCAGGAAAGTGAAGGGGAAGACACATGGAGCTCCATCCGCGTTTCCGTCAAATGTGTACAAAACTGTGAGAATTACAGTTAACAGGGTTGTTGGGTGAGTTCCATTTTTTTTCCACAAGCTAAAAAACATAAATGGGTAACTTCAGGCTTATCAAATTTGTCATGCTTACGTTCACTTGGGCAGAAGCCATATTTCTTGTCTCTGTTGTAGTCGGCTGTAGTTGCACACCACGGCAGGTTGTCTTTACGCCCTTCAGTGGTGCAGCTGGTGTAAGATTTGCCCTCGAAAGTGAAGGGGAAGTGACACATGGCGCCCTCTGCATTACCATAGTGGGTCTTCACCACTGAGGTGACAGGACAGATTGTGTGTTAAAGGAAATCTACAAGGAACATCAGAGGGAGGCAACAGCATGTGATTTCATAGGTGTAATTACCTGCTCCTTTTCCCAGAGTCCAGTACTCGTCGTCATCAAAGTGGGCGTCCCCCTGCATGCCCTCACCGGGGGGATAGGCATGAGCTAGAAGGCCATCTTTACCATCAAAAGGGTATGGATCCCCATGGTCTGAAAAGAACATGAAGCAGCTCATCAATGTTGGATTTTCAGAACTCTGTTTATTTATTTGCTAAGATGCAAATTTTTGATTTTGACATGCAATAAATTGCACATACCAGCTTTTCCAAATGATATCATGATGTCAGCGGTGCCTTGAAAGAGGCGGGTAAATGTCAGAGGAGTGACATCACTCCACACCTTGAAGGCTCTCGCAAAGGCATCATCAATCACAGAGCGGTCCATGTCAGGAGAATACCTCAGGATCCTGAGGAGAACAATAGAATCAAAATGACTTCCTGATCCAGTCCACTAGCAAAATTTCAACACTTTCCAGATTAACAGCATTTTAAAGCTACATGACAGACTTTTCAAAAAAAAAAAAAGAGAAACTACACTGCATTAAATACATTTTGTCACCTATAGAACAAGGGGAAATTTTAAGCATTTTTGTTTGCTTATTTGTTTGTTTGCTTTTAAAATAAAATGTTATTTATTGAAGATAAAATTGAAGATAAAATCTACCAAAGCAAAAACAAGTCCATGCGGACACCTCTGGTGATATCACATAAGGCATCGTGCAAAATGCCAGTTGTATTTTTCTTGTTGCTTTCTCCTCTTTATTTGCATGTTTTCAAGCCTTTTATGTCAAAATATTAAACTTTAACTTGTTTGCAGCACTGTTAACCAATGCCATCTCAACATCTATATTTTTTTTTCTACAAAGTGCTGTTTTTGAAAACTTTGTATTTTATGAAATCCTGCCTTGAAAATCCATGTTTCATTAACAAGCAGAGTTTTCATAGTCAGTGCATATTTGGTAATGTAATAATACACCACCAGATATAATCTTTAATGTAATGAAGAATGTCTTCTTTCCACTCACCTGTATGTAACATCATTATGGTCCCATTTCAGGTCCCCATCAAAGGTTTTATAATTGGCCCCATCAGGAACACCACAGCGAGGATGTTTCATGGCCTCCAGGGTTGGTTTATCCAGCTCTCCAGTCTCCTCCAGACCCATTTGCCTCTGCATTCTTTTTAGTGCCTTAGATGTGGACATCATGGACTGGAAGCCGCTGCGGTGCTGTATCTCCATGTAGCCAAACTTCTTTAGATAACTCTGTTGAACAAGACAAAGCTCATCAGAGTTCAGCTAAGCACTTCTATTCTCAATTTGTTTTTTGTGACATTTATAAATTGTTTTCATTAAAAGCATCTGTAGTTTTAATTTAGAGAATAAATATATCCGTTAACATTGTGATAGTCTCTGTTCAGGTAATTTGCTTTCCACACAGCTTTATCAAAATCCCGTTCTGGGAGTCTCAAACTGTTAAAAGAAGATTAAACCATCTGCTACTCACTTCTGCCAGCTCCACATCTGTCACATTTTTGACAATGTCCCCTGGGAAGGTGACAAAGACTGACTTGACAGGAAGGCTCCATCCATTCTGCGTGCCTATTCCCAAAAGTAAACACACGACTAACGCACAGCATCTCATGATGAGATCTACTGTGGCACAAAATGCAACGAAAATGCAAACTAAGTTCAAAGTCAGACAAAGAAAATGCAAACTAAGTTCAGTCAGACAAAGAAGTGTGAATTAAAGTCAAATGGAAAAAAAATAATAACAGAAGATCAGCAACGTTTCCACTTCAGTGATGCCTTCTGTGTTTTGGAAGGTGGCTCTTGTTTTTGTCTGTCTGAACTGTGCTGCCGGTTGGAGTTGTAGATCTTGTATTTATACAGAGTAGAGTCTTAGTCATCAAGCCTCACTCCCGCCTTACAGGCTAGGGAGTTTCCAAAACATCCACATTTATCCTATACCATAAACTAATGAGTGGTTGATAAGTACATTTTTCTTTCTTTGAAAACCTTTACATTTAAAGTATGATAATTAGTCAGCAATGATTTCTTAAAAGCTTATGATGATTATTTTGCTTCTATGTAAAACAGCATTCTTAAGAAAACATAAAATGCAACTTATTGTTACATTTTCAAGCTTTTGCTTCTTATTTCAAACAGAATCTACATACAAAGTAAACAAAGTATATCTGATTATGCTATAAAGCATACTCGTAAAACATAAATTATTTTACCTAATTATTAGCAAAATAAGAGTTTACGAACATCAATAAGAGATAAAGGAGCTAGTTTGATGTCATCCTCAGTTTCAAGGAAACTGTTAATGTGTTTATGAGTGTGTTCAGAGCAGAATCATCATGAGACCAAGCCAGACACTTCTGTTATTTCATTGCTTAAAGTGTTTATATAAAAATATCTGCTTCCACTTTTTTTTTTTTTTTTACAAATATAGAGTTATGCTTCCTCTTCATTCGAAGCTGGATAGCAACTGAAATGTGAAATTAGGTCAAGGATAAGGCAGTCTTAGAAAACGGGAAAAAATGCGCTCTGTTGTTTTATACACAAACCTACTCATTCTCTTACTGTAAGTGTTTTAACTTTTGTTTGATGAATTGAAATGGTGATTAACACTTGACTCAATGCCAGTGTCTAATCTATAGAGTAATTAAAAGGAAAATAAGTGAAGCTTAAACAGAGAAATAAAACAGCGACCAAATCAATCAAATAGCTCATAAAAGGCTTTTCTCAGTTTTCCTAAATTATTGTATGTTTGGTCGGATTTTAGGGAACTGTCTGTTATCTCGTCACTGTAACTACTGATGCAACACCACTAACTTCATTCAGAAATTACCCAGATCATTAGCAATGACTAACACGTGTTATTTCATAACACATATTGCATGAAATATTTGGGTGATCTGTCTTAAGTCAAGAAGAACAACTGAAGAAAAACAACAACATATATTTAACTATATATTTAACATTTCTCTTCTTATATACAAAAACCCAACAACTTGTGTGTTCATCTGCAATCTTGACAGAGAAAGATTGTTGCATTACTATGGTGGATAAAACATTGGGAAATGCAAGATTCATGATGTCAGATGTTCCTCAGATAGCATGTCATGACTTGCTATCCCACATGGAGGTTTCTTTCAAGTGAATACATTGCTGACATCGTTTCTTACTGTGCAAACATGTTTTCCGTTAGTTTGCTGCCCATATGTACGGACACATCTGCAAAGCTGCTATAAAGCTGAGTAGGAAAGTGCCATACAAACCCCTGTTGAGTAATGATTATATTGTCAAATAATTATGATCTCTTTGTTGTTTTGTGACAGACTGGTGTCCTGTCCAAGGTGTACCCAATGACTGCTGGAGACAGGTACCAACCCCCCCCATGAGGGAGGATAAGCTAGTATGGACAATGGATGGATAGCCTAAAAACCTTTCTGACTCATTTGTTCAGATAATAGGGAGAGCTGATGCACAAGTTACAGTGCTCTTCAGTACTGGAACAGAAAGTATAACATCTACATGAATGCTGGGTAAATTTGAGATTTTATGAATTTTAGTTTTGGTCACAAGTGTGGCAAACAACAGGCAGACTCTTTTAAATCTCTGGGTAGAGCTGACCCTGTTAGTTATTCCAGTTCCTTGATACCGTACTTGTAGACACATTTATGTAGCCGACATTTGGTTTTTACCTAAGAGCAGCACTGTCGCTATATTATGCCCCTTATTATAGAATATTTATGCTCATTTTGACTTTTTTAGCTGTTCTACTCCACCACAAGTCAAATTCTTTTTTAAGTGTGTTTTCTTTTTAGTACTTTGGAGAAAATCACAAAGTTTTTTTTGTTCATGTGTACCTCCTTAGAGTATATGCAGCTCTCCTTTAAAAACATCTGCCATTGATTTCCCTTGGCGTCAAAGATTTAATGAACACGGCTCCACTGACTTTTACGAATGCCTCATTTCATTTGGTTTTGCCACTTTGCTCTCAAATTGAAATCTGGCACATTCCCATGAATAAACTTTTCTTCCATGGGATTTCTTCCCAAAATGTCCCTGCCACAGCCTTTTGGCACACACAATAGACCCATATGAAGTCAAACTGCGTCACCGGAGAACTGGATAATATCAGAGTGAAGCAGCAAGACCCTCACCGCTCATATGGGTGGGAGTTTTATAATGACTTTAATTGTGTTAGAGTCAAAGTCAAATATTATCCTTTCTGACTTCTCTATATATTTCTTTTAGGCTGTAAAAAGAGCCAAACATACAAATGCAGAAACGCTGCCTCAAATCTGAGCCATGTTCTAGATGTTGACATTTCCGGTATTTTGTTTTCCTAACTGTGACATGCCCTGTTTAGATCCATTAAAGTGGCTTTTTATGCCTTATGGTATGTTTCGAGCAGGCTGTTATAAATGCAAAAAAAATCACTCTGTCTGCTGCCACTGATGTGGTTTTTGGCCCACATCTTTTCAGCTGTGTTGTATTTTATGACGGCTGGCTTGTTTGGTTTGTTGACTTTGCGGTGGGACTCGGAGACTTGTCAACAAAGAGGGCCATCACCTCATCTGATGTGGAGGAAATGTTGCCCCATCATCAAACTCCAGGTACTTTACCAAGCTGACTCCACTGTGCCTTGCAGTTATTCTGGGAAAAGCTTTGTTTTCCTAACCCTGCCAAACAGTTTATGTTAATATTCCAAGAAGAGTCTCAGTTTTATTTTTAATCCTTTGTTGTTGTTTTTTACTCTCACTTCATTACGGCAATAACAATGTTTAATGCATTGTCTCAGAATATATATTTAAACCTTTTTAATTTGGTGGGACACGATGCATGCTTGTGGGTGTTGCTGGCACATCGACGTCCTTTCAGCACAAAGGGGAGAACAAATAACAGAATATAAACACAAACTAATCAAAACAAGCAACTGAGATGGCGGAAAGTATTTTATGGCCTCGAATGTCACTCTCCTTGTCCATGAAGAGTTAAGAAAAAGGCAGAAAGAAATAATTACAAGACAGAAGTCTATGCTAAATGTTGTGTGCAGTCATCTGATTAGAACTGTAGGGACACAGGCGTATGTTTTTGACTCATGTTTTGCCAGGACAACAGACAGGAAACTTATCTCTGTTTTAGTAATATGTGGGTCAAATCACCACTATTAGTCACCACTGGGACTATGTCTCTTACTGGGCTCACACTTCCTCACGTTACCTAATTAGGAGTAGAAAACATGAAGGATAGTTAATTTGTGTCATATCCGGACTTAGTTAAGACTGAAATTAGGTTCCTTTAAATAAAAGCTAAAAACCCACCTATTTAGACAATGGTCATTTATTGATATCAACTGGAATGTCATAACGGTAGTATGTTTTAATGTTCTTATGTCTTCAATGTTGTGTTCTTCTGTTTTCTCCTAACCATGTAAAGCACCTTGAATTGCCTTATTACTGAAAGTGTGCTATACAAATACATTTGCCTTGCCTTGAAATCTAGAGTTCACATAAACTTGTACCGTCCTTCATCCATCCATTCATCCATTGCCTATCAATGCAGGGTTACAGGGGAGCTGGTGCCTATCTCCAGCTGTCACCGGGCAAGGCAGGGTACACCCTGCCAGTCGGTCTATACTGACAAACATAAAAGTGGTTTAAAGGTTTACAAAATGCTGTTCACATGAACCGCCATGACATTTGTGGCAAAGTAATTGTTTTGAATGGCAAATGTTGTGTTTTAGAGTCACAATCGACCATATAGGTCCATATAGGACCATATAGGTCGATTGTGACAGCTACAAAAAAAAACCTGTATGAGCTTTTTCTGGGGTCAGGCGCGGAGCCAGAAGTGACTAGCTACCAACAGGGCATGCGCGCCCTTTCTCAGAGGAGCTGCCAAATACGCACGCGCGAAATTTATCTCAGTTCAGCCCAACATTCGTACTGGTAAAACTCACTGCAATTTCACTATTTACGTACATTCTCTTGAAAAAACAAACAAAACAAAAAAACCATACATTATCTTGATTCCTTCATTCACGTGTTGCTAGTCTTATGGTTGTGGCAGTGTGGTTATCATAGCGCATTAATTCCAGACGATTGAGTTACAAAGTTCACTTGAGGTCCAAAAACACTCTGCCTCCGTATGTTTAAAAAGCATTTGTTTTCATTCTTTACCGTTTTAAACATGGGGAAATGACACATCCTTTGATATGTGAAATTAACACATAATTAAAGAATGGCATTGAATAACCAAAACCACCCAGGTGTATATAAAAAGAAGACCAAGCTGTATCTGTGAAGACGGCATTTTCTTTATAAAGGTTTTGTGGCCACACAGTGGCCTTTATTTGAAAGTGCGACACTTGGCAAATAACCGTGGGGTGCAGTGTTGCCAACTTAGCGACATTGTCGCTATTTCTAACGACTTTTTTTTTTTTCCAAAAAAGCGCCTAGCGACAAATCTAGCGACATTTCTGACCACCCTTAGCTACTTTCTGTGAAACTTTATCGCCGATATTTTCTGCATTTTAGAGACCCAGCTTCATCCTTCCCGACGCTCAGAAAGGGAATGATCTGTGCATGTGTACGCAGCATGATCAGACTGTCGACTGACCAATCATAAACTTTTTTCGGTTCGTTTCATCCACTCACAAAAAAAGTTGTTTTGTAGTTAATGTAAATTCAAAAGTAAAAAATAAATCTGAATGTATATAAAACCGATCTTTCAACTGGAATTAAGGCAGAAGCTTGTCTATTACGCTGCATCGCACACCTGTGGTGCATTCAAGGAACGTTCGAAACGTATGGTGAGTTCAAAAACGTAGGACATTTAAAACTTATGACAAAAAAACCTACTGAAAATAATATCATAAGCAATAAACTTCTGTTTAATGGCGGTTGGCAAGAAACATTTGATGCATGCTAATTAGGCCCTACTTATTTTTACAAATTACTAAAAAACAAACAAACAACAACTATATTCTCTCTATTTATTTAATCTTAAGATATCTCAGCAAATGTATGTTTCAGAATTGTAATTTTTTTAAAAAGGTCTTTGATGTCCAGTTGCAATTTGATATCTTGTCAATTTTGTAGGCTACCAGGTTTCTCAACAATATACTTCAGGCAAAATAATAGAACATGTTCCACAGTCTCTTCTTGAAGACAAAAGTCACATTTCCCTGTAGCATGTTTCCCCTGTTTAAATAATGTATTATTTAAATAATGTTTAAATAATGTATTATTTAACCTGTATGATCAAATCCTAATCTAAATAGAATTTTTTCCTCCTTTGTTTCAATCGGCATCACATGATGACATCATCATTATGCAAATTATCGTATGACGACATCTGGGGACATCTAGCGACTTTCTGGGTCAATTTCAGCTACTTTCTGTCGGAGACGGTTGGCAACACTGGTGGGGTGGAAGTGAACCCCGGAAGGCCGCATCTGTGGAGAGAAAATAGTCTCAAAAGATCTGTGTGTGCGTAATATTTGAATTGTAACTTGTGTCAGCCTATTTGTGTGTAACTTAGGGTAGTTGTATGTGTAAAACATAATTTGTAACTTGTAAAAAACATTTTGTGCGTAACTTCGAGTACTTGCAGCTGTGTGTTCAAACGTACACACAAATATCAAGAAAGTACGAGTACAAAATAATTTAACACACGCACCATTTCAAATTATACGAACTTAAAACTGACTACTAATTCAAAACGACTCCTACGCATAGAAATCGTTAAATACTACGCACCAATCGCCTGATACACAGACAAAACCACGTTTACGGACAGATCAAGGTTACAAGTGCACGAGGAGTTTTGAGACTGATTTCACGTCTCCAGATTTGTGCGTGCATGGTGCGTTTAAATGGTGGTAGAATGCTGGGTCATTTGAGTTTTCTTATTACGTTCACTCTAAACTTGCTGTTGAAGTGGCAAAAACGTTTGTCTGTGAAAGAAAGAATATCTCAGCACTGCTTAGTTATAACACATAGACCAAAATCTACTTATTTTTTAATTCGAAAATGCTTTCGATTAAATTAAAATTTTGGGGTCGGACATCCAGGTCCTCGAGAAGTAATCGAGCGAAGAGTAATAGAACTATGTAGATCCTGCGGCATCTTAAGCTGGAGCGGGGCACAAATTAATATTCAAGGAGTTGCAGTTGCTGTATCACTGTTACCAGCGTGTTTTTGTATCTTAGGCCGAGATATAATCATATCTGGGCAAAGTAATTTTATTTAATCCACAAGTTTTCAGGAATAACATGTTGACCTAGCGACTGAATGACTGGTGGTTAAGTGTAAACACTCACAATGGCATATTCGCTTGTACATTTATAATCTAAATATGCTTCAAATTTAGAATGCAGTGGACAATTTTCTAATTTGGTCTTATAAATCAATTTTCAATGTGCAAAGATGGGCTGTATAAATGTCACAACGCTGATGTTATATACACACACACATATATAAGAAAAAGACAAAACTGAGATGCTTCACAACCAAACTGAATGAATATTCATGGGTAAGAATTATGGTATACATTAAAAGCAGTCAAAACCATGCAAGATGTCTGCAGCACATCACTGTTGAAATACTCCCAACTCTGATCTAATGTCCTTCCTCTCAGTATCTGCATGGTCTAAAAATGCTGTAACTCGAGGCTGAAAGTGATCCCAACTGTCGTCCAGCTTAAAGCTATCACCATGCTGCGCACAAATATCGAACACCATTAAATTCAGGACAATAGAATCCCACCAGAATCTGGATCATGGGTGGGTCCAGAATACAGGCGGGCACTGCATTGATACCAGCATGACAGTATCTAATGAAACAGATAATGATCAGAAATAGTATTACATTTCTAGACCTGTTGTTAAATTGGAAACAAATGTAGCCAATGCTAAGAAGGGATACATAGTATAAATATATAAATTATATATATGGCAAGGCAATTTTATTTGTATAGCACACATTCAACAAGGTGATTCAAGGTGCTTTACATCGGCTGTGCTCTCTGGTAGAATCAACTGTCTTCTGAATATGTCTTAGTGATGTGGCAGCCGTCGATTGAGCCAGCCTGGATGATGCTCTGGACAGTACTACCCAAAGCACTCTGCAGACCATCCTGTATGATGTTCCACTCTTCAACCAGAAGAGACCAGCCATAGTTCTTTGTTGCAGCACTCCATCCAGATCCAGCAAAACTGCCAAATACTTCCTGTTTCTTCATTTTAAGTTTGAAGGATGGTCTAGGAAGAGGTCCTCCATCCTCCTCCATGAAAAGCTATCAATAGCTACACAATTCCTTCTGTAAATATATTTGATGTCTTACAAATGTTTTCATTCATTAGTTATTTCTAATTGTTCCAAGAGCCTAATTAACAATAAAACAGTTGATCAAATGAGTTAATGAGAATTACTAGTTGTTCAATCAGTTTATTCATAACAAATACCAAATAACTAAACATCAAATGTGACAAGAAAAAATAAATTCAAACAGAAAACAGACTATACATCCTGTCCTTGTTCTCCTGGGCTCTCTTCTCATCAGCCTCCATTCACTGCCTGATGTACTAAACAGAAAAAAATCACTGTTGACAAAAAGAACAGAAGCATTTAGGAAATGCACATTAATTAACTTGGGCAGTTCTTATCATAACCAAAATTATATCTTCATTAAACATGTACATATAGTACTTTTCTTTTAATCGCCACCTGTGTTATTGGCCTGCAAGAGGATGACCTTCCCCTGCAGGTCCATCTTAACTAGGATTGTGCTCCTAACACAGACAGAAAATAAGTGAGGACGGAAACATAACTGTGTTAATCTGTGAATGCTAAAGTATAGTTTTTGCAGCAGAACACATAGGGGAACTATACTCTACTGAGATCCCAGGTTCTACAGTGTTTGAGGGTTAATATAAGTGTACTGTAAGCATAAGGTGTGCAACTGGATTTATTCTTCTACCTACATGCTACGGTGACCTCTTTGCCCCGGTCAAGAGGTTATAGTTTCTCTTAAAAGAAGCAATCATATCTTTGGCCCCTAAATTATATCAAAAAAAGCTTAATTAGCAACATTCAAACATAAGTGGCAACACATGATGAGACATGGGAACACCAGATGAGCTCCTTTACGAGCGATGATTGTTTAAAGAAATAAATACAAAAACATGTCTAAGAAAACGACAAAGGCTAACAACACAAACTTTAAACTTTAAATTTTTGTACCGCCAGATTTTAGCGTCATGTAAACGAATGGTGCAAACTAAGCTAACCTAGCGGTTTTAGCTAACATCTGCAGTTAGGCTATGGTTTGTTTACATGACAAACTATATTCCAATTATGCATAACCGCATTTAAATAGAAGCAAGAAAAAATGTGCTGGTAAATCATCAAAATACACTCTAAACACAAGCAACTTATTGCGTGTAACAACCTCAAACCTACCGTCTTATGAACAAAACTTCAGCTGCTGACTGTCTGGCGCAATGCTGTAGGAACTGCCCAGTTCTATTACTCTTGACTCGATTACTTCTCGGGGAACTGGATGTCCGACCCCAAAATTGTAATTTAATTGAAAGCATTTTCGAATTAAAAAATAAGTAAATTTTGGTCTATGTGTTATAACTTAGCAGTGCTGAGATATTCTTTCTTTCACAGACAAACGTTTTTGCCACTTCAACAGCAAGTTTAGAGTGAACGTAATAAGAAAACTCAAATGACCCAGCATTCTACCACCATTTAAACGCATCATGCACGCACATATCTGGAGACAAATCAGTCTCAAAACTCCTCGTGCACTTAATTTGTCCGTAAAAAATGTGGTTTTGTCTTTGTGTATCAGGCGATTGGTGCGTAGTATTTATCGATTTCTATGCGTAGGAGTCGTTTTGAATTAGTAGTCAGTTTTAAGTTCGTGTAATTTGAAATGGTGCGTGTGTTAAATTATTTTGTACTCGTACTTTCTTGATATTTGTGTGTACATTTGAACACACAGCTGCAAGTACTCGAAGTTACGCACAAAATGTTTTTTACGAGTTACAAATCATGTTTTACACATACAACTACCCTAACTTACACACAAATAGGCTGACACAAGTTACAATTCAAAAATTACGCACACACAGATCTTTTGAGACTATTTTCTCTCCATAGATATCTGCGTCTATCATAGATATCATCATCTGTTTAAATGCCCAAGTCAAACTCAGCAAAAAAAGAAACGTCCTCTCACTTTCAACTGTTTTTACTTTCAGTAAACTTAATGTGTGTAAATATTTGTATGAACACTAAAAGAGTCAAAACCATAAGACATGAACTAAAAATGTTTCACAGACATGTGACTAACAAAAATAGAATAATGTGTCCTTGAATAAAGGGAGGCTCAAAATCAAAAGTACCAGTCAGTATCTGGTGTGGCCACCAGCTGCTTGAAGTACTGCAGTGCATCTCCTCCTCATGGACTGGACCAGATTTGTCAGTTCTTGCTGTGAGATGTTATCTCACTCTTCTACCAAGGCACTTGCAAGTTCCTGGACATTTCTGGGGGGAATGGCCCTAGCCCTCACCCTGCGATCCAACAGGTTCCAGACGTGCTCAAAGGGATTGAGATCCGGGCTCTTCACTGGCCATGGCAG
This sequence comes from Valencia hispanica, assembly GCA_963556495.2. NCBI lineage: Eukaryota > Metazoa > Chordata > Actinopteri > Cyprinodontiformes > Valenciidae > Valencia > Valencia hispanica. Next base: position 26,264,285 of record OY747709.1, read on the forward strand.
AACCCTGACATTGCTGTCATGCAGAAACTCACGCACAGAACGAGCAGTATGGCTGGTGGCATTGTCCTGCTGGAGGATCATGTCTGGATGAGCATGCATAAAGGGTACCACATGAGGGAGGAGGATGTCTTCCCTGTACCGCAAGGCATTGAGATTGCCTGCAATGACAACAAGCTCAGTCCGATGGTGATGTGATATACCGCCCCAGACCATGACGGACCCCTTACCTCCAAATCGATCCCGCTCCAGGGTACAGGCCTCGGTGTAACGCTCATTCCTTCAACGATAAACACGAATCCGTCCATCACCCCTGGTGAGAAAAAAACGTGACTCATCAATGAAGAGCACTTTTTGCCACTCCTGTCTGGTCCAGCGAAGGTGGGTTTGTGCCCATAGTCGGCGTTGTTGCTGGTGATGTCTGGTAAGGACCTGCCTTACAACAGGCCTACAAGCCCTCAGTCCAGCCTCTCTCAGCCTATTGCGGACAATCTGAGCACTGATGGAGGGATTGTGTGTTCCTAGTTGACTCAGGCAGTTTTTGTGCAGGTGTTGTTACACGTGGTCTTCCACTGTGAGGATGATCAGCTGTCCTTCCTGTCTCCCTGTAGCGGTGTCTTAGGCGTCTCACAGTGCGGACATGGCAATTTATTGCCCTAGCCACATCAGCAGTCCTCATGCCTCCCTGCAGCATGTCTAATGCACATTCACGCAGATGAGCAGGCACCCTGGGCATCTTTCTTTGGGTGCTTTTCACAGTCGGTAGACAAGTCTCTTTAGTGTCCTGCGTTTTTAGAACTGTGACCTTAAATGCCTACTTTCTGTAAGCTGTTAAGGAGTATGCACTTTTACTTTCCCTAATAATTTTTGCTCAGCTGCAGATCTCTTCTCAGCTGTCAAAAGTAGACGTCTCATTGAAACCCCTTTACCTGTAAACAAAGAGATCATGGGAATTGGTTTCTCAGGTAAGACAATGCATTATTTCAACATGGTTTTCACATTTTTGGTGTCCTCCTTCAGTATAAAATGTTTGCTGATGTCCACTGATCATGCTATTTAATTAAAAATACACACTTCCATTAGCTTGAAATGACATTCATGGCCAAATATCAGAAAAATAACTATAGATGTATGACCATGGTGACCTTATTGACAACTGCATTACTGTATTGCAGTTAAGCACTCATGAATAAAACGTGGCTTGATTACATGTAGAAAAGGGAGACTTACACCTGCTTCCCTTCTCTGCTTGTTTTACACAACTGTGACTTAGTAATAAGAGTAGTCTTGTAAGTCAGAAAGTTATTGTTTTGATTCCACCTTCCTCTCTGTAAAATGTTAAAGTACAATTAAAGTGATCTATGGATTGATGTATGAATAGGAGTGTATTTGCATGTGAGTAGTCGTCTTGCAATCACAAGGTTGTTTGATTCCATCATCCCCCTTTTAAATGTCAATGTGCTCCTGGGCAAGGCATTTAACCCCGAGATTCCTACCGATCTGCGTATCGGTGTATAAATGTGTGCATCTTTGTGAGTGTAAATGAGTGAATGTGGTTTCAGTGTGAAGGTGCCAGTGATTTTTTTTTTGGGGGGGGGGGGATTACAGTTGTCACCCAAATGGTACTTCACCACTATAGCTAATTACAGGCAGACAGGGCTCACCACAGAGAACTTTAATTCCTTCCCTAGGGTGTTGGTCTTTGAGGTCCTCAAGCTACTAACTGTCAGACTGCACTTTTCCTGACTTCCTCCCCCTCACTGAACAAATAGCCATATAAATCTCTGCTGTATGGAATTGCATTTAAGCTGGAGAGTTTGCTTTCACTTATTTCTCTATGGGTAACCATTGCTTTATGTGTGAAAGCCTAAGTTTGGTGTTTTATACACAATTTTAGCCTGCTTTGAAAAGTTCTTTCATGTTCTTAGATGCATCATGCTTGCTTTATTTCCTTTACACTTTCTCATTACAGATGTTTTGATTTTGGACATGGAAATTAACATCATAGACTACAATCTTAAATACAACTGAGAAGGAAAAGTAGGAAAAATGATGATAAGTACTGTTTAAGTCTGCCTTGGTGGATACCATGCTCTGATAATTCATTATCGTGAAAAATAACCTCTTTTTTTATTACCTCTAAGATCTTTGAGATGAATAACCTTTAAACCAAAACGCTTTAAAAAAAGTGAGCTAAATCTTTAAAAGTTCCCTTTGCTCCCATAAATAGATTATTGCAAGCCTCATACAGCCTATGGGAAAATCTGCTCCACACTTCCACTGATCAAAGGTTTAAAGCAGTGTGCGTCATGTGGGCCATTTCTGCATATTGCTGCACCTATTGTTTCTCTTATATGAACAACATAACACATCCTCTGCGTGTGCGTCCAATTAGGTACTCCACAGGATTGGGACATACTGAGAGTGATGAGTGAGACAGGATATGATGGAGTGTTTCACATAGAGTGACTGTACTTCTGCACAGTTCTGCAACAATTTTATGCGGTTATGGTGTTGATTATAACATTCTTAATGCCTTGTTGGGTAATTTGAGGCTTGCAGTACTTGATTTGTCATCCTAAATGTGTACCTGTGCTGCTGGCTTAAAAATACTCAAGAGACTGTGAATGTGTCAAAGAGACTTTAAAATATAGAGAAAGATAAAACAATAAGTTACAGTAGAAGCTTTCCAGTGAAGAGTAACCCAGCAGCGAGTGAAGCAGATTGTTGTGATTCACAGTTGGCGCCTTAATACCAAGACCACCATTCCACCCCAATGGAACTGTAATTCTAAGTTATATTATTTGCAATTCGTATGAGCTTGTGTGAATCCATAACAGAAACAAGAGACAGCTCTGCATATCCTTTATAAGAACTAGCTGAGCATGCTGCCAGCACAGAACAAGTTGAGGCAGACGGGGGATAATGGACGGGCAACCTTTTCCTCCACCACCATTAAAAATATTTTGCTTCCAGTCTTAAGCTGCGGTTTTCATGGGTGGATGCCATCCAAAGCACAACCACAAGGAGCGAAACCATGCCCAAGATGGGAGCTCTGATTACACAGAATATTATTATTGCTTGTTTACGCCCTTATAACATTTTTAAGTTGTTTTCAGCAACTGCCACCAAGAGAATAAGGCCTGTAACCTTTATTCCTCTCATTCTCTGTTTTTCTGTATTTTCTGATCTATCACTTCTCAGCAAATTTTTAAATGCATGTTGTGGGTGAAGAAACGGGAAAAGCTATGGGAATTTCCCCTCCTCGATAGAGTAGGAACAGCTGATATCAGGTTGGAAGTGACTCAGGCTCAGCACTTCAGCTGCCTCTGATGCCACACTTCTGGCACAGACTTGTTGAGGCAGGCAGTTGTTCCTCCTTCTGTGTGTTTGCTGATCTCTGGGCTTTTTGTTGCTAGATGTTCAGCCACTGAGGTTTGAACTTACGCGGCCTCAGATAAAAGCAGCATCTATTGCCAGTACAAACGTCCCTTGGTTGTTCACGATCTTGTCGGTTTCCAGTGATGAAGCAAAACAAGCCTTGCCGGTAGGATTGCTGCTGTGGTTGCACATCTGCCAATGACTGAGTCACTACAACTGGAACAGACAAGAGCCGAACTCCCCCACCTAAGATGCAACAGGAGCAAGAACAACATTGCATTTTCCAACACATGGAATTATATTGACTTTGGCAACAATAATATTTGCTAGAGTGTGGGTGCTCTGATGTGGGTATGGGAACATTTTCGGCATTATGCCTGAAAGATTTTCTGTGAGATAGAGAGGGAAGCTTCAAACACCTGTTCACAAATCTAAGAAGATAAACAAAACAGATTTTTCTGATGAAAACCAATGATACACTGGGTCACATCTTGTATTGTGAATTCTTAAGATCCAAATGCTTGATTAATGTTCCTGTTGTTTAGAGAACTTGCAGAATAGTAGTTGTTATTGCTGGAGCCCAGCCGAGAGGAGTCTACAAGGCTCCAAGCAGAATTTAGTTTGAGGGCCACCTCCAGACAAACCCATCGGAACTAATTAATTTTTAAGGATTGAACACCATCTATCCTTTGTGCCAGAGATAGGGTACACCTTGAATTTATTGAGCTATTGTGCAAAGCAGTGATGTGTCTAGTGGAGTGTCCGTCCCGCGCTAGAATCATCATCTTGTGACCTATAACAGGCCATCAATGAACTAAACACATTTTTTTTTTATCTAACAAAGAAGCATGTTTTTGTATTGTTTTTTGTAGAAAAGGGAAATGTAAATCTCTGTAGATCAGAACCTGAAATAGGTCTGGCATGCTCCCCTTTTAAAACAAAAGCATTTAATGTCATAAATATGGTAGGTTGAGTATGTTTTTTTTTTCTTGGTCAAGAAAAAGTATTAAGAACTGCATATGAATCACTCTTTCTTCGAAAACACTTGCTGTAGTCAATTTTAATCACTGTGTGACTAGGTCTGCTTTGACTAAGAGTTACTGGATTTTCCCTTCAGCATCCCTAGAATCAGAACCAAACATGGAGAAGCAGCTTTCAGTTTCTATGCTCCTCTAATCTGGAACAAACTTCCAGAAAACTGCAAAGCTACACAACTAAAAACGTATCTGTTTAGAGTTGCCTTTGAGTAATGCTTTGTTGTATCATGTTTTGTGTATTCTTCTTGCTTTATTGCTGTTTTTACTTTAAATGTTTTGTCTGGGTTTTACTGCTATTTTTATTTTACCACTTAATCATGTAAAGCACCTTGAATTACCTTGTTGTTGAAAGTGTGCTATATGAATAAAATTGCCTTGCCTTGCCTTGCCTTGCCTTGCCTTGCCTTGCCTTGCCTTGCTTTGCTTTGCCTTGCCTTGCCTTGCCTTGCCTTGCCTTGCCTTGCCTTGCCTTGCCTTGCCTTGCCTTGCCTTGCCTCACTGACTATGAAGTTAAAGAGCTACTTAATGTTGTACATTTTGGATTAGTCTATATCTTTTACAAAGGCCTCCCTTCAGTAAAAATGCTACCCCCAAAAATTCTAAGTGTGTCTATCTATCTTAACTCCCTGTCCTGGTGGGTGAGATTTCTTGGGACCATTTATGAGTTGTGGTCTTGAGACACATAAAATCTTCACATGGGCCAAAAATGGCTTCTGGTTAAACAAATTACAAATTACACATTGATTTGTTTAGTGTATTTACTTAAAAGAGTGTTCTTATTTTTCAGGCCGTCACTGAATAAGCACATGATTCTCTTTCTACAGTTGTCATTATGGAAAATTATTTCTTTACTTATTTCTTTACTTATTTTTAGCTCCGTTATTCTTGTACTGTGCATCCCCTCATGATGCTAATTAGTTTGTGAATGAGAGCCAGGCTCATCTTTGGAGCTGCCATAAAGATATTTTCAATAAAAGATTCTGCTCTGGAAATGAACCAGATGAATAATGGGTTCCTCACTAGCAGTAATCAAACACTTTACCTTTAACACTCTTTACCAGCAGGGGGCACTATGTCACAAGGAGCTTTCCAGGGCCAATGCGACTTTAAAAAAATGGAGCTGTGGTCGTGGGAATTAATGTTAAAGGAGATAATGCAGAAGTAAGCTCGAAAAACCACACACCGCCTCTGGAAAATCTCTTATTTACAGAAGAAGATAAACATGCAGCTGAAAATACTCACAGCTTATTTTTACCTGCAAAAAACTCATTGTGAATCAAAGATTGTGCAGCCATATTTATTTCTCCTCACATGGTAAGACAGTTCCACCTTTCAGCGTATCTAATTTACAACTATTCCAGTCCAGAGGTCCCATTTTACAGAAGTTGAAATATTGATGTTTGTTCTTATTTTGTAAGGCTTTTAATTGAATAATTAATAGCAGTGGAGCATGATTTTGTACATTTGTTTGACTCTGATGCTTTTCTTTATTGAATGGTTTCTACACATAGAGTCATATCTTGTTGCACATTAAAGCAGTAAAGGGCAACCCTTAATAGTTTTGAAGTTTCATTTACATTTTTATTATCATTCATTTAGTTTGATTTGCCTTGTTGCAGATGTTTAGCTAAATCATGTTTGTGCATCATTTCAGTTTACCTAGCTGACCTCAGCTGCTACTGAATGAAAATCTTCCATCTGCTGCTAATTTAGATGCTCTGAGATATATATATATATATTAATTTATTTATTTGCTTTTCTGTTTGGATACAGCATCTCATTAGCTGTGATGCCAACCTGGCATTGATATTCCTGCTCTGATTCTTTTTTAAACTGCAGATGAGTTTGACACAGATGCAGAATTGGTGGCCTTGATTTTTATGACTGATTGCTTCTATGTGAAGTCAAACATGCGGAACAACGTCAGCAATTAACGTTATGTGACAGTGGATCCTGCCCTTTACGGCGTAGCACCACCACAGTGTGAGAGGTTTTCTGGTCTCAGCTGTATGTTTTTTGCAGCTCCCCCCTACAACAGATAGAACAGAAAATCATTGTCCAACAGTGGGGAAATTAAGGTTGCCAGTAGTATAAAGCAGGCTTGATTCTTATTGTGCAGAGTCTGTACCAACAGAAACACACAGGCACACGGTGTTTGCTGATTCATTATTCCTGCATACTGGGAGCTCAGGTAGATCAAAATGCTCCTCCATTTGTAATGCAAAAAAACTCTCCACTGAGACAAGACATAAAAATTATGCCATGCTATTCCTCCTCAGCTTGCAGCACGGAGCCGGAGTGAGTCTTTAGAGGGTTGAAACTCTGTGCAAAGTCTTATTCACATGAAATATGATTGAAACAAACTAGCCAGAGGAATGCATTGATCAGCACACGTGCAGTCCACAAAAAAGAAGGTTCAGGAGAGTAAAAGACACATGCTGTTATTAGCAACATTTTTCAGACACATCATTAACTAGCCCACATTTCCTGAACATATTTTTGTATGAGTTGAATTCGGTCTTATTCCTAATCCCAAAGCTGCAGTTAACATCCACAATAGCCCCACAGACAGTTTGTGGCTTCAGGGAAAGGTCACCTCAGCTGTCCAAGTGGAAACACACTGCTCTAATATTCCACCTCATCCTGTTCTTATCAGAAATCTTTTTCTACTTGAAATTCGATCCCTCAATAGACTCAGATTGAAATGTTGGTGCTCCACTTTTTAAAAAGCATTACACTTATTGATTTTTGAAAGCTCTCTGGTAAAAAATATATTGCATAAAAAAGAACCACATCTTCCCCTGTGGTTTTTCCTTTGTAAGATCTGAATGAGGAGACTGAGTAAATGCGTTGACAGCTTTTGAGAAGGAAACTTAGCACAAACACAGCTCTGAGTAAACAGTGTTTACTTAGATTATGAGATCTACCAGGGACTTCACATGTCTACAACTATCTAAGGAATTCATTTTGTCTTTGATGGGAAAAACAAGATGTTGCTTCAGTGTTATATAACAGGCACTCGTTGCATTATTGTGCTTTGTTGATGAGAATCCTGACAGCCCTCTGCTGCAGCAAGGTGCAGCGCAAAGTGGAATATCAAGGGCTTGGCGTTGTTGATTGCTGTCGAATAATTGCAACTCAAGTGATGACTTACAAAAAGGGAACAATCGAAAGGAAACATCCAGTTTTTTTAAGAAAGGAACTGAATAGATGTACTCCATACATGGTGGGATTCAACCAAACTGCATTTCATGGAAATGTAACTTTGATTGAATTATCAGTTACTGTAACATCTGTGCATAACAAATACTGACACTACATCTAAAAATGCCATACACAGATAGGAAAGGACATTTACGGCTGAATATAGTAAATGTTTTTATCTAAAAACCCTCCAGGTCGATTTGGTGTTCTTTTAAAAAGGCACCTCATGTTCAGCACTAAGTATGGTGGAAGATCTGTGATGCTGTGGGCCTGCGCCTGATCTAACATCCCTGGGAACTTGTCTGATTGCATTTTATTGTGTACTTTACCAGGACATTTTGAGATACAAATCTGGTGGCTTCTTCCAGAAGCCTGACAAAACTGGTTCCCCTTTGATGATTTAGCAGGCTAATTATCTAAAAGGTATTGAATTCAACGTCTGCCCATTGCTATCAGTCCCACGCGCTAAATGCTCTAAATGAATTTATCTTTTCTACTTTTTACACATCATTACCAGGGGTGTCAACAAACATGGGCGGCACGGAATACTTTTAACTTAGCTTGCAAACAGCCACTTAATTCTAACAACAAAAATGAGACAACAGGTTTATTTTTTTATAGTTTAATCTATGCATAACATTGAATTGTTTTTTTGTATGTTTTCTACTCTTCTTCGAAAAATAACAGCTTGTTTTTTTTCATGATGCCAATAAAAGTAGCAAAACTGCATAACCTAATAATAAGAATGCATATACATAAAAAAAAGACTCCTTCTCCTAAAGCTGAGGGAAAGTGTTGATGTTGGTAATATTTAAATTTATTTTTACATTTTGTGGGTAGTTTTTAAAGATTCAAAATTCTGATAATTTAAAGTGTTGCATTTTACTTATACTTGGCTCCTTATCTTCTAAAAATCATGTCAGTGTTGACTACTTATTTTATACTGTTACGTTGCAGCAGAAAAACCAAATGTGTCCAGATGTGACCAGTAATGTTGCAGAACGCAGTCCAGACTCTTTAATAAATATAATTTCTTAGGCTTTTAAGAATTGTGATTTTGAAGACACTTTTTTAGGCTAGAGTTTAATTTTAAGCTAAACAATTGTACTACCTAAACCCATCACTGAAATGTTTCATACTGCTGCAGATCCTGAGAGAGCATAATGAACAGCATAATCAGACATTTTGTATTTTCATGGATGTGTCCAGTAGCAGCAATTTGTGGCCTGCCAAGGCTGCTCTTTAACATAATTTACTTAGCAAATGAATAGAAAACAGTCTGGTCTCCATGACCTTTTCATCAATTCAAATTTGCAAAGTTGCAAATCAGCTTTAGTTTACAACCATGGTTTCTAAAAAGACAAGCTCAGACTGTGTTATCAGAATTCATTTGTAAGGACTGCATTGAGGTTTCTTTCTCACCCTTTCAGGAAATAAAATGTTCTTTGTATCTTCCTAAATACCGAAGTCTTTACAACAAATGGATATAAATCCTGACCTTACAGGGTGAGGTTCTATCACAAGGTTATAAGAGAGAGAAGGACCAGGGTCAACGTGGACTTCTACATTCTCAAAACAACTCCACTCTCAAAAATGTCATAGGAGTTTGCACAAATGTTTTTTTTACAAACATTTAAACCATTGTCACATCTACATTAAGTGGTTATTTAATCACAAGCTGATCAATATGTACACAGGGAAATGGATTTCAGGGTGGTGCAGCAGGTGCAAAAGTGTGAAACACACACTGAGGACAAAACGAGGCATTTCCAATCCGAGCAACTATCTGATGACAAATGTGTGAAAAGTACAATAAAAGGCTTTATTTGTAATTTATGCATTAGTTTACTTTTTTATTGAGTAGCTAATCAAACCACAATTGCTTTTTATTTTTCATTCTCAGAAAATGTTTCACACAGGAAGATTACTGGTGACACACCGCTCCCTACCTTCATTTTCCATGTAAATATTAATTGTCTTCTGTGGAAATAACAACCCAATACAAGCATAGAGATAGGTCAAGGTTTCATAAAATAGTGTTTTAGTAAAAAGTTGCAACTTTTCAGATTTAAAGAAGTCGTAGGGCAGCAGACTTCCTCTATTGGCCACATTGGGCTAGACGTTAGCTTCAGTGTCTGACATAACAAGTAGAAATATTAGAGCAATTTTAGTGAGAGCAATTTTTGTGATTTTTACACTCCCTTTATTTTCTATTATGTAGTTTCTCTGACTAAAAACTCCTTACATGTTTTGTTCTCAGTACGTTTTTCTTGCAGAAGGATAATTTGTGGCACACTGCCTCCAACCTCCATTTCTTGTGCTAATGATTAGCTTTCTGTGAATAACCACCCAATAGCGGAAATAGTCAGCAAAAAACTTTAAAGAAACAACTTGCTACTCTGTGTACAAAAATAGGAATCGCTGATATAAATAGAAAGTAACACAGAATGAACATAACGAAGATGATATCACCTTTACATTTTCGCACAGTGTGTTTAAGAGGCATTGGACAGTTTAATTATGAATCTAAAGATGCTTCAGTTTGGCATAATGCAAAATAAGCTTACATGTTAGTGAATACTCACAATCTTCAGGATGAGATTTCATTTTTACTCGGTGTCTGTCAAATGTTTCAATAAGGCCACAAATGCCACAGTAGGAGATAGTAAACTGTCATGATGTAACAATGAAAAGTATCAAAAGAAAACTGCACTCACAACTTACTGACATGGGGCCTGAACAAACACAAGATCTAAGAGCATCTTGTGTTTCTCCCCCATGAGCTGCTACAAGTGTCCTGCATGTAGCTTTTAAAAATTTAAAACCCGTGTGCTTGTTTGTACAGCCATCCATCTCTTCTGCAATAGAAAACTGCAGCTGGATCACCTGAGACCTGAGCTCCAGAGGAGAGACACTAACTGCTAACAAAACCATTTTTTCACCTCATTTTTACAACATTCTTTCTCATAACACTGCTTTCTGCACACGCTGTGCAGTTTAGACCCTGAAGATTAGTAGAGCATTCACAGCTGAATGCATGCTCATATTTACATGGTTACAATCATATTTTGTTAGTCAGAGTAAGTTAGAATATACGCAGTATTAAAGTAGTAAGATTACCCTACTCTATCTGATGTATAAATGTTCAGGCAAGTTGTTACATAGAGACTCCGATATTGACAAACCGCAGTAAATTATATTGCACATTTTTTAATGTTCACACAAACTGTTTCACCATAAGTAATAAAACAGTTAAAGCTTCACATGCTCAGTATCTTACTAAGATAAGCACACAGTCAAATAGACTTTCATTATTGCAGGCTTCTCAGTTCACTTCCTGCATTGTTTTGTGCATGTATGCTCTTCCTGAGGATGAATTATCTTCCACAGACTCACATTGCTAATTGTAAAAGCTTATGCTGTAATCGATGATTCTCATCAAACTACATTCAAATTAGGAGAGAGCCACTACATGTGCACAAGAACTTTTTTCTTTAATCATTCATTTTTTCCTTTGCTCAGGCTGCATTTTGCTCCACAAAAGGGGGAAGTTTGTAAGTTTGCTGAGATGTTTTAATCTTCTGCTCTTCCTGGAGCTCCAGTGGAGGTTGCTGTAGTTGCAGCTCTGGTGAAGGATAAGATTTAAAGACCCCCAGATGAGTGGGCTGCAGTGGCGTGGCCAACTGCGGCTCCAGATTGGGGAGGTCTTTTCTGTCACTTTGCTGAAAGTCCAGCACCAGTGTCTTTTTGCAGCAAAAGTATTGCTGCCATATTTTCTGAAATGCAGTGCGAAACTTTTTGATGCGAAAAGCGTAGACGATTGGGTTTACAGCTGAGTTGCCATGAGTGAGCAAGATGGCGATGTAGAGCAGAACCATTGGCTTGTTGCACTGGGGGCAGAAAAGTGTGACACAGTTGGTTATATGAAGAGGGAGCCAGCTGATGGCAAACAGGACAAGCACCAGAACCAGAGATTTGGCAAGAGTCAGCTCTTTGTCATAGTACTTGTTAGGGTCTGAGTAGCAAGAGGTAATTTTCTTGTTGTTTAGCTGCTTGTGGATCATGTAAAAGATCTCCATGTATAGGACCAGCATGAACAGCAGCGGTGGCAGCACACAGCCAAAGAAGTTGAAGTAAACCATGTAGTCCATACTGATGACGTTTTCAAATTGGCAGATGATGATGAGGTCTGAGCCGATGCTGCCGTTCTCCTGGAGGTGCTTCAGATTGTTCCAACCTAACATGGGCGTCAGTCCCACAATGAAAGCCACCATCCAGCATATAACCACAGCCAGGCCTGCCCGCCGAGAGGTCACCACCCGCTTGTACCTGCAGAAAAAAAAAAAAACATATGTCAGCATGTTTTCACTGCAGCATTATTTTCTTTCACAAACCGCCATTCTTCATGCATTTATTTTTGTTTCTCTTTGGTATTGTGATGTATTTGTCCTACTATATAACTCAAGCTTATTTACGTGAGGTACTTATAACACTTTGCTCAAAATCTGGGTGTATCAGCCTATGTGGCTGTTTCTAATTTTTTCACTTTACCACTGCAAAGTTCAATGCATATTATCAGAATTTTATGTAATAACGTAAATGCATTTCATGCACAACGGTGCAATTGGTAGCAATTCTGCCTTACAGCAAGAAGGTCCTGGGTTCGAATCCGAGGGTCTTTCTGCATGGAGTTTGCATGACTTCTTGTTAAGTGCCTTAAGATGACATCTGTTGTGAATCGGCGCTATATAAATAAACTGAATTGAATTGAATGTTCTCCCTGTGCATGCATGGGTTCCCTCTGGGTACTCTGGCTTCCTCACAGTCCAAACATGGCTGTTAGGTTAATTGGTCTTTCTAAATTGCCCTTACAGTGAGCCAAAAAAGTAGTTGGCAGTCACCAATTTGTGCAAGATGTCCCACTTAAAAAGATGATTTATAATTTTCATCATAGGTACACTTCAACTGTGAGAGACAGAATGCACAAAAATCCAGGAAATCACATTGTATGGATTTTAAAGAATTTATTTGTATAATAGAACAGAAAATAAGTATTTGGTCAATAACAAAAGTTCACCTCAGTACTTTTTAATGTAACCTTGGTTGCCAATGACAGAGGTCAAATGTTTCCTGTAGGTCTTCACCAGGTTTGCACATACTGTAGCTGGTATTTTGGCCCATTTTTCCATGCAGATCTTCTCTAGAGCTGTGATGTTTTGGGGCTGTCGCTGGGCAACACGGACTTTCAACTTTCTCCATAGATTCTCTATTGGATTGAGGTCTGGAGACTGGCTAGGCCACTCCAGAACCTTCAAATGCTTTTTAAGTAGCCACTCCTTCGTTGCCCAGGAGGTGTGTTTGGGATCATTGTTTTGCTGGAAGATTCAGCCATGTTTCATCTTCATAGATCTCATTGATGGAAGGAGGTTCTGTCCAAAATCTCATGATACATGACACCATTCTTCCTTTCCTTAATACGGACCAGTCGTCCTGTCCCCTCGGCAGAAAAGCAGCCCCAAAGTATAATGTTTCCTCCCCCATGCCATGCTTCACGGTGAGTATGGTGTTCTTGGGATTTAACTCAGGATCCTCTTCCCTCCAAACATGGCGAGTGGTGTTTATACCAAAGAGTTCTATTTTGGCCTCATCTGACCACATGACATTCTCCCAATCCTCCTCTGGATCATACAGATGGTCTCTGGCAAAATTTAGATGAGCCTCGACATGTGCTAGCTTAAGCAGGGGAGCAGCATGATGTTAATCCATGACGACATAGCGTGTTACTAATAGTAACCTGTTACTGTGGTCCCAGCTCTCTTCAGGTCATTGACCAGTTCCCTCATGTAGTTCTGGGTTGTTTTCTCACCGTTCTAAAGATCATGTGTACCCCATGAGGTGAGATCTTGCATGGAGCCAAAGATTAAGGGAGATTGTCTGTGATCTTGTATTAATTTGTTTTTTTTAAATAATTGTTCCAAAAGTTGATCTCTTCTCACCAAGCTGCTTCCCTATTGCAGACTGGCTCATCCAAGTCTGGTGCAGGTGTACAATCTTGTCCCTGGTGTCCTTTGACAGCTCTTTGGTCTTGGCCATGGTGGAGGTTGAAGTCTGACTGTTTGAATGTGTGGACAGGTGTCTTTTATACAGATAACGAGTTCAATACAAGTAATGAGTGGAGAATAGAAGAGCTTCTTAAAAAAGAAGTAACAGGTCTGTGAGGGCCAGAATCCTTACTTGTTTATAGGTGCTAAATACTTATTTTCTGCAACATTATACAAATAAAATCTTTAAAAATCATACAATGTGATTGCCCTGATTTTTTTCTTACATTCTGTCTCTCACAGTTGAAGTGTACCTAGCATAGATGGTATAGATAATGGATGGATGGAAAATAAATGCTTTTCAATTAAAAATATCTGAAAAATGTGCTATCCCTTTAAAATCCCTTCCAGTCCTCCTGAATCCATACTTTGAAATGCCACCTTTCAATGTAACCCTTTAAGTTTATTTAGTGTTATCTGCAACCTGAATAAATCTCATTTTTTCTCTTTGAGCACTGTCCTTGGGTTGAACAATTTAAACCCAAAGCTGATTAACACAAACACATGCAGCTCACTGCAATGCAAATTAGGCATGTGTCACTAAAAGTCAAATCAGTAAAATTTATACTCTGCAGCCATATTGCTTTTCATGCGTAATTGTTAAGGGCAAAATTGCTTCAGTGATACTATGTAATTTAATTTCCCAAGACGTGTTATTTGGCCCACCAGGCTCCAAATGTTCTGATTCAGATCTATATCTCTTAAATCAGCTAGTGTAAGTGATTCATGATAAAAGATGGATAGAGGTAAAAGATTCAGGGTTACTGAAATGTTATTGCTGCTCTCTTGTCTACAGAGAAAGAAATGAAACAGAGGCAGCCTAAAGGCACACATGTGGACAGTTATCTGATCCACCTCAATGTTAGAAAGCATGCAGAGCAGTAATTGGATCACTTTTAGATTACCATTGGTTGATATTTACAGTGTCTGATTAGAAAATGTTTACATCACCACAAGCTGACCTTTGCTAAAAAGAAGCCTGGAGCTAAACCGGACCCTGCAGTTTAGCCCAACTGTCACTGGTGCTGTGTGCTGTGTTTAGTATTGCTCAAGAAGCTTATGTGTGGAGATGCATCAGGAAAGCCGCAGTCACACAGAGTCACATAAACCAGTTTTCTCACTTCTTAGAGGAGAAAACAGCATCCTTCTGGTGCAACAAATGACTTGCATGGTTTGAAGATTTTAAATAATAAATGAAAGCTTGGCTGCCCTGTTCACTGTCTTTTTTTCTGTTTTTGTGCATGTTTCTGGATTTTGGAAATGGAAATTGACATAAATATTTCAAGCTACAACCCTGAGCACATCTAGAAATGAAAAAGTTGCAAAACAACATATAACCTTTGATTACAGTATATCTATTAATTAATTATTTTCAATTAAAACAAATGAGAGACGGGTATGGAAGAATCTGCAGTTCTCTGAAAATTTCTGAATTATTTCACATGAACCAGGATTCAAAAGACTTTATAGTGGTAAAAGCATTCAGATGCCAACAGCTAAAAGTTAACCAAGAGTGTTGCAATGGCCACTAGCTACAGTCTCATCTGTGGTGACTTCCTTCTCTTATAATAAATTACAACATTTCGCTCACATTGGGTTATCTAATCAGCTCCTTGTCATCATCCTGAACTGACTTGGTTCCACTATTAAAACCACATGCATTCTGCCTACAGTGCCTTGTAAAAGTACTCAAACCCATTGAACATCTCTACAGTTAGACATTACATACAATGCTACACATTAACATGCATATGTATTCAGCTTTTTTATTCTGATACTCGTAAATTGGGTGAGTTCTTAATTTTTTTTTACAGAACACCTCACCAGTAAATAGAAAAATCAGAGTATGTTCTTCCGTCTCAGTATAATTCAAGATTTTCTGTTAGGGGGGGGGGGGGTATTATGCAAAATGGACTTTCTGCAACTTGATATCCTGAGAACCTGTCTTTCCCTCATTAAAAACATATCTGAAGTGTTGCTCTGACCCATTCACTCATGTTAGAGTAATCTTTGAGTCTCTGCCGGTCTCTGCTGGTAGTTGTCGGGGTTGCTAAAACGCCTGCTACCACCTATCCCCGCCTTTTCCACCCATCTCCTCCTCCGACCTTACATACTCAGCCGAGAGCTTCGCCCCTGCAGAGCTGCTTTTTGCTATGGTATAGCTTTTTTTGTTTTTGTGTTGTTTTTTTAACACAAGCTGGAATGATATAGAAGTAACTACGCTATTTTCAAAATGTAAGGAGTAGAAAGTACAGATAATTGTATGAAAATGTGAGTAGAAGTAAAAAATAAGCAAACAGATAATTACTCTAGTGAAGTATAAATACCCCAAATTTATACTTAAGTAAGGTAACGAAGTATTTGTACTTAGTTACTTGACACCTTTTATTATAATACACCAGCTGCAGCTGCGCGTCTTTTGTGGGATTTTTTTTCCGACTCCGTGCATGCTGCTTTGATGAACAGTATGTGACGAACGGAAGGGGGAGTGTCAGAAAGAGTAGGAGGGTCTTAGAGAGGCACAGGCGAAAATCAAGGCGTCCAATAGGGACGTAAATTTCTTTAAGGTGGATTTGGATATATGACTGACTTTTAAAAGACTTAAGGTGACAATTTATTGGAGTGTGCTATAGAAGGGTAATATGTGCCTGGAAGAAGCATAATACCCCCCCTTTAAGGCTTCAGATTTGTTAGAGAACCTTGGTGAACAAACAGCAAAATGAAGATGAAGGAACACAGCAGCCAGGTCAGGGATAACGTTGTGAAGAATTTTAAAGCTGGATTTGGTTATGAAACAACTAGCAAAACTGTAAGCCTACCTAGACATAGATGTCAACCTTGAAAACACTATCCCCATCATACCCTCAGGATCAAGCTGCTTTTCTTTAGCATGGACAGGAAAACCAGTAAGGGTTGATGGATCTAAAGAATAAAAATGTTTTGGGTGTGATAAATACCGGAGACCAATACTGTCAGGCTGGACAATAAAAGCATTCATCAGAGAAGCTGCCAAGAGTTCCATGGTAACTCTGAAGGAGCAGCAGAGACCCACAACTCAGGTGGATGATTCTGTTGACAGGAAAGCTATTAATCCCCCCAATTTTTTTTTTAATCAGGCCCTTGTAAACGAGAAGCAAGAAGAAAGGCTTATGCCTTAAGAAGTTCAACTTGTAGTTTGTCAAAAACTAGGTAGGAGAAAAAGAAAACGTGGAAGAAAGTGTTCTGGTCATATGAAATGAAAACTGAACTTCATGGACTACATCTGATCTACTAATTGTGGCAGAAAAATATTTCACATCATCCTGATAACACCATTCACACAGTGGTGGTAGCATCATGGAAGCTGGTCAGGTTTATTGGGAAGGTGGATTAAGCTAAATGCAGGCAATAAGGAAGACTTGTTAGTGGCTGTGAAAACTTGTGACTGGGGCAGAGGTTAATTTTCACATGAGTGGCCAAGTCCAGTGCTTGAAAGATACCATCCTGCAGCTGTTAAACACCTCTCTTCTCCAACACACCTGAATCAAATGCCTCAGTTCCCTTTTCAGCAGTCATTCAGCTCTGGAGAGGCATGGTAATAACAAGGCATTCATTTGATTCTGCTGCGTTACGGAAGGGATGCATCTAAAAACTGCATGATACGTCTCAAGGACTAGACTTGGCAACCCTTGAATTTAGCAGGACACCTGCCTTAAACACAGAGCTGCACTGTAATCCATATGTTAGAATGGCCCAGTCAAAGTCCAGATGTATATTGGATTGAGAAACTGTGCCAAATCGTGTAAATTAATGTTCATAAATGCCCTCCATCCATTATGAGCTTTTTAGCCAAATAAATGCAGAAAAAAACTGCTTCTTACATATGCAATGCTGGTAAAGACAGACTTAGATGCAGTGCAGCAAAAAAAAAAAATGTTTACAAAGTATTGACTCAGGGGGTGTGAAGACATGCACACCCACTTTTTAAAATTTGGATTTATTTTTAAAAACTGCACAAAAGTTTTATTTCCTTCCAGTTCAAAATTATGTACTACTTTGTGTTGGTCTCAGTAACCAATTAAACCCATTGAGGGACAAAAAACACAGATATAAAGCTGCTGGGAGCTCAGCATGCCCCTGTTGTTTTTATCAATCTTCTAGTGAGATAGATCTACCCAAATGTGGAGCTAAACATGGCAGTCTGAAGTGACACACGATCCCTGTGCAAATCGATTCTCAAGTAGAAAGCTATAGTAGCTCTGACCTTTGTTCTGAGTGAAGATATCATCTCTACAACCTTCTCTCACAGAGCAAACAATGATCAGACGTATACCTGTCCCGATCCCTGTCCTTCCCGTGCGCTTTGAGGGAAAGCCTACATTACCTTGTCGGGATCTTGACCCTGAGGTAGCGGTCAATAGCGATGGCCAGGAGGGCCAGGATTGAACTTTGCGTTAGCACCAACATGGTGCACGTCCCGAGCAGGCAACTGTAAAAGTGAGTCTTAAGTCCGATGCTGACCGTGATGGCGAGGGGGATGACGAGCGCTCCCACCGCAATATCTGCCACAGCTAGAGAGACGATGAAGCAAAACGTGGTGTCTCGCAGGGACTTATTAATTTTCACCGCCCAAACCACCATCACATTCCCGATCACAGAGGCGACCGCTATCACCACCTCCATGCCTATATAGAGCGCTGAGGAGACTGTCCCGGGCATTTTTACAGATCTCTATGATCAAAATGATTTCAACAGAGCTGTCCTTGTTTTCTTTTCTTAGTCTCTAAGGTGTTTTCCAAATTAGCTGTGCGTCCATCAGTTTCATGGCGCCATTATTTCTCACACTGGACACCAGAAATAAATTTTGAGCGACAAATCCAGCTATTAAAAAAAGGAAAGAAGCGGCAAATAAAGCGGAGTCTTCCTCTGAAGCAGGTGTTTTAGTCCAGCGGCTGTAGCGGGTCGCTCCCACTTGGTTCCCTGCGTCCCCTCCACTTGGCTGGATACACCCGCTTCTCGTAAGCGCAGCATTCTATCCACTGGCTTCGGTTTCTTCATAAGGGTGCTGGGCGTTTGTCAGCCTACGTCTTTCAGTTTCACAAAGCACGTTTCTACAGTGCCGCTGCCTGTGCGTTTTTGACATGAAAGCGCGCACAGATGCAGCTCCTGCGCAGACGGGTGCGCGCTCTTCCCCTCTCTCTGTTACTCTCTCTCTCTCTGTTACTCTCTCTCTCCGTTTCAATGTGTTTTCTTTTTCTGTTTTTTTAATAACCGCGCAGCTCCAGAAAATAGTTTCATTTGGATCAGCTTTCGTATCTGTTCAAAAGAACCTGCTTAACCGAGTTTTTTCCCCTCAGGTGATGTGGCTGATTTATTAGCAACCTTTGGAGCGTGTGATTGCTCCGATTTCAAATTTCTGTGCAGCTTTCCCCTGCCCACTCCCCGAAGACGTTTTTTCCCTATAGGCCTCGACAAGTGCAAGTATACCCAATTTCAACGATGATTTGAAAATGCACCCACAGATTAGATAAAAAGATGACGTGATACCATTTATTTTTCCACTGATAACGGTGGTAACATATGCACACAGATCAGTTCGAAGTTCAGGCCTTATTATTCCGGATTTTAGATTCCATTTGTTCTAGCCAAAATCTTAAAACCTTCCAGGGGAACTTTGCATGTTCGACAAAAATACACACTATAGTATCTTTAAGGTATGTTCATATGCGGCAAGTGTTACATAATGATATATGTGGATATATTGTAAGCTGGTTGAGATCTGTGAAAAGCTTTAAAGGTCTTGAGAGTTAAAAGATCAGTGTAACTGGCCTTCTCTTGTTATGTTAAAGAAATTGCACCACTCATCCAAAAGCCTTCTTAATTTCTGAAACTTGGTTGGGAACATCAGGCTTAACTTAGCCTGATAATTAGACGTTTAGACGTACCTAGATTAAAATAAAAATTAAAAAAGTAAGAAGAAAACAACTGAGGTACATTTATGTATAGGGATTATAGTAGGAATAATTGTGCCACCAGTGATTTTGTTAAAAGTGGTTATTTAATGGTATTTGTTTAATGCCCACTTGAATAAATGCACTTAAATTCAAAGGTAATTAGAGATGAACTAAATTTAAGGTATTTTAAATTGTCTGCATCATGAGAGCACAAGTAAATATGGCCAGATCTATATGCCAAGGTTAACTACTTTTTTTCCTATGCAACTCATGAAACAGATAATGATTACTCCGGGATCTGGACCAACATGTTCTATGAGGCACAGTATCTTATCTTGTTTAAAGTTCAAAGTCAGAGGTGTGAGCTGTGGACAAAGGCAGAGATGATCACTTATACTGAAAATGCATGGTGTCACAGATGGTGCACTTTACTCACTCTAATGTTTTATGGAAGAAGGAATGAAGTATTTACACTTGGCAAGTTAATTATTGTAGAAAAAGACAGTAAGATTACCGTAAACATTTATATGGAGAGGCAGCTATAGTAGGATGCTCACTGAAAACACTTGAGTTGTGAGCAGAAATTTGTCAGCATGAGTTAGATATAGAGGTCAGCCAATACAGAGGAAGGTAGCAACCATATGGTCCTGCTGCACTAACTCCAACTCACCTGGGAGACCATAATGAGCACGATGGAAGCCATGAATGGAAAAATCAATCATTATAGGGCACATGTTGTAAACTAACACATCAGTACTGCTGACAATTTGATACTCTAAGTTCACCCCTTCCAACTTTTTTAGTCTAAATTAGAGAGCAGTCTGAACAAATGTTGTTATAGTGTGGTGAGCCAGAGCTGGAAACGCTTGCCTAACTTTGTTTCCAGACATTTAAACACAGTTTATTTCTGAAAGCTGGCGACACACTCTGAGAACGTGAGTGCACCATTGAAATAAAGTGTTTAAGATTTATTTGCAGAAGCTTAATTTACTTACTGTACATTTAACCTTAAAATTATTCATACCCCTTTTTTTTAAATGAAAATGATTTATCTCAAAATATCATAAAAACAGTGATAATTGTATCGATTTTGAAACAAAAAATTGCCTTTTTTCTTATTTTATTTAAGATGGCATGTTTAAATTTATCTAAAGCCTTCACAATAACTAAAGGAAAAAAAACTGTATTGGCATTAAAGCGATCAAACCCTTTTGATAATTACCGAACAGCTTTTTGCATGTTTATTTACCTTGTTTGTTCAATTGTTTTGTTTACTGTTTTGTTTCTGTTTTGTAAAGCGTCTTTGAGTTGTTGTGAAAAGCGCTATATAAAACTGATGTATTATTATTATTATTATTATTATTATTATTATTATTATTATTATTATTTGTATTTGTCTTTCAAGTTAGAATGTCTCCTTGCCTACACCCTAATCTTTAGCTCCATTGAACTCTGACTTCATGCCGGGCAACTCCAAAACGTCAAAATCATGTCGAGTCAGATGAAATATGTTGGTAAAATTAAAATATTACTTTAAATCTATACCTGCCAGAGGTTTAAATCATTCTGGGCTTAACTGTACATTTTTCCTACAATGGATTCTTTTCAGGGATGTATTTCTGCAGCACCTCTGAAGCACTCATATGACAGGAGGTCCAGTGAGACTTACTTTAATGCCCGCATAATGTGAGATAAAGAAACGCTTCAGTAAACATTTGTCAGATTTTGCCATTTGGGGTTGAATGACCAGTGAAGTGCAGCGTGCTTCAACTGAATGAGTCAGATTCTGCTGTTCAATTAACATTTTCTGTTGAGTCTAGAATCAAAAAGAACAATGCAATCTATAAAAGTGATATCACAGATTTATCTGGATCCAGCTACACAGCTGTCTGTATACACAGGCTTGGGCACTCTTACAACATATGATTTATATATTTATATACATGATTTATATTTAGTTTTTATAGCCTGATTTATTTGTGAATTTTTAGCACAACGTTATTAACCGGTGCTTGCAGTTAATTTGCACCAGTCACTATTTAAGGATCGTTTGGGATGAATATCTGTTTGTAGGACATACTTGGTTTTCACTCAAGCCACTTCAGCATCCTGTTTCAATAGAGACAATACACAGACAAGATTTTCTACATCTCAAGATCTCAAGATAACGATTATGAGCCCTGTTAGACAGATATGACACTTTTTCTACAAACTGCAATGGAGTTTATAGAAAAAGTCGTCTTTTGCTGCATTTAAACCATTTTTCCTTGTATCTCAATATTCTTTATGTCACTAGCTACCATTTGAGCATGATCAATCTACTCCATGCTTAACAGCTTAAAAAATGTTTACACATTTTTTCTAAGAATTTTTGTTTATTGAAAGTAGACTTTTTTTTCTCAAAATGAGACCTTTCTTTTAGAATATAAAAAATATTTAGCTCTGACTACCAATAAAGTCGTTATTGTGGTTATGGACCACAAAATAATGTGTTTTGTGACAGAGTCAAAGCAGCCAAAACCAGGCTACGACTGGCAGACAGAGTGAAGTGCAGAAACCATTTGAGAACAAGGCAATCTAAAAACACACAGAAGATAGGGAGCACGAGTGATATTGGTATTAGGAATAAGAACAGGAGTATCTGACAAAGGGGTGACTGAACTGGGAGGCTTAAATTGTGGGGAGGTTGATTTCTGGAAGAGGAAGCAGGTGGCAGAGAGCAGGAAGCTGAAGTAATAAAATTGGTAAATCTTAAAGAAAACATATGCAAATTTCACTTTTTTCATCCATTTGTGTTGCCATTTGGGTCTCTGCTGCCTCTGTAAACACTCCAAATATGAATAAAAACCATCCATCCATTTTTCCAACTTTTTGCTGTCCGAAATCTTGTGCTTCTACAAGCTGTCAGGTGTGTCAGGATATAGCATGGACCCAAATGCAGATGTTGGTAAGGTGCACGGTTGTTTTATGAAAGGCGATGGTGATGATGATGACAGGGACGACGAAACAGGACACCAGGCTGTTACGAACGAACAGGAAGGAGACAGTTGGCTAAGACATAGTGTAGCAAACAGTACGATGATGGGAAGTGAGAGAGGGTGAAGTATTTGAGTACAGACAGGGAATGAGGATCAGGTGGAGATTAGAGACAGGTGCAGACAATGATAAGACAGGGTGCTGATGGTTTAGACAAGGTGTTTGAAAAAGTGCCTCATTGGGACGTCATAAAAAGCTAGATTTGCATATAACCGCCCCTCACCGGTCAAACCCCTACCACCAATTCTAAATCCATGCCATTCTCATGTGGCAAACCCAAAACCTAGTAACAAGATGGGTTGGTATGGTCTGCAACTGCTAATGTGCATAAAAGTGGCAGGGCCCTCTAAACAGCTCATCCTGAAAGGGACTGAAATTGTCGACAATTGAGCTAGCGAGATCCCTTAATGTAAGGAAGATTTTGTGCAAAAAACTTCATTAATATGTTTGGTACAGACCGTATACCTGTTGTGTCACAGATAGGTAGGTTTTGGCTATGAATAAATATGAATAATTGCTTAGAGCAACTATTAATAAGACTAATAATCTTTTGTAAAAATTAACAAGTTTAGGGGCACCATCCTGGTGGATTCCAGGAACATATATATATATATATATATATATATATATATATATATATATATATATATATATATATATATATATATATATATATATATATATATATATATATATATATATATATATATGTATATATATAGCCAAATTGTTCAGTCTCAGTTTATGTCTATGATTACCAGTCTAATAAGGCTCAGATAATTAAACAATAGATGAAGGAATAAGTTCTTACGCTGTGGACATTAATTGTACGCATCACTCCAAGTAATCCCAGACAACTTCTCTTTAAGTTAAGGGGACTTTATTTAGAAAATAGAAAATCCCATTTATTTTAAAGCATGCAAAAATTACTACAGATCTTAGACAACAATAATAGGTGAACATTAAACACAATTAACATGAAATGTATCAGTGAGATAGCTGAGGTTCGGGTCAGAAAAGGAGGGGGTGGCCCTCACTCCAGGGGGCCCAAGTCACAGATAGCCTGTGGGACAAAAGTCATACATCTTAGCTCTGTGCCAAGATGGAGATCAGCACATGGAGTCTAAGAAAGAGTCATAAAAACACTTTAACCCAACAATGAACGAGATCTAACTCGATAAAACTCTATTTTCTCTATTCATCTCCGCCCAGATACAATATTAGTTTAAATGAACCGGTTCAGTCCTACATTGCCTTGAAGGAGGTCCAGTCCACTAGGAGGAGAGCGAATTGTGTCCGTAGTTGAGCAAGAAAAGGAAGAGTTATAAAAATAACCTTGTACAGGATTTAAGGACCGTGTGGCCCGAAGGCAGGCTGGGCCTGCAGGTCGACGTCTAATGAACTGTCTTGGAACAGTTCTGATATATATCACGCACCCTGGTTACGCAAACGGAGTGAGCACTTCGAAGCTTTGAAATGAGTTCTTCCCCAGTCCAGCGGGTCAGAACAAAAGAGAATCTTCACCGGTGAGATGTCCTCTGTTGAGCCTTAGTTTCTCTCTGAAACTTCTGGCTTGAGAACAGTTTGAAAATGGGCGTGACTACTCTTATAACCCCCTTTGGCCGTGATGTCATCGCCGATGTCACCATGGGTGGTCACGGACCAATAAGAGTGTGCTGGGGGTCACTGCTAGGATTGCTGGGAAATGTGGTCTTTGAAATGGCTCCTAGCCATTCAAACGTCTGTTGAGTTCATCTTATGAGAAATGCAATCACAACATACCTATTATAACTTGTTTAAAAAGAAGCATGATCTGTCCCCTTTAAGAAAAACAATGACTTATCTGATGCTAAAATAGAAGCACATTAAGACTAAGCAAACAGTCATCAAGCAGAGTCTAACCTCATGAATGAATCAAAAATTGAAGCCAAAATCATGTTTTTAAGAGCAGGCTCAAGACTCACCTTTTTAGCTTAGCTTTTAACTGATTATTATTTATTACTGTTTGTTTAATTGCTCTGCATGTTTTATATGATTATATTTTTATCAGTTTTACTATTTAATCTTAGCACATTAATTTACTGTTTATTTTGATACTTTAATTTATCTTAATCCCCTTTCCAGTGTTTCCTCTGTGGGAGCCCTCTGCCCTGGGAGCGGTGGTCGGCTGTGGCTCCCTGGGTGCTCTCCAGGTGGAGCTTGGGTGGAGGTGGGGGTCTTGGCCTTGCCTCCACTGGGTGCCCTGTGTCGGTGCCTCGGCTGCTGCTGTTAGTCTACCGCTGCCGGGGCAGATGGCTCCTCTGATGGCGTTTCCTTGGATGGTTCATCTACACTCGGCCCAATGTCCTTTTTTTACCTTTTCTTTTAACTGTGTGTGTGCATGGGAGATGGGTTGGGGGGAGGGGGGTATAACTGTGACCATGCTTTTAAATCTGTGGGGGAGGGAAGGGAAGGTGGTTTTATGTGGGGTCATTTTAATCTGTAAAGCACTTTGTGATGCAACTTCTTGTATGAAAAGCGCTTTATAAATAAAGTTTAATTTGATTTGATTTGATTTGATATGATTGGTAAGCTGGTGAAGACCAACGGCCTAATATTTGAATGAGGTTGTCTGAAATCCCTGACCGGGCGGCGGAGGTGGCTGCTCCTATGCGAAAGGAGTGGACTGAATAATGTTCCAGGGAGATACCTGAACGAAACAGAACTTGATGAAAATGACCAGTAAACCAGAACCTTGTTGCAAGACTGCCAGATTCTGTGGTGAAAAGTGGGACGGATGGCGATGCGTTACTGGTTAATCGGGAACAAACGTAGTTAGAGATGGGTTCATAGGGGCTGAGATTTGAATTGAGGCGGAAAAGGTAGATGCAGCAGGATGTACCGAGCTGGTCTGTTTTGCTTCTGCGGAGAGTGTAGATAAGGGTGTCCTGGTTATGAATGATGATATCAGAGAGACAGGGATGAAAGGAATGATCGAATCGAGATGAAGTTGGGGCGAACTCTGAGCAACGCAGAAAAACCAAAATATGCGAGCAGAAACATAGACTCTAACGTGGAGTCGATAAAGGGAGATAAATAGCCAGAGCGAAGTGTGGAAATATAATGACTAAGGAGGTCAGATGTAAGAGGTAAACGTGGGATTACTGCGGATGGTTCTTGCTTTCTCAGACCTTTCAGTAACATAGTTACGTGGCTATGTTTTAGGATTGGACAGGGACTTCCGGTTGCTAACTTGATAAAGAAACTGTTACCTGAAAGATAGAGAGAGTACTGGGAGCGAAACTGTCAAGAATGGAATTCTGGGATGCGATGGAGAGGTGTAGAAGTTGCGGAGTCAGTTGTGGATGGTGGCTGAAAATGGTGGGACCGGAGTTTGATCGTGGTCCGCTGCAGGAGCCAAGGATCTGAATTTCTGAAAAGAAAAACGAGAGAGAGAGAGTCAGCGATAGAATTTTTGTGACCTGGAACGTGAGCTCCGCGAAGCAGCAACTGATGCTGGGCTGATACGAGGGTGAGTCTGCGGATGAACTGCATAATGACAGGAGAACAGGATCGACCTTTATTTATGATCTCTACTACAGCTGTATTATCAGAGTGGATGAGAATAGAGTTTTGAGACCATTCGTGACCCCAAAGAAGGGCAGCGATGACTATGGGATAGAGCTCATGAAGAGCTGAGGAAGGCGAGGCGGACTGGAGCCGCATGGAGTCGAACTCGGCGGGCCAGTTTGAAGCAAACCACCTCCCTGCATAATAGCCACCGAAGCCAATAGAAGGTGCGGCGTCGGTGTAGAGTTGGATATCATCTGGGTGGGAGATTAAATCATTGCAAAAGCAAGAAATACTGTTCCAAGAGGACAGGAAGTCCCGCCAAAGCTGCAATTCCATACGACATGGCTCGTTGATAACGAGCCGGTCGTGGAGTGATGGTACGCTGGCAGCAGTGGAAAGGAGGTGAGATATGAAGGACAGGCCCTGGGGAATGATGCGAACGGCATAGTTAAGGTGACCGAGAAGTGAAAAAAGCTGTTGCTTGGAGCATGAATCGGCCAGGATAAAGTTGGAGAGGATGAGGGAGATCCGATTGACCTTTTCCAGAGGCAACGAAGCCTGAAAAGAGGTTGAATCGAGGGTGATACCCAAGGATTCTAATGTTAGGGGACCCACCGTCTTTTCCTCTGAAAGAGTAACGCCGATATCAGAGAAAGCCTCGGTAAGGGCACAAAGCCCTATACGAGGCGGTGATGAAGCGGGGGTGATGACTAAAAAATCATCGAGGAGGTGAAGGACGTAAGGCAGATTGTAGGTGTTTATTAGAATCCGACATGAGGCCTCGGAAAGGGAATCGAAGATTCTGGGGCTACTTCTGCAGCCAAAGGTGAGCCGAACTGCAAAATAGTAAGCTCCTTTCCAGCAGACGCTGAAGAATCGCCAAAAGTCTGGATGAAGAGGGAGAACCTTAAAAGCACTAGTAATGTCTGCTTTGGCGAGCCAAGCATTTTGGCCTGCCAGACGGATAAGACCTATGGCATAGTCGACTTTGGCATACTGCATTGAGTAGTCGGAGAAGGGGATGAGGCTGTTGATGCTGGGCACGGAGGATCCGTGGGGAGCCGACAGGTCGATAATCAACCGCTTCTTGCCAGAATACATACGGGTGGTTACGCCTAAGGGGCTGATTCGAAAGACCGCAAAAGGAGGGCGGCAGAAAGGACCAATCATGAATCCCTCCTTAACCTCCTTGATGAGCAGAGAATCGACCGTTTCGGGTTCGGAAAGTGCAGACCGCAGATTGTTACAATGAGTGGAGCACTCCGGAAGAACTTCTATTCCTGGATGGAACCCGTAAGTGAAACCACGAACTAAGAACTCAACGAACTCCCTATCTGGATGGGAAGCTAAAGCTTCGATGAGAGCCCTCACCTTGATAGGCGTGGCGAGGAACTGTGCTAGTCAATCTTGCTGTAAGGTGGGGTTGTGGGGGCATGAGCCCCTGGAATGAGCTCCACCGCAAAAAGAACATGTGTGCAAGAACCTGCAGCTGGAGCAGCCCAGGACATTGAAGTTATTACACACCATCCTGCCCCCTTGGTAGAGCAGGGGACGGCCACGTTTATCGATACCCCCGGGGACAGGGGTGGTGGACCTGGGCTTGGTTGGAAGAGGTTCAGGTATGACCGGAGGTGGGGGGGCAACAACAGACAGGCGGTTGGAGGCGGCTGAGTAGCGGGCGGCGGAGACCCGAGGACGGGAAGGAGCAATGGAGGTGCAGGCGGTGGGGGGGTGGGAGGGAGCACCGCATAAACTGCAGGACAGGGACGCGTGGGCTGCAAAGACTCTGCAATACAGCTCTGAGTCAAGAACGCCCCAGTATGTCCCGTGATTAAATTGAGCAAGCCGAGCCGCCGCCTGAGAGGAAAACAGGGTGTGGTATTGGTAGAATCCCGTACCCCCGAACCGGATAGCCATGTCGAGCACGATGGAGAGGTAGTCATTGAGCTCGGGGCGTCGATCGGGGAACACGGAACAAATGGTGTCTCTAAAAAAAGAAAAGGCAAGGGCGAACTCGGCTGGGGTGAGGTCCTTGGAGCGGGGGCTGAGGGAAGAGCCCAGCAGCATAGGCCCCATGGTAGTCTGGAGTTCTCTAGGCTGACCGGAGAGGCCTAGAGAGGGCTGAAGGAGCTGGGCCAAATCTATATGATTACCGTTGAGAATCTGCTGACGGAGAGCTGGAGAAACCGGAGAAGGGCGGTGAATGGTGGAAGGAGGCCGGAGGGGGGGGGATGGCTGTGGACAAGTAATAGTTTTCAGAACCTAGGTTAATTGCGGGAGGAATTGGGGGGGGGGATGGGGAAGATGAGGAGACGAGCCAGAAGGAGGATGAGTTAAGTGTCCCGGAACCACCTCCTGGGCAGCTGAAGAGGTTGGGGCAGCAAAGGGGACGGAGGGGGTAGCAGAAATGGAAGGGGGGGGGTAACTGAGCTTGAGGAAAGGGAAAAAGAAGGAATGGAGAAATGAGAGCCTGAGGGAGGTTCGCTCTGCCTAGATAGAGATGTGAAGAAGTTGGCCATATAAGCGGCAAAATCTGAGAAGGAGGGAGCAGATGCAGGTGGGCCTGGCGCTTGGCTCCCGGCAGAGGGCGCTGGACCTGAAGAAGGAAGCTGGGAAACATAGCTGAAGGATCCGCCCCCAGAAACAGAGGGGACCCCGACAGGACCAGGAAGTACTGGGTGATAGACAGAGGGCCGAGATGAAGGAGACGGAAAAAGTAGTCTAAAAAGGCAGGATTTATTAGCCGAGCGGCTGAAGGGAATGCCCTTCTCTCGGAGCACTCGCTGAAGCCGCGCCACAGTCCAGCTGGACATATCGGGGCAGCCGGAAGGGGCAGCAGGAGGGCGCCGGGCTCGAGGGGAATCCCCGAAGCGTAGTGAGGTATCCCAGGGAAGGCGGGAAGGAGATGAAGGAGGAGCCCGAGCTGAGCGGTTAGAAGCAGCGGCATGAGAGCGCTGCGGCGATGCTTCGAGCCGGAGTGAAAAATTCCGAGTCGGGGAGGGAGAAGCAGGAGAAGGAGGCAGGCCTAAGCGGCTGCGAATGCGAGATGTAGAAGCCGACGGTGGAGGTAGGAGCTCCTGAGAGTGCTGAGATTGAGATGATGCAGCCGAGGAGGACGGACCAGGATCCCGTTTGGCCGAAGAAATTCGGACACGTCTGGAGATCTGGCGGTTCACGGATGGAGGGGATGGCCCGAAGATGTCGGGTTGGCTGGGGACCAGTTCCCAATCCGTCTTGGATGGATCGAGGGAGATGGTTAGAACATCCATGAGATGAGCGAATACACAGGTAAGATTTTTGAGAATGTAAGCGAGCACAAAAGTTGCGAGGAAGTCTGGCGAACGTGTAAAACGAACGTGAGACATGGAACATGAGGCAAGCCTGGCTTATATAGATCGCTGATTGATAATTGAAGTGCGAGAGATCTGGGAGGCCAGGTGGGTTGAGATAGTGTTGATTACTGCGAACGACTAGAGTTGAAGCGTGGTCTTGGTCCTGAACTTAAGCTAACTAGTTAACTCCATTAAAGGAAAAAAAATACTCCTTCTGCATTGTGGTGTAGTTTTTACCACTGTTGCTTTGAATGTTGGGTAATTCAATGTCCCCTACAGTCTAAAAGCATGTCAGTTAGGAAATCGTTCTAATTGCCTTCAAGCATTAATTTTCTTATTGTGGCTTCCTGTGATAGATCGGCGTACTGTCTGCCTTGAGGTCGCTTGGAGGAGGTAAGTAGGAGACAGTGAACTGAGGTTGGCTGGGGATGGGTGGCTTGGTGAGATGATGATTCGGTTTCCTTTCCCTGCAGGTTGAAGTGTTGGAGGGTGGACAGGCAGGTGACTGAGGAGGACAGCTGCGAAGGTGAGTATGGTGGATGTTTCCCAGCAGTGAGTGGCATGGAGACTGACCAGGGGAAACCAGGAGGAGAACGGAGCTGGAGAATGGCGTCAGAGGACTGGTAGCGAGGAAGGAGAAATCCGGGAACTGGGTCTGCAAGGAGGACAAATGAGGCAAATACAATACTTAGGAAGGATCTAAGATAGTTTGCTACCAAGGAGCAGGAATGAGGTTTTGTACTACTGCTAGGAGCAAGAACCTTGAGATAACACATCAGTGTTGTAGTTTTTACCCAAGAAAGAAGAGCTAAGGAAGAAATGGTTGGAATTTGTCTTTGTAACACAAGCAGCAAAGTAAGTTAAGAGAAGTTCGAAGGCAGCATAAGAGTCGCCTTGCTGGTAGCCAATCAGAGGTGAGACCTTTACATATCATGAATATTAATTAGCAAAACTCATAAACCTGTCATTTTTCACCCACTGTTAGGAGTCTGTTGCTGTGCGCTGGTGGATGGATGGTGTGTTTCTCCATTACCTCTCTCCTTAAGGTGTGATTGGCAGGTGCTGCAACAGGTGCTGCTCATCATCCTCATCACAGTTCCAGTTTAAAAGGGGAGCGGGTCCTGGAGGCTGACGCGAGATGGTTCCACTGCCAAACGTGGTACAAGGCCTACTTAGTTGCTCTTAGTAGCAAATTCTCTTGATGTTCCAAGGAAAACTTTACCTGTGTTTCTCTGCAGTTCCTCTCCTGAGATCCTCCCGAGATCATTCTTCGTTCCCATCTCCACCCAAGTACCGGATCCTCAACTGGTTATCCTCAAGATTGGTCTGGAACAAACTAAGTTCAAGATTCAAGTCAACTCACCAAGACCGAGCTCCTCCGGATCCCCTCCTGGTCAGCCTCCTTCGTTCCTCCTGCAAAGCTCAACACACAGCACTAACCTTACCGCTTATCGCAGCCACCTGTCTGTCCACCCTCCAACAAAAACATCAGAACACCTGCAAAGAACGGATACACGAGTGGATTCATTATTCACAACCTATAAGACCTCCTTCACCATTCATCCCCAGCCAACCTCAGTGGACAGTCTCCTACTACCTTCCCCAAGTTTCCTTCTCCTGGCAACCAAGTAAGAACATCTCCTTTCATATTCTCAGTCACCAGATCCAAACAGTTCAATAACCACTTACCTGCTCCTTTTCAGTTTTTCCCGTTCTCCTAGTTCCTGTCTGGCCGTTCCAAAGCTCCAGTCTTATTTTACCAAATAATAAATCCTTTCAAAGAACTGTTACCCTGCTGTCTGGAGTTGTGCCTGATTTTAGAGTCATCCGAAAAGAAACATGACACCCACCCGCTCCTCTGACAAACTTCAACCCTTAAAACAGGAGCGTGAAAGCATATTTTCCTCAGACAACAACACACAAGGCATTCATTCATACTAGAGTCCACAGCAAATTCATTGAGAAAAAAATGAGTGAATGAGACCTTTTAAAAGAACCTAAGCATAAATTAAAAGGTGATAAGTGATTCGAACTGAATGGGCCACGGTGTGACATAGGAAGGATTTTATTAAGTACATAAATCTTTTTGTTTTAATGTATGAGACTATTTATATGGCTATTTTAGGTGCTTGGATGAACAATGCAATGAACCATGATCATAATTTAATGAGGAAAGACATTGTCTCTCTCCCCAGTCTCTTGTCTGCTGAACTAAGCTTAAAACTATTATTGCTCAGTCATTAATAAGCCCCTGTGATGAAGTGCTGTGGCTTTTTCGGAGGACCACTGAACCGGACAGAATGAAAACTTTGGATCTCAACACGTTAGTCAGGACCTTTTTCTCACTGAGTGCCAGTTTTATTATACAAGACCAAAAATTGTATTATCACACAAAGAGAAAAAAACCCTGCAGCTATATACAAAAGTTGAATCTGTCTGTGGGAATAGACAGGCTTTCTGATTAATGTGAAATTCTCTGGAAGTTGAGCAACATAGTATGGTAATTCACCATTCAATTTTAAGTTCGCTTAAAGAAATCTTTCTTAGAAACAATGTTGTACGTCAATCAAACTTTATTTATGAAGCACTTTTCATACAAGCATTGCAACTCAAAGTGCTTTACAGATTAATATGACCCCACATAAGCCACATTCCCATATCTCCCCATAGATTTTAAAGCATGATCACAATAATACCCCCCTCCCCCCAATCCAACCCCCATGCACACACACACTCAAGAGCAACATTAAAAAGGGCATTGGCCCAAGTACAGATGAGATGAGGTAAGGTAAGGAAACACCATCAAAGGAGCCATCTGCAAAAATGTGATACAATAGATTTTTAAAGTAATTCTGAACACCTTGACACTATAAAACGCTACATGCACAAAGGCAGTGATTTCCCTTTCTCATGAATACTATACAACATTTAATACCATAAAAACCATAATTTTAGTGATGGAATATTGCATATTTCTGAATACAGAAAAAAATGCATTAACAGTATTAAACTTCACATTATCTCTGTGACCCAGATTTAAGACAACATGGTTAGTGTTGCGACTGCTGAGTCTCATATCATGCTGTGAATAGAGGTACTTTGCCATCTATTGATTTCCTGTTTGCAGAAACAAAACAGCCTTGTGGACATTAAAGTTTCAGTCTTCTCAGGGCTGTTAACTCCGTGACCCACAACCTGAGCGGGAAATTTAACACAACACCCACTTCAAGATTGAGCTGATAGTGAAAATGAAACACGTCAACAACTTGCGGCCATCATCACACAGAAGGTATCTCTTGGTCAAAACAGGGATGTTTGGTGAAAGAATCTCTCCAAACACCCTGCTGATATGAGGGATTACTGATAGGCCTGTGCAGGGCCTGGAAACTGTGAAGTAACTCTCCCTCTAATTGTTTTGACTGAACAAGCCAAGAAAATCAGTTGGATGCTTAATTCTTTTTATTTGGTATAATTTAGTACAAATCATATTACAATAACATTTTAAAGGAACTGATGACATTTAATAATTCAAGTAAAACAACCAAAACAAGTATGTAAAAAACTAAAATAAACTAATAGTTATGCATTACTCATGCTGCATTTGTGTAATATGTTAAGGGTTAACAGCATATACATACTCCATTGTACACAGCATTTCCATTAATCATGGCAGTTGGCGTAAACATCAATGACACACCTTTTCACAGTTTGCTAAAATGAAGCGGACTGTTCTGATGACATGTGTTAGCACGAGCAAATCTGCTGGGGAGAACCAGAGCAGAAACTTCAGTGCCAGAATATCTGTTTTCCAAACTGTAATTTTTGTTACAAGCCGTCATTCCCCACCGTGTCGAACTACAGCTAGACTGATTAATAGCACAAAGTGCTATTAAATTCCTGGCAAGGGTGCTGGTTTGTTAGGTCTGGTTTGGTGTTAGGTGATCCGTCCTCAACATCATAACTCCATAGTAATGTTAGCTGTGTGCTGCACTGCCATGTGCTCTCTTTATTTCTTTTATAAATTTTCCGTATTAGTATCATATAGAAATTAATGAAACTATTTGGGCTTCTAGACTGAATGTTAAAAAGTAGTACAAGTTCTACAAATGGTGGTATGTCCCCTTCAATACTAAAAATATGAAGTGTAAAAAACATATTCTATTCTCCAGAATAATTAATTTCAAAAGCATCTGTTATCCTGTCTTTGACCATTTTTCCCTCAACAGCAAGTGTTATGATACAGCAAATCAAACATAGCTAAATCCGAACCCTGATAGTAAGCACAAAAAACATATTACCGTGGACAGAGTAAAGAGCAGACTAACAGATCAGTAGTTAGATGTTTGAGCTATGATAAAAGACGATCAACTAATCTTCAGTGAAAGTAGGGCTTTGTCTCGGTGTAACCCACCTGGCAAACACAAATCAGGCAGCACAGAGAGAATATCCAAGGAAAACACAGCATGGTGATGGGTCGGCTGAGGAACAGGTGTGACAGTCAGCAAGGGATCAAAAAGCTGCTCCTGCAGGGGCACCAAGCAGTAGAGAAAATTGAGGAGATAAAAAGGAAAATACAATCCAAGCTGCCGTTGTGAAGGATAACAATATGGATGTTTCTTGTCTCCAAAATCTAAATTTCTCTCTTTTGTACAACATTTTCTACCAAAAGCCATAACAGTATCTGTCTCTCTGCAAGAATCACAAAGTAAAATCTGCCATTTGTTTGCAGTAATGTCAAGTGATGACCAAAGTTTCAAATGTCTGGATTTTATTCTGGTTAATTTGAAAGTTAATACGATTCTTATCAAAATACTATAATATCAAAACTGTTAATGGACACATTCAAATTATAATATATATCTTATGATATAAAACCTACTTAAAAGGACAGTTGCAACGAAAGATATGTTTTATAAAACAGATATAAATAAAAGCCTTTGAATCTTGTACAGTGTTTTAAAGTAATAGCAGTTTATAAAATACAATTCTAGCTGGTGTAGAAAA
This sequence comes from Valencia hispanica, assembly GCA_963556495.2. Taxonomy (NCBI): domain Eukaryota; kingdom Metazoa; phylum Chordata; class Actinopteri; order Cyprinodontiformes; family Valenciidae; genus Valencia; species Valencia hispanica. Next base: position 26,298,862 of record OY747709.1, read on the forward strand.
CTCTACTTTAAAATCTGTTTAAACCTGTATCATAAAAAACAAGAGTTTTATCAAATCTTTTCTTACAGAACTGCTTCTGCTCAGCCATATTTTCGGCACAATGTAGCTAAGCAGCTCTGTTGAGGTCATTTATTAACCTGTACTTTAAAGTTGTCAGAGTATAATAGCTTTTTTTACATTTTTATTTATCACAGCTTCAATTTCAGAGAAATGTTTTTAGTTTCCTTTTTTATTTGGAGAATGAAGGTATTTACACTGTTTTCAAAGCAAAATTTGATTTGCAAATCCTGTCCCATACAGTTTCTGTAGTGTTAGCTCCTAAACCAAGCTGGTTTAGCTTTTTATTACAATATGGTGAAAAGTAAAAATGTACATAAATTACAAGAAAAAGTTTTACAGATAACTATATTCCTATTCTGGAGCTACTTTTTCAGTTCTGAATGGAAACCTTTTTGCTGGCTGATAAGGCTCATGCTTGTGCGTGACAAGGCATGCAGCAGTGCGTGTTGATGTGGTTGCTGAGAAACATTGAGATAAAACCTCTCTGCAGTTTTATATGTTTAAAAGTATTCCCTCCGACAGCTGGTAGCACTTTTTTTATTTTGTTCTGGTGTGGTGGAAAATTGTTATGCAATTAGGAATTAAGTGTATATTCTCTGTTTAGTGAATGTATCTAGGGAAAAATGACAAGGTTATTGTTCCAGCTTAATGTTATGAGAAAGATATATGTGCCAGGTCACCAGAGAGACAGACGCCGGGGCAGTAAGATAACAGTCTGGCCTTCGGATGAGCTGCTTTATGCGTTGATATGAGACTCGCATGAAGCAGTTCTCTGGAGGCGGGGCGTGAACGTTGGAGAAGACATCTACAGAGATAAACAATGATTGCTGAATACTATTTAAGCGGTTAGTTAGAAAGGTTGGTTAGGGTGATGCACGAGTAACTCTGTCCCCTCCGTGTCTGGCCAGACATGTTTGAATTAAATACTTAAACGCCTTCTTGGACTCAAGTCTTCTTTATAATGGAAAGCCTGAGATACTATTTTTTGCCATTACACTGGTTTGTTAACGTTTAGGTATATTAACACATTTTGTTGAGAGATCCAACTGACATTTCCAGTCGTTTCTCAGTGTTAGTATTTATTTTTCTCTTCCTCTTTACTTTCTTATGTATGTCTAAATCACTAACCATACCTTTATTTTCTTCCTTAGATGTAAAAAACTGACAGGGGAGAGATGTGATTATGATGCAACAACAGGACGTTGAAGGATCCGTTAGTTGGCTTAAAGTAGGGTGACTTTAAGAAAGCTACCAAAGATCTGGAAATTTAAATGAGGGAAATCTAAACTAGTTTATTAGGTGTATTCATAGTTTTTCTAAGTAAATTTCACTCCTTGTTTCGTGTGCCATGGTGTGTATATTCCCCGTGTGTTCATTTTTAGGTGCTTTCAGTTATGTTTGTTTTACTTGGTTGTGTTTGCCTTATTTGACCTAATTTTGTTTTGGGCCCTTTCATACATTTTTGGAATATTTGCTTTTCCATTATTTTTTTCAAAGCTTTTGAGAGAAAAAAAAATGATACCCTTGTACTCCTTGTAACTTACAGCTTGGTCCTTGACAGACCACTTCAACAAATTCTTTTCCAGTAGGAAACAAATCCTTGAAGTGATGCTTTCACAATGGTTCAGAACATTGCTTTTATGGTCCATTTTGTTCCTAACAAATAATTAAACTTAAATTTTATGACAAAACAATCATTTTCTGAGCAATAGAGTCAGATTTGAAACAGCAAAAAGAACTTCCAATATTCTGCCCTGACCTGAAGGAGCTAAACCAAGATCTCTGCTGTCGTCTGCAGATTTAATTCAGATTTACTCTTTGTGCTCTTTTTTTATCATAGCTGGATGTTCTCATTGAGAGAGCAACATCCTTATACTGTACAGCTCTCTACATAGAACATTTAAGAACCTGACAATTACCAATGGACAGATATAAACTTTGAGATCAACAAACTACAGCAACAATTCTTCATGGTTGAATTAGCGGCAGCTCAACTTCTTTCCTTAGCAAGAAAATAAGAAAAAAAAAGTCATATGGCTTTCAGGTCTGTTTCAGTATTTACGGGGTGCACATTGCTGCAATTGCTGGCACTTTTGCCTCACACTTATAAAGTCCTGAAAGCCTGGATGACACAGTTTCTGTTTGTGTGTCAATTTGTTTTCACTGTGCATGTGACTGTTCTCACTGGGTACTCTGAGTTCCTGTCAACAACCAAAAACATGCATGTCTGACCACTTCTTAATAACTTTTGAATTTACTTTAACTGACCATTTTAAATCTGAAAGAAAATTTCATTATAGTAGAGCTTTATCAGACTATGCTGTAACAATTTTTAAAGAATCTGTTCCATTCTTACTTTCCTTAGTGTCTCAGGGTAACACAGTGGATGGCAGCAATTCTATCTCTAACCCTTCAGAAATTGATGATCTGGTTCACAGCGTTACGTCCTCATTGCGTTTGGCATTAGATAGTGTAGCCCCCTTAAAAAAGAAAGTGGCTAGCCATAGGAGGCTGACTCCTTGGTTCAACGCAGAGTTGCGTACTTTAAAGCAGAATACTAGGAAGTTGGAGAGAAAATGGCGCTCTACACACCTAGAGGATTCCTATTTAACCTGGAATAACAGTCTATTGCTGTGTAAAAAGACCCTTCGACAAGCTAGAACAGCATATTTTTCATCATTAATAGAGGCGAATAAAAACAATCCTAGGTTTCTTTTTAGTACAGTTGCCAAACTTACACAGAGTCATAGCTCTGTTGAGCAAACTATTCCCCCAGCTCTTAGCAGTGATGATTTTATGGGATTCTTCATAAATAAAATTAATTCTATTAAAAATAAAATAATTGGCATCCTCCCAAACATGATTACTTCTTCCTCAGTAAATGAGGCAGTATCGGAAAGAACTGTAGAACCTCAGTTGTGCTTAGGCTGTTTTGATTCAGTCGAGCTTTCGGAATTATCAAAAATATTAGCCTCATCTAAACCTTCAACTTGTATGTTGGACCCAATTCCAACCAAATTATTTAAAGAAGTGTTCCATTTGGTTCCTGGCCCCATTTTGGATATGATGAATCTATCCTTAGTAAACGGATATGTACCACAGGAATTTAAAATAGCTTTAATTAAACCTTTACTCAAGAAACCTTCCCTTGATCAAGATAACTTAGTGAATTACAGACCTATATCTAACCTTCCTTTCTTATCCAAAGTCCTTGAGAAAATTGTTGCTAATCAAGTCTGTGAGCATTTAAACAATAACGAGCTGTTTGAAGAGTTTCAGTCAGGTTTTAGAGCTCATCATAGCACTGAAACAGCACTGGTGAAGGTTACTAATGATATTCTCATGGCCTCAGATAATGGACTTGTGTCTGTTCTGGTTTTGTTAGATCTCAGTGCTGCTTTTGACACAGTCGATCATAAAATTCTCTTAGAAAGGCTTGAACGTGTTGCAGGGATCAAAGAAACAGCACTAGGCTGGTTTAAATCATATTTGTCTGATAGATTCCAGTTTGTTCATCTAAATGATAAATCTTCTTCACTCTCAAGGGTTACTTGTGGAGTTCCACAGGGTTCTGTGCTTGGACCAATTCTATTCACCATATATATGCTCCCAATTGGTAGAATCATTAGACAGCATGGGATAAATTTCCACAGCTATGCCGATGATACACAACTATATTTATCCATAAATCCTGATGAACCCAGTCAGTTAGGTAGATTACAGGCATGTCTGGAAGACATAAAAACATGGATGACCCTAAACTTTTTGCTTTTAAATTCTGACAAAACAGAAGTTGCTGTCTTTGGACCTGAAGTTCTTAAACAGAAACTGATTAGTCAATCACTTCATCTGGATGGCATTAAATTGGCCCCCAGTAATAATGTAAAGAACCTCGGCGTTATTTTTGACCGAGACTTGACATTTAAATCCCATATTAAACAGGTTTCTAGGATTTCTTTCTTTCACCTCCGGAATATTGCTAAAATTAGAAACATCCTGTCCAGGAGTGATGCTGAGAAACTAGTCCATGCATTTGTTACCTCAAGGCTGGACTACTGTAATTCTTTACTATCAGGTAGTCCACAAAATGCCATTAAAAGCCTTCAGTTGATCCAAAATGCGGCAGCAAGAGTTCTGATGAATATTAAAAAGAGAGATCACATTTCTCCTGTTTTAGCTTCCCTTCATTGGCTCCCTGTTAAATCCAGAATAGAATTTAAGATCCTTCTTCTTACATACAAAGCCCTTAATAATCAAGCTCCATCATACATCAGAGATCTAATTGTTCCTTATGTTCCTAACAGAGCCCTTCGCTCTCAGACTGCAGGTTTACTTGTAGTTCCTAGGATTTCTAAAAGTAGAATGGGAGGCAGATCTTTTAGTTATCAGGCTCCTCTCCTGTGGAACCAGCTCCCAGCTTTAGTCCGTGAGGCAGACACTCTGTTTACTTTTAAGGCCAGGCTTAAAACTTTCCTTTTTGATAAAGCTTATAGTTAGAGTGGCTAAGGTCATCCTGAGCTATCTCTGTAGTTATGCTGCTATAGGCTTAGACTGCTGGAGGACAGACTTACCAATGTTCTTCACTCTGCTACTTCGTTTTCTCCTACGACTCTCCAGTTGTATTACAGTACATTCTGTTATCTCGACTGTTAACTTTGTTGCTTGGCTGCAATGCCCTGTTGGACGGGGGGCATCGACTGGGATGATCCTCCCAGTAACTGAACATCCACTGTGTCCTGTTATTAACTTTTTACTTTCTGTAACATAGAAAGTTCTCTTATATCAGATCTTCTGTTCCTTCTGTGTCTCTGCTCTGTCTTCTCAAACCCCCAGACGGTCGTGGCAGATGGCCGCTCCTACTGAGCCTGGTTCTGTTGGAGGTTTCTTCCTGTTAAAGGGGAGTTTTTCCTCTCCACCGTCGCTACATGCTTGCTCAGTATGAGGGATTGCTGAAGGATTGCTGTGGTTGGAAAGTCTGCATCAACGGGGCCCAACCTCACGCCAATGACTGACGCAATCTGCTGGGATTCCTTAAATAGGAAACTTTTTAACTGATTGGAATGTTTGTATAAATGTATTGAAATGACTTCTTGTTAAGTGCCTTGAGATGACATCTGTTGTGAATTGGCACTATATAAATAAACTGAATTGAATTGAATGTTAGCTGTTCACTATAAATTACCCTTTGTGTGCATGTGTCACAATATTAACTTTGTGTTCAGGGGGTAATTGGGTGTTGTTCTCTCAATGGGTTGTGCTATGGTACAGCACAAATGAGACACATGCAGTGAGCTCACTTTAGCATTGTAAAATAAAGGTTTGTTCTGCTTGCAAATGAAACACCTGAGTGAACATCACAAAACATACTCTAGGTATCAAAACTAATTAAATGCAGTCCCAATTACAAGATGGCTGTTATGATAGGACTTCAAATGTGTTTAATACAACACAAGCTTCCCACAAGCTTCTCATAATAATTTTCCATATTTTTGGCCCATTCCTCCAGACAGAACTGGTGAGAATGAGTCAGGTTTGTATGGTGCCCATCTTTGCCCACAAATCGTCTATGGGACTGACATTAGAGTTGTGTTAGTCACTCCAGAACATTAGACTTGTTTTGCCCTTAAGCCATTTTGCAACTATTTTGGTGATGTTCTATGGATCATTGCCTATTTGGAAAACCCATCATGTTTTGAGATATTGCCCCAATATTTCCATGTAATTTTCTGTCCCTATGATACCATCTAAGTTGTGAAGTGCATCAGTCCCTCCTGCAGCAAAATACCCAAACAGCATGATGCTGCCACCCCTGTACTTCACAGTTAGGATAGTGTTCTCAGGATTGCAAGGCGGCCTTTTTTTCCAAATCTAACAATGGTCAATATGGCTACAGACTTTAATTTTAGTTTCATTAGACCACCAGGTATGTCTCTAAATCTAAATGTCGATGTCCCTGAATGCATTTGCAAACTATAATCTGTCTTTTTAAGTTGCTTTTGGAGCAACTGCTTTTGTTCTCTGAGTGGCTTTTCAGCCCAATGCCTGACAGAACTTGCTTGTTATCAGATTCAGCCACCATGTTCACAGCATTTTTTGCTTTTGTTCTGGAGTTTATACATATTTCACAATGAAACACTTTCCCCACTGGGACACAGCACAGTCTCCTTTCCCAGTTGTGCAATAACTGAATATTCCCATTATGTTTATACTTGCATGTTTGAACAGATACATTTGGCAATCTCCGGCAATCTGTAAATTGTTTCTAAGGACCAGCCAGACTTGTGGAGGTTCATTGTTCTCTTACTCTCTGGATATCTTTTTCATTCAGAACTCAACAAAGAAATGCAACTGTAATATTTAACTCTTTTTCAGGTTTTTAAAGACATAGTAATCCTCTGTAAATTTCAGATTTTGATACAAAATGTTTGAAAAAAATATATTTTTGATAATTCTGGTATTTAGTCATCAGAAATACTTGCGATAATTTCGACATAAACATGAAAAGGGAGAAAAAAATAATTTTTTTATACAATATGGTTTTACTACTAGGATTTAGTTACAAGCCTCAGTGTAATCTTAAGTGGATCAAAGCATTTATTTATGTACTAAAGAAATTGAATTTCATGGTATATATTATTGACCAGCAGGTGACTGTTGGTATTTTCTTTTTCTGGTACACAGTTATTTTTTCAACAATTAATGACATACTAAATCCAGACAACTCTGACATTTCCCCCCTGTTTTAAGATGACACTTCTTCTCACTGGCAAACATTTAGGACAGGCACTGCTTCCTTACCACTTGACATCACTTCAACCTGTCTCATGAACAACCAAAAGGAAAAGAAGTAAAGCCACTGCTCTGAAAAAGCATGGGCAAGGTGCTAGATGTTTTAACAGGCCATCTTCTTCAGGGGACATAAGACGCATGCTGTTACCACAGCTTTATATGTAAGCTGGTGCCACATTGCAACACACCTAATGATCACAGATTCCCTTAAGAAGGTGGGTATTTGCACAATATGGTCGATTTTAACAAGAACCACTATAATTAATAAGGAAATGTATTATAAATAATGAGATGTTTAGAAATAAATAGCCACAAGAAGAACATAGCAATGTAGTAATTATATTACCTCAGATTATAATTCCACTTTAAAGCTTTACATGCCTTTCTCAAATGTGACACCTGGGTGGAGTGTAAGGGGATTAATAGGGCAGCTTCCAGCTCCCTGGGAGCAGTAAATATGAAAGCCTCAGTCTTCATCACAGTCCACAAAGACACTCAGCAAGCACTCCATCACCAGAAAAGCTCCCCATGGCAGCTGTTGTGTACCACCTGCTCAATTCATATCAAGACTTCCACAGAAAATGCGTAAAAATAAAGCCATCTTTTTTTTCTAAGAGGACCTAAATCAACAATAAAATGGCACTGCTTTGGGGACATACTGTTCAAACTGCTCCCACAAGTAATTCATGGCTGTATCAGACAGCGTATGCAATACAATCTGCCCACACTCAGGTCAAAGATAAGACAGAGATTTATGATTATTCTTCAGAAAACCTTTCCAGCTGTTCTGTAGAGCACTAAATAAGATCTGATATCAATTCACAAGGAAATGAACCTGCAACTAAAACTGTCGAATTTAAGGAAGCAGTTTTTGAGGATTCTGAAGAACTTTGAAGAAATAACAATAAAAAGATTATTGATCCTTTTGTTCTATGTTTAAGAGTCTTACAGAGAGAACTATCCCTTTCAGGCAGATCGTTTCATCAGGAATCTGTAAACAAGAAGCTATGTTTGAAGCAAAGGCAAAATAAATGCTAATTGGGTTCCCAAACAGAGGATAAAAAAACGTATTAATGAGGCCTGTACAGACAACTGATAAAAAGAAGCCAATCTCTCCTGCAGAGCAGCAGAAGGTAAATAGCATGGCAACAAAAACACAAAATTAAGAGAATAGATGAAAAAACTGTAGCAGTTGTCTTTCTGTCTGACTTTACACCATTAATTTAGAGGACTGTCCTTGACAACACAATACAGTGGGTTCATAAAGAAAGAACAATCAAACAACTCATGCCCTGTGAAGGGGTTCATCAGTGCCTTCATAGCTTAAGCAGTATGTGACGTATCAAGCTCATGTGGATCTCTTTATGGTGGAAGGGGAGAAATAAAGCTGAAAGTACAAGTAGCAAGGCATACATTTTCCCCTCTGTGTTGACATAAAAACTGCCCTCTGGCCAGCCGTTTAAAGCATCACCAGGGATGTGCCCTGCACTTTCTCAAACCAGTATCTTTAGAGGCTATAGAAATGTCGAAGATTGGAAGGACATTTTTCTGAAGACGCTGCAGCAAAAAAGGAATTTTGACCATCTTATTGTACAACTCAGTGAATTATTCTTCTAATACTTCATCACTTCTTTAGCACACTATACCGTAAGGTTTAGTGTGCTAAAGGCTTATTGATAGTCTGGACAAAGATTTGTAAAAAGTCACCTTCTATTTCAGAAGCATAATCTCATCCAGGGGTGGAGGCATGCACTGGAAAAAAGAGAAACACTAGATTTGTCTCAGCAAGACAGAACACATGTGTGTAAATGAGAGAGCCACAAGTAGAACGGCAACGTTACAGGGAGTAGAGGTAAAGAAGGTAGAGGACTTTAAGTACTTATGGTCAAGGTCCAGGGCAACTGAGAGTTTGGAGAAAAGTGTCAGAGAAAAGTGATAAAAGGGTTTCAGCAAGAATGAGAGGAAAGGTGTACAAGACAGTAGTGAGACCAGCAATGTTGTATGGTTTGGAGATAGTGGCAATGAGCAAAATCCAAAAGGCAGAATTGGAGGTTGCAGAACTCAAGGTGTTGAGATTCTCTTCGGGAGTGAAGAGGATGGATAGGATCATGAATGAGTACATCAGAGGGACTGCTCATATAGATGTTTTGAAGATAAAGTGAGAGAGATCAGACTGAGATGGTTTAGACATGTTTAGAGGAGAGATGATGATTATATCAGTAGAAAGAGGTTGAGGTTGGAGCCACAGGGCAGGAGGCCTTGAAGAAGACCAAAAAAGAGATTAATGGATGTGGTGAAAGAGTAGATGAAGGTAGTTGATGCAAGAGAAGAAGATGCAGAGGATACGGCATAATGGAGACAAATGATTCGTTGTGGTGACCCCTGAAGGGATAAGCTGAAAGAGAAGAAGAATCTTATTCAGAAAAAAAGTGAATGTAAAATAAATGTCACTAGAGCATTTAGAAATCTATACATTCCTTTTTTAAGCAAATCAGAATGCTAAGGGAGTTTAAGTTGGTAACCAATGTCTTCCATTTTCTTTTGTGAATAAACCTGACGTGACAGAGACTATGTCAAAAGGGGAAAGACAAGAGTACAAACCAAGCAATGGGGTGTGTATAAGTTAAGAAATGGTACAACACAAATGCTACTCAGTTATATCTGCTGTCAAAGCAATGTTTAAAGTTTAAAATAAAGGGAACTGTGACATACAAGGCTGGACATCAACAGTAAAGATAATGAAGTAAAACTAATCCCTGAAGCTCACTGTTAGAGAAGTGCAGTAAAGAGTGAAATATTGAGGTCCCAGAGTCTTCATAAAAGGGATTAAATAAATATGCTATGACTAAACATTGTCAACATTAATAGTTTTTACATTTTGGGTAGCAACAAGGGCTTTTATATGAAACGAAGTTAGCCCTCTTTATGTTATTCTTTTATATTGTCTGTATTTAAAAATTATTTATTTGAAACCATACCCTTTATACTGGGCAGAACAAGTGAGCTGTCCATTTTGTATCCTGCCTCTCACCTGCAGATCACTTTTAAAAGGTTCCAGAGTCATTCTAATCTGAAAGGATAATGCCAGTCTGTAAAATAATTGCGTCCATCTTTAGATTTCAGTTTTGATCCTCATGTCTTGAAGTGTTTTTTTCCCAGTTTTTCCAGGTGCGTTATTTGCTCCCTTACACATAATAGTATGTATGTTTTAGCACACTAAATGCAACAATTACTGCAGCAAAATAACCTAAAGCAATGGCTCCCTAATACAGCCCTGTGTGGAGAGTGACCCTCTGTCATCTGACACCAGCCCCAAATAAGATTACTGTGCAAAAAGTACAGAGCTTCTCAAACAGCTTGGCTTTATCTCCCACTTTTCACCACTCCAATTGTCTGCACATGAAAGAAAAGACAGCAGGGAGTGTAGTCCTCTGCTACTCTCTGTATATGGAGGGTATACAGCAGCTCCTTCAGATGGCTTTATCTGAACATTTTCTGCACAATAATCTCAGAAATCTGCAGAATTGCGTGTCTTGCTTCATGAACGTGGAGAAATAGGCTTTTATTTAGTCTGTCACCTATGCCTTAACCTTTAGCCAGTTTAAACAGTTAGAAGAATGATCTATGAAAAACGTACTTTTTTCATTCTGTAGGTTGTGGCAACGAGATAAAAATTCATATTTGTCCTTGGATGTTATTGTAGAACATAATATCAGAAGGTACTTTTAAAGAAGAATGAATGAGCATCCCTCACATGTTCAAAGCTTGCAGATTAGATATTAAAAACAGCTGGCTAAATGTACATATTGTCCTCTGTATCAAAATATTTCCCAAAGATGACAATCAGAGAACCATATCATGTGAGTTCTTATTTTTCTTATTATGACATTAAGTCTTGTACTATGGGATTAAATCACTCTGTGTGAGAGTGAGGACAGTAACTGCTGAATAATTATAGCTAAACAGAAATGAGCATTCATGTCTCTTTGAAATCAGGCTCCTCTTCTTGTCTTCCTCACATGACTGACCTCAGAATATAAGAGGAACACAGATGATATTGGTTGTGAATCAGTCAAAGGGAGAGTGGCTATAATAAGACAGAGAAAAGGAGAGTCATCAGTTCTGGCTTTGTGTTGCGAATGGAGAGATGAGCATGGGGATGAAAAAGAGAGCGAGAGAGAGAAATAAACGAATAATATAAAAACTATGAATCCTAATCTGCTTGAGGGGTGTCATCCAGCCCAAATCAAAGTATCTCATGCCGCCTGTTTTCCAGCTTTGTGTGCTTCTTTTAAGTAGCCGGTCCATTTTGCCGCTCCTTTTTGAAAAGCAGGTCCAGATGAAAAAAAAGAAAACTGGGTCAGCATGTAGTCTTTGCTCTCTGTGGGAGGGGACGTTGTGCTCAAGCTTCATCTTCTTTGATCACTGCTTAGTTATTTTGGAGCCTGTCTACTATAAAGTGTTGCCAGGCTTCAGACCAGAAATCAAACCAGATATAAAGACTTTGATCCATCTGGAAGGTGCACTGGTCTCTGTGCTGAACTTGCATATAAAACATAAGTTAATTTCAGTCTTGTTATTTACCTGAGTAGTAACACACAATCAAATTCTGTTGGGACAATGGGCTGATCCTCATCTATCAGGTACACCTGCATAAACATTGAATTATTAATTTGCAAACTTAGATTAGTTTTTACAAAGTGGATTGTTTTACTTTTAGAGATAATGATTATTCTCACCATATCCATATAAACTTTGCAATAAATTATTCAGCAGAGTCTCTCTTTATAGCAAAAAAACATACTTCATTACTGTTTTCCGTTGATTGCCAAAACTGTCATTTTGCCCAGGGCAGGCAGCACACTGAGTGTTAAATGAGCTTTAGTGAGGAGATCATGTAGTTGCCTTGGTTCAGTCATTTATTTTCCTGCAAAGAAAACATTCTCTTATTTTTAAACTGCCCTCCAATGATGCCACACACTTGTTATGCAGCTTCCAGTCAAGATGATGAAAAAGTACCTATTGATTTAAACAACATTGTGACCTTCGGTTTAGTCCTTTAATTATGGCAACTCTTCTCGATGAACACATTTTTCAAACCAGTTTGCCACATTATTTTTGTGACTTGTACAGTCAAGAAATCTAACGATTGGATGACCCTCAAGGTCTGCTTGTAATAAGATGTAGCATCCAGAGCTGGCAACTGAGACAAAATGGTGGATCTGTAGTCTATGTAGTCAGTGTATTTATGGGATCCTGAACAGAAACGTGGAGAACTGTCTGGCATGAACAGTTGGCAGCTGAGACTTACCTGGAACCAGCAGATTAAATACAATAGCAACAATGTTTCATCAGCTGCAGAAGCAGTCTCAATAAAACAGAGGTGGGTAATTTTGGTCATTAAGGAGGACCTGTATGAGACAGATTTGCACCTGATCCAACACCCCGTATTAACATACCCAAGTTACCTTTCCTATCTGTAACCATGTACAGGGGCCTGCTGAAGATGTTTTCATGTGAATCAGTTCTATTTAACTGATAATAAAAAATGAGATATACACCCTGGTTGAGGAACAGAATTACCACTTCTGCTATAAAATAAAGCCAAGAAACAATTTTCCTTTGGAATTTAATTTTGTAGAACAACAATAGGGAGCAGGATCTGTGAAAGATGGTGGGATGCCTGTCACGCTGGATTGTTCTAGATGTACACTGCTTTGTGGTTCCTGCAGCATTGTTTCTGTTTACTCCCCAAAGGTTTAAGAATGCTCTAAATTTAGGTGTGAAGGGAATGCATGTAAGTGAGTTATGTAGGTCTCCTGAAGTTAATGAAATAGTCAGCACTTGGTGTGAACATTGCAGGGAAAACATTTATTTACTTCCTACAGCAATGATAAATTCTTATAAATCCGAATCAATATTCATTTAGGCAGCACAGCTAATGTGTATGTGCTTCACAAACCAATACTCTTCTTGGACTCTGAATCAACATTTCACAACTTTAGGGACAATAGTTGTATCATCTGTAATACATGATATCAAATAACCACATGGGTCCTGAAAATGAATTTTAGAGGAGGAGGCATGTGTGAACTGTTTTAAATCAGAGAAAACATTTTTTCCTGCCATGTTTTATTACTTCACTTTTCACTCGGTGAAAAACTAAAAATTTATTTTGAAGTGCCTTTAGCCTCATGTCACCCCAAGCTCCTTTCCAACCATGTGAGACTTGAGAACAGGTGTAATTAACCTGCTGTTGAAAGTGTGCTATACAAATAAAATTGCCTTGCCTTGCCTTGCCTAATTTATTAATGGGAAATCCTTGCACTTTCCGGACACCCTTTTTTTTTTCTGCTAAGAACGATTCTGTGTCTGAAAGAAACTGTTAGCAGATGTGGAAGTACGGTGCCCTTAGGACATCAATGTGTTTTAACATGAAAATGGGAGTAAAATAAATTTCAAAAGTAATCATCCCAGAAAGAGCTAAATTATTCTCACTCTTGTTTGCTGGAAAGTGTCAACGTTTCAGTGTTTTAAGCTGCAGTGTAAATGTGTCTCTGTGTCCCCAAGGAGACCACATTGAAGAGCAAAACAAGGAAGAGTTGAGAATCACAGCAAAGAAGCTCTGTTCCATGCGTATTAGAAAATTTGAGGTTCTGAGCTAAGGTGAGAGAAATCAACTGGAATCACCCACGATTCCCCCTGCTGGAAGGCATTGTTGTGAAATGCAGACATATTTTATGCAAACCAGTCAAAGTTTCTAACAGTTCTGATTGAAAGTTGCCATACTGTAAGTTCTGCATGGTTACTCTTGCTCCAGGGAAAAGTACATGTATTTTTGGCTCCATGAGCAGCAGTACTATTTTTAAAAGATCAGGATGATCTTTAACGGTAGAATTCCCATTGGCAGTCAATTTGACGGCTAGGATTCTGACCAATGGAATGCGAGACTGGTGATGATGTCAAAGAGGGAAATCGTTCTAGTGCGCTATAAGTTCACTCATCATGCTTATGCAGGCTAAATAAAATGGTATAAAAGTATAATTTTAGCAAAAGCCTGATATGTGCCAATAACATTTTTAAAAGTAACACAAAAAGGTGTAAATTGGGAAAAAAGAGTTTTACTAACAAGTTAAAAGTTAACTTGCTTATCATTACTAAAAGGATTTTAAATTTTTTATATTTTGGCAGTCATTTTTGATTCCATTCATCCCAAAATCCACCAGTCTATTCATATTTGTGTGATATATCGATTAATTTATCCCACTCCGCAGCTATTCATCTTTACACGAATCCACTTCCCATCCATCCATTCTTCCATGAACCACTCTGGATCAAGCTGTCCACATCAAGGTAGCCTCCATCAATTCAGGAAGCCAATGAGCCATCAATCCCATCAATATCCCTTCCCTCATCCATCAAATCAATTCTTCTGTTTTTTTATGTCTCCTTACCATCAGTATTAGTTGTATTATATAAACTTGATAGAGATTTCTTTACGTAATTACCCATATATCATGTTACTTTATTGTTAAAATGCAGATTGTGTTATGACATTGGATGTTTATTTAAACCAGTTGGATATATTGTGACCTGCTGACCTAAATAACAAACGTGACAAGCTTGGAAAATCCTCCCGATTGAGTGTTTGTTTCAAGGCAAAACACATTGTCCACTGATGTATGCTTCCTCCGTCACCTGACTGCCCTCAGATGGGAATTCATGTTTGTTCCTTTGGCAACATTCCTAGTGCAGGAATTAATGCATTTTGAAATTTACATCAGATAGAGAAAATTTGGTGATAGCATTAGTGCTGGCGACTCAGACACATAGGTAGAGCACTCAGTATGGGGGTGAGGTCCGGCTGCACTGTTTAGTTTTTAGTAGCGTGGAAGGCAAAACAAGGCTGGTTTCCAAAACCACCCAGTGAGCGTTTCCTCTTCATTTGGCACAAATCCTTTTAACCTAGGCCTCTGACCCGTGATTGCAAACAGCATAAATGTTTTACACCTGGGTTAGCCATGTCAAGTTACATAACTGTGGAGAGTGTAAAGCTTGTGACTCAAAGTGAAGAGGTGGTCTTGCAGGATAAAGAGTTCCTATTTGCAGAAGCATGAAGATGATTAAAAGCGGCTCTAAGACTGTCAATGTTTTAATTGGAAACCAGGGTGGAGCGGTAACATGAGGGCTGTTAAATCTGAGGATAAAAACAGAGGAGAACATATGGGTAAGTCTGATGTGAGGCAGAATAAAAGGTTTGTTCCTTATAGCTCAGTTTTTTCTCAGAAAATCATGTCCTTCAAGCTAATTACCCTGGACTTTTCTTCACTTGACAGGCTCCTTTTCAGGTAGTTATTGTAATAACCACTCCTGACTGAATAGAGATAGAGTTTACCAGCTACCAAAACAACAACTGGTTGGAACTGCCTCAGAGGAATTGCTGCCAAAGGTGGCAGTAGACAAAATGCTGACTGACTCAGAGCTGCTAAAACTGGCGTGTTAAAAGAAACAGCCAGTGGCTCTCTCCTCTCCTATTTGCATATTTATGCATGATAACTGATTCACCATGACACAACTGAATACACAAGCTACTGCAGCTCCAACCAGAGGCTTTGTACTTTCTCAAAAAGTGATTAAACAGAGGTAGGTGTTAAATCAGAAATACTAAATGCATAATACGATCTTTGTGTCAGGTGATGGAACGTTGCATATAATGGCTGCAAAGAGGTTTATTGTTGCTTTAAAAATGTTTTCAGACTTTTTCATAAGTTGTCATGTTACAACCACAAAGGAATTTTAATCAGATTTTAGTTGAGAAACTAAAACAAATGTGGTGCATAAATGTGAAGTGAAAAGATGTATTTGATGTTTTCTCCTTGTTTTTTTCTATACGAGTGTAGTGTTTTATTATCAGATTTATCTATTTTCTATATATAATATTTTTGATTTCTCCCCAAAATTGAAAGTAAACTGTGGTCCCTTAACTATTAAACTAATTTTATCTAGGTACACAAAACATTTTATAGTATTTATTTTTTTCAAATGGTTATTTAGCTTTGTGGGACTAAATATTTTTTTATTCAGTAGGAGTGATGGCAAAAAAATGCCTGTTTCAATTTTCTGACCCCTGATCGGAACTGTTTTTAGCTCTGGTTGTATATCTGGGATCATTGTCCAGCTGGAGGATGAATCTCAGTTTATGGTCTTTTCCCACTTCTAACAAGTTTTCCTCCAACCCTGTTCTGCATAAAGGTTCATCCATTTTCCCATCAATTTTTACTTGTTTACAATTCACTGCTAAAAAAACAGCCTGATCCTGTTGCATCTCTGTGTACCATAATAATGGGGATGATGAGTTCACTGTGATTTGCAGAGGCTTGAATAGCATTTTTCACCCAAAAAAATAAAATAATAAGCTCATCTGACCAAGGATGAGGATTCCTCCTGAGGAGCTGGAACAAGTGGCTGGGGAGAGGGAAGTCTGGGTGTCCTTGCTTAAGCTGCTGCCCCCGCGACCCGACCCCGGATAAGCGGAAGAAGATGGATGGATGGATGACCAAAGGACCTTTCATCCACATGTTCGTTGTGTGTTGTGATTTGGGACAAACTTCGGAAAGGAATCCTTAGAGCTTTCTTTCAACAGTGGATTTCTTTGTTCCACTCTTCCATAAATGTCTTTGATTCTTTGAGTTCATAGCTAATAGTAATCCTGTTGAACGATTCTCCTACTTGAGCTGTGGCTCTTTGAAGCTCATCCAGAATTACAACTAGATGAGCAATTGTAATTACAATTGCTCTTTGTTGGCTCTCTGATAAATCCTTTCCTGATCTGTCAGTTTAAGGGAACAGCCTTTCTATTTTCAAGTGATGGATTGAGCAGAAATTTATGAGATGCTCAAAGATTGGGATACTGTTTTATAACCTAACGCTTCATTAAACTTCTCCACAACATGGTTCCCAACCTGTCTGCTATGTTCCTTGGATTTCATAATGCTATTTCCAAGCAGGTTGACTAAATGTACTAATTAGGTAACTTTTAAAGACAGTTGGGTGTACTGGATTTTATTTAGGAATATCAGAGAAAAGGAGGCTTAATACATAAGCATGTCATTTTTACTATAAATAATCACGCCTTGTACCATTACTGTTGAATTTCACAGTTATGCGCTACGTTGTTTGGGTTTACCACATAAAATCCCAATTAGACAACACACAATGTGAAAAATTTGAAGAGGTACAAAAACGTGCATAGCACTGCCAAATCAGGGAATTTCTGCGTATCCAGTATAGAAATTATTTACGCCATCAGCTCATTAATAAAAACCCTTTGGGGTGTGAAATTTTTAACTTGAAGTATTTTCATAATGCAAAAGATTCTGCTGGCTTACTCTTATCATTTCAATGACGGACTAAGTCCCCAAACATTAATTATCCTTGATGTCAAAGTGATGGATTAATTTTGGAGAAAGTTCTCCTTTTAATTCAGTTCAGCAGGGAGAATTGTGGCTCCTCTATTCACTAATAGCAAAGAAAAAAAACCACAGGCAATAACAAGATTTATCTTAAGCCTCTTAAAAACAAAAACATACCTGTCTAATAAATTCTAAGCTCCAAGCTGTGAAGGGTTTATTAAATTTTTGCCTAAGCCTACAACTCGGAAAAAAAGCAGAAAGGCTTTGTGTGGAGAATTGAGATTTATAGTGGCATGGCTTAGGCTGGAGATTTCACTTATCTGAAGCTTTGGCGAAAATTTTCAATTAAACACCAGCAATGCAGAGAGTTCTGGTATTATAATTACTTACCCCCAATTTCCACTTCATGTGCTCCGCCACGCACTCCGCAGCAAAAAGGCTCCCATTGTAGTCAATGAGAGCATTTCAACTGCCCCCGCCGAGCGGCGCCGGCAGTTGGCAGCAGTTTCGCCATCCGGCAAAAATAGGACCGTTTCTATTTTTGCCGGAGCAACTCTGCAGTCAATCTACACAAATCACTAAACACCAACAGGGTATAGAACACCCACATTTCCAGGTGTTTTTCAACAAAAGCCCATCCAGTGGAAATTGCGAACGGCTGCGGAGTGTGTGGCGGACCGGAGCAGAGCGGATGCAGTGGAAATTGGGGGTTACTTACACTCACTGGCCACTTTATTAGGCACACCTGTCCAACTGCTCGTTAACGCAATTTTATAATCAGCCAATCACATAGCAGCAACTCAATGCATTTAGGCATGTAGAGATGGTCAAGATGATCTGCTGCAGTTCAAACCGAGCACCAGAATGGGGAAGAAAGTGATGTGATTTAAGTGATGTGGCATGGTTGTTGGTGCCAGACAGGCTGTTCTGAGTATTTCAGAAACTGCTGATCTACTGGGATTTTCACGCACAACTATCTCTAGGGTTTACAGAGAATTGTCTGAAAAAGGGAAAATATCCAGTGAGCGGCAGTTCTGTGGTCGAAAATGCCTTGTTGATGCCAGAGGTCAGAGGAGAATGGCCAGACTGGTTCGAGCTGATAGAAAGGCAACAGTAACTCAAGTCACCACTCGTTACAACCAAGGTATGCAGAAGAGCATCTCTGAACGCACAACATGTTGAACCTTGAGGCACATGGGCTACAGCAGCAGAAGACCACACCGGGAACCACTCCTGTCAGGAAACTGAGGCTACAATTCACACAGGCTCACCAAAATTGGACAATAGAAGATTGGAAAAATGTTGGTCTGATGAGTCTCGATTTCTGCTGTGACATTCGGATGGTAGGGTCAGAATTTGGCGTCAACAACATGAAAGCATGGATCCATTCTGCCTTGTATCAACAGTTCAGGCTGGTGGTGGTGGTGTAATGGTGTGGGGGAAATTTTCTTGGCACACTTTGGGCCCCTTAGTACCAATTTAATATCATGGCAATGCCACAGCCTACCTATTGTATTGTGGCTGACCATGTCCATCCCTTTATGACCACAGTGTACCCATCTTCTGATGGCTACTTCCAGCAGGATAATGTGCCATGTCATAAAGCTCAAATCATCTCAGACTGGTTTCTTGAACATGACAATGAGATCACTGTACTCAAATGGCCTCCACAGTCACCAGGTCTCAATCCAATGGAGTGCCTTTGGGATGTGGTGGAACGGGAGATTCGCATCATGGATGTGCAGCCGACTAATCTGCAGCAACTGTGTGATGCTATCATGTCAAAATGGATCAAAATCTCTGAGGAATGTTTCCAGTACCTTGTTGAATCTATGCCACGAAGGATTGAGGCAGTTCTGAAGGCAAAAGGGGGTCCAACCCGGTACTAGCAAGGTGTACCTAATAAAGTGGCCAGTGAGTGTATATCCACACCATTAGAATTAGTCACAAATATCTATAGCGTATCCATATGTAACAGTGTTTACTAATGTTAACCCAAAAAGATGTATGGGTGCTTTCAAAATAACATCATAGTTTTTGCTTGGACCCAGCAGTAAAACAGAACAAATAGTGCTGAGGTTGTACTAGAGCAAAGACCCTTAACTATACATTCTGGTAAATCCCAGAGTTGTTAATCCATAAATCCTGTGAGGCATAGGGGTTTAAAAGTCATGAAAAGGACATATACAGGAATTTGGATGGAGTTTGTCAGTACACTGGTATGCATGCAGATCAAATACAATGCTTGTAGGTAGCAATATTTCCTTCTGCTGGTCGGGCAGTCATTAGTTTTGGATGTTTCTGCAGAATAATTTCAGTTTGTGCAACATCAATCTTCTCAACAGGAGGAATTCTAGAATTGCACTGCTCTGGGTGGCTGCATGGTGGAGTTGCTCTGTTGGCTACATAATAAGTTTTGTTTTTTTGTACATTGGTTCCTCTTTTTTCTTGAGGAAGATTGCATTTTTTGACCTGTATACTTTCTAGTTTTTGGTGCTGTGAAGCTGGAAGGATTTTTGCTGTAAATTTTTCACTTTTTGACAACTTGTTATGATGCGTAACCATGGCAACAATGTGGTTTACAGCCTGGAGCAGCTGATTAACATCGCAAAAGCTGAAATAATACCTCAACTGAAGCCACAAATCGCTGATGAGTTGATAAGGAGGAGACGTGGATGCAGAGCAGGAGCGAAAAGGAGACAGAGAAAGAGGAAGTTCAAGCCATCTCTTCCATCGATCATAATGGGCAACGTCAGATCATTGGCTAACAAGATGGATGAACTCCAAGCCCTTACAAGGACTCAGCCAGAGTACCGTGAATGCAGTGTTATGTGTTTTACTGAGACGTGGCTGCTGGATCATATCCCCGACTCAAGCGTCTGTCTGCCAGGCTTCCTGACTGTACGAGCAGACAGAGATCTGAAAACGAGCAGAAAAAGAAAAGGTGGTGGAGTAGCAGTGCTTGTCAGCCACAGATGGTGTCATCCAGGACATGTTACTGTGAAGTGTCGTCTCTGCAGCCCAGATGTCGAACTCTTGGCAGTAAGTTTTCGGCCATATTATTTACCAAGAGAGTTCACCAGTGTAATTTTGGCAGTTGTTTACATTCCACCTTCAGCCGTTGCCGACAGTGCATGTGATGTCATCAGTTCCGTTGTTGCTAAGCTACAGACACAGCACCCCAATGCATTTGTGGCAATATCTGGTGATTTTAATCATGCCTCGCTCTCTACTACACTTCCAACATTTCAACAGTTTGTCAGCTGCTCCACAAGAGAAAACAAGACCTTGGATTTGTTTAATGCAAATATAAAGGATGCATACATGACCAAACCAAGACCTCCTCTGGGACAATCGGATCACAATCTTGTTTTTCTCTGTTCAGAATATAAACCACGTGTTCAGAGGCAACCTGTTAGAAAGAAAACTGTGAGAAAATGGTCACAGGAAGCTGAAGAAGCGTGTGACTGACTATATAAACTTCTGTGTGGGCGACATCATCCCCACCAGAACAGTGAGATGTTTCCCTAATAACCAACCCTGGATCACCAGTGACCTGAAGGAACTGCTAAACAAGAAAAAAAGAGCCTTCAGGAAGGGAGACAGGGATTTACTGAGGAGTATACAGAAGCAACTTAAGGTCAAGATCAGAGACAGCAAGGAGGCATACAGGAAGAAGCTGGAGAACAAACTACAGAGGGACAATATCCGAGATGTCTGGTCAGGAATCAGAAAGATCACAGGCTTTAAGGACAGGAAGGATTGGATAGATGGAAGTCTGGACAGAGCCAATGAACTGAACACATTCTTCAACAGGTTGAGTTCAGGACCTAGCTCAGCATCCCCCTCTCCTGTCCCCAGCCAAACAGACATCCCATTCTCCTCTGATCAACAGCTTTCCTATTACACTCGGATGTTTTATCCTTCACCTCAGCCATGGACTCTTATGCTTCCACAAGTTTGACTTCAACCAAGTCAGGAAATGCTGCTACCCCCTTTGCCTCCCCCTCCCACTTCTGTATCCAAAAGTCAGGTGAAGAGGCAGCTGGAGAAACTGAACCAGAATAAGGCTGCAGGTCAGATGGTGTCAGCCCCAGAGTCCTGAAGGCCTGTGCTGAGCAGCTCTGTGGGATTCTGCAGCACATCTTCAACCTTAGCCTAACTCAGGAGAAGGTTCCAGTGTTGTGGAAGACATCCTGCCTTGTTCCAGTACCCAAAATAACTCACCCATCAGTCATCAATGACTATAGACCCGTTGCCCTGACATCCCACATCATGAAGGTCCTGGAGAGACTCCTGTTGGCACCCCTGAGTAAGCAAACAAGAACATATCAGGACCCACTGCAGTTTGCTTATCGCTGCGGAGTTGGAGTTGAAGATGCCATCATACACCTGCTTCAACCAACCCACTGTCATCTGGACAAAGCAGGCAGCAATGTGAGTATCATGTTCTTTGATTTCTCCAGTGCATTTAACACAATTCAGCCTGATTTGTTTTGTCAGAAACTTCTGAAGACACAGGTGGAGCCCTCAACAATCGCCTGGATCAATGACTACCTGACCAACAGACCACAATTTGTGAGACTGAAGAATTGTGTGTCAAACCAGGTGGTCAGCAGCACAGGAGCACCACAGGGGACCGTACTCTCACCATTTTTTTTACTCTGTACACCTCAGACTTCCAGTACAAATCAGAGACCTGTCATCTGCAGAAATATTCAGATGACTCTGCAATTGTCGGGTGTATCAGAGATGGACAAGAAGCTGAATACAGAGAGCTGGTGGACCGCTTTGTGACATGGTGTGGAAACAATCGTTTCACCATGAATGTGAACAAAACAAAGGAGATGATTGTAGATTTCAGAAGAAACAGGGATAAGTCAAACAGTGTTTCCATCATGGGAGAAGAAGTGGAGGTGGTTGAGGGGTATAAATACCTCGGAGTTCACCTTGACAACAGACTGGACTGGAGACTGAACAGTGAAGCCGTCTATAAGAAGGGACAGAGCAGACTGTACTTCTTGAGGAAGCTTAGGTCCTTCAAGGTTTGCAGCAAGATGCTGCAGATCTTCTACAAGTCTGTTGTGGAGAGTGTAATCTCTTCAGCCGTCATCTGTTGGGGTAGCAGCATCAGAGCCAGGGATTTTAAAAGGCTAAACAACCTGATAAAGAAGGCTGGTTCTGTTCTTGGGACAACTGTGGAACCCCTGGAGATGATAATGCAAAGATGGATTCTTCATAACATCAAAACAATTATGGACAACTCTGAGCATCCTCTTCATGAGACTGTCATACAACAACAGAGCGTCTTCAGTCGGAGGCTTCTTCAGTTTTGCTGCAATACAGACCGCTACAGGAAATCCTTCCTGCCCACAGCCATCATCATCTACAACAAGAATTAATTATATGAGCTATACCAACACTTAATTTCCCTCTGGGATCAATAAAGTATTTTCGAATTGAATTGAATTTGATGCAACATGATTACAGACTGAAAGACTATGAATGGATTGACTGAATTGCTGTAGTAAGCATACATAAATTATAAAGCTAAAAAAAATTGCATTGGTTTTTATTTCATGGTACCGATAGCTTAAGCCGTTATATAAATACACCCATAGTTATTGGGGAACTTAATTAGTTTTTTTGCTGTTTGTAAGATTTAACAAGTATTTGCTTGATCTAAACAGAGATATTTTTATTCTGTTCTATGTTTTATACACAATGTAATCTTAGATATGAAGCTTGATTGATATGAGTTTTTGTCAAGTTTTTTTTCTTTTTACATTTGTCAGTGGTGGCTGATATATTAATGTAGTTGCCAGTTAAGGCCTGAACAAGTTTTCTGTTCATTTCATGCATGAACAGTTAATGCTAAGTTGCCATGCCTTTGTGTTGAGTAGGTGTACCCTACTTGCTGATGAGTAAGACTTACTGTCTTACATTTTGTAGTAATTCACTGCTCTTTTTGCTGCCCCTGAATCTTGTTTACTTATTTTAAATTCCCAATTTATTGTTTACTTGTTTGCGGAACAAAAATTTTGTCCATTCATTCATAATTTTTTTGCTTCATGCTTCAACCGAAACAATTATAAATAATTGGAAGGTTTTGTTGTCTTTAGTTAGAAAATCCATATTTTGAAGGACTATACTGTAAATTGTAAAAGTAAACAACTAAAATAATCATTGCTGCACATCACAGTACTTTGCGTCCCTTTTAAGAACTTCTCTCTGTCTCAAACTTTAATACAGTACGGTCTAATAATAGTGTAGCTTTTAGGATCGGAAACTTTACACATTTGTCTCTGTTCACACAATGACGTTAGTTTATTTCTTACCCCGGCTGAAGACAAAAATTTTGTTTCTGTGTCTTTGTCTGTGCTTCTTTATGTTTCCTTATATAAATATATTTGGAGCCATAATTCTGCTAGACAGAGAAAAATAAAGACTATCTCTGTTTTATCTCTTCCTACTCATCTCATGGGAACGATAAGAATCAGTGCACACTGTGTTATATATTGCCCTCATACATTTTGTTATTATAATTCATAAAATTCTCTGTGGCTTGGCATGCTGAGTAAAGCCCTCTGAAGAAAAATGAGATAGTCTTGGCAGTTTTTGTGTCACAGGGTTCTCAGGACAAATGAGGGTGCAGATTAAAACAGAAGCAGAAACTCCCACACAGAAACCTTGATGCTGGGATCCAGATAATCCCAGCATTACTAAAGTGTTTGCTGAGATTCCTTGATTTGTTCATGCCTGTACAAGCTGCCTCAGAGTTAACCTCCTCCTCCTTCACTCATTTAAAACCATATGACTACTAGCAAGGTTAATTTAAACTTCATATTAGTCTATTTTGTTTCTTGTTAATGATACATTTATTTCAGTGTTAAGGTGCAAAGTCATTCAGTTTTAAAAGTGCCTTTTGTTACATCATCATTAATATACATGAATAATGCAATACAAGGTCTTTCATTAATTTTCTTTAAAGCATCTAGAGAGGTGTCCAGGTCCTTACCCAAGGGCAGGACATCAGGAAGCTTCTTCCTCTGCATACTGATTTCTCACAGAACAGAACCTCTAACAAACACAATCGTATGAGTTCAGTTTTAACCCATCGATCAGGTAGTTGTTGGATGATAATGCTTATTTAGTGTGATAAATTGCATGACAAAACTGACATGGTAAATGTACCTTCTGAATAAAATGTATTCTTATAAGTCTGTTTCTCCATAGAAGAAAAGCTATTCTGTCAAAGCTGAAACAACTGGAGTGAAAAAAATGCCCTTTCAGTGTTTAGGTTTTATTCTGAAATAGATGTTTAGATTTGGTGAGGTGGGGCTATAGTACTAAAAGGTATAATCTATACTTTCTGTTTGGGCATATTCACAGACCTTCAGGACCTCTGCAAATGTGAGCTTTTAGTGTATCTGGGTCAATTCCTCCCTTTACTAATTTACAACCACATTTTTCACCTATGCATTATCATTGTGTCCCTTACTACTCCAATTTTATATCTATAAATAAACTATTTCATACCCATGTACTAATACAATAAATCACATCATCGTATTTGTCTTTTAGTTGAGTAGCTTTAATAGTTATAGAATTAAAAGGACAAATAAGATGCTCCAGTGTCATGTATAATATAATTTAAGCATACAGTATTTTCACAAGATTTAATTAATAGACTGTATTATGACCTGTTTCCAAAACATTGCTATTCTGATGCTGTGCAACAATAGGTTGGCTTTGCAGTCAATAACTATTAATAGGTGCCAAAGGCAATTAATATTAAAGTTGGTAAAAATGAAATAAATTACCAAGTTGGGTAACCAACTTATTGTCAGGAATAAACAGCTAAGCAGCTCTCAGTCTCTGTCAATTGTTGCTTTATGTGGTATTAAAGAACAATAGATAAAAGAGTTAATTTGCTCAGCAAGCACTACACAAATACAGAATAAACACATACAGAACACACAACATCTCTTCAAAACACAAGAATGTATTAACACAAAAACTCACCTCCTGGATTTGACAGAGCTAATAGGTAAGAGCCTCCCATTGGTTAATTATTATGTTTCAACAAACGTCAGGTAATTTAACCCTTAAATTCTATTTGAAAAGACATGGCATGTCAAATGTTTTATACCGTTCTAAATAATTAATGGAAAAGTCTTAATGGCTTTTACAGCAACCCAGTGCTTCTCACCACCCATCCCCATAATCTTTAACTCCCTTCAAAGATTCCTTACTGGATTGAAGTCAGGAATCTGGCTGAGCCACTCCAAAATGTTTTGGCTACTTCTAGGTAAGAAAACTTTTGGTCAAATTAAAAGAGTACTTCATGCCTAAATCTGCTAGGGATATGAATAATCTTGGGCTTTACTGTATGTTCATAACAGAGTTTTTTTTTCTGGTTAAACCCTGGTTATTGCTGTTTTATAAGGACCCTCCAAAGCACCTGGCTCATGGGAAGGTTCTTGTTGAAACAGAAATGAAGATCCTAAGATAGGACTCATTTGCACAAAAAAACTTGCTCACAGCAAAAATCTTTTGGATATTTTGTCCATATGCACAGCTTTCAGCTTTTTATTGCATGCTTATCATGCTTGCATATGGACATATTTTGTGGTTTTGAATCGCAATGGTGAATCATATTATCCTGTAAAAAAGCCATCAGAGTAAAAACACAAATTTTCAAGGGAGCAGTGACAAAGCATTTGGTTGATTTAGTCAGACAAGATGGGGAAAAACACGGAAAACAAGGGAAATTAGGAAGAATGAATATTTTTCTGCTGCATTCAAAAGTGGAAGAAAAAATTGTTCATAGGATAGTAAGCCATATCTGTCAAGCATTAGCATACTTGATTTTATATGATTGCTTCTGCTAAAAAGGAGTAGGACCTTTATCTGCCCTGTTAGTTATAAATTCAGGTCCTTTAGGAAATATTTTTATGGTTTGGCTACTGAAAGAATAGTCTGAACATACAGTATGTAATGAATTTGAACTGTTCAGTTCCAAAACCTTTGATCAAACTAAGCTGATCAAACATCCCTAAATGTCATGTGGGGACAACTGAATCAAGAGTACTGTAAGGCTGTATCAGACAAACAGATACTGAGAGAGGGCAGTAAAATCCCCGGAGGAACTAACTCCACAGAACAAACCTAAATTATGGATTACCTGAATAACCAAAAATGTCTGCCTAATGGAAACTTTTTAACCTGCTCTGGTGGATACAATGCTCAATGATACAATGAGAAAATGCTCCTTGTAAAAATGAAGTACTGAATATTAGAGCAGACACGGGGGTTTTAAATGTACATTTAATTCTTTTGTCCCTCTTTGTGCAGTGTATCCTTTTTCAGCACATTTTTGACAGGAACAGTCTGTCTCGGCTCTGCCTAACAACCCTGACCACATCCTTGATATCAGCTCCTTGCACTGATCGAGATGAATCACAGGTCATACATGGATTCGGGACAATGCATGGTCAAGCCAGACATTTGCTTCACCAAGATATTGTTTCTCTGACCATAGTGCAACAGTCTTGAGGTTTATTTTTTAAGCTTTTTCCTACTCCAACACACATTGCATGACTTTTGATCTATCACCTGTCCAGATCAGAGGTCCACAAACATCTATTCTTCCTATCTTTCTCTCTTTACTCATCCTACTTTTTCTTCTTGCAATAAACTTTCCACACAAACGATTTAAGGACATGTTTTTGGACCTTCACTCTCCATGTTTGAGATTTCACCAGATACTCCAACACAGTCATGTCAGCACGAGGGCAATGTCACTTAGAAATGGGCCATAGTGTAAAATCCCAGAGTTCTCCCAGCAGGAGGCCAAGCAGCATTTCAATCAGAATGCAATCAAGGATGACGCTCAGTTAACAACATTTCTGACAACTCATCTCCAAAATGTCATCAAAGAAATGTCGATTTAATGGCTGTAATGGAAACCATTTGCTGCATCTTTGGCAGATATTCTGGCTTGTATATTGTGATGATGCTGAAATGTTTGAGCATGTGTCCTTTCATTACAGTTACATCTGCCCACAATGTTATTTTAGTTGCTAATGGCAAATGTCACTGTGTAAGTTTCACTATCAATCTTCACAATGAGCGCTGGGAGTTGTCCCCTTAGTTGCTTTTTCTTTATGTTTACTGAGACCTCCTTCTGAATTGATAATCTGATCTCTTTTAAAATGTGCACTCAGACCTCAGACAAAGTGATTAACTTAAAGAGTTAGTTTACTGTGGGACATTTAGAACAAAATAAATTAATGACTTCAGGGAACAAACATGGTCTGATTTTAGCGAATTTAGCGAAAAAACGGCCTTAAAACTAAAATTAATTTTGCAACTGTCTTCGTCAAGGCTCATTCTTTGGTTTCATATATGTTGTTTTCCAAGTTTTCATAAGGACATAAAAATTGTAAAATAAGTGTGTACTAAACCTACTTCAAATTTAATTATCATATATATATATATATATATATATATATATATATATATATATATATATATATATATATATATATATATATATATATATATATATATATATATATATATATATATATATATAATATATATATATTATATAATCAGTGTGAAGCCAGTGTCATATTCTCTTCAGTTCTGAAAGAGGAATTATATCCTCCACAGGAAGGGATCTGTAGACCTGCCACAAATGTAAAGCATATTTATAAACATTTAATTTACCATCAAATGTAATAATGTTTGGGGGCACGGTGACAGTGGCGCAGCTGGTAGCCTGGCTCACCTCACAGCTAGAAGGTCCAGGGTTCAATTACCGCCGGGGACGCTGTGGGTGCTGAGGGTGTGTTTGTTCCCCCACATCATCGGCACCCACACCCTGGGTGAGGTTGGCGAAAGGGCCTTTCTGTGTGGAGTTTGCATGTTCTCCCCATGTTCCCTTGAGCAGCTAATGTGAGCTACTCACACAAAAACATGCATTAGTCCTGGGGCTGTATACTGCCTCCTCCTGGGCAAATTGTGGGAAAAAAATCGTGGGATAAAAAAAAAAAAGGAATGATGTTTAATCGAGTATTATGTTTACCAAATAAGGTCAATTTTTTAAATAACTCTACTTTACTGGTACACAACCAAGAGGGGAATTTTCTTAAATTGGAAAAGAACATTCAACATATTATCCAAGCTGATTAGGGGCTTTACAAAAGCTTGCTGACCTATGTTTGGATTTTAAGATAGCTGTAATTAAATCTTTACTCAAGAAACCTTCCCTTGATCAAGATGACTTGGTGAATTACAGACCTATATCTAACCTTCCTTTGTTATCCAAAGTCCTTGAGAAAATTGTTGCTAATCAAGTCTGTGAGCATCTAAACAGTAACGAGCTGTTTGAAGAGTTTCAGTCAGGTTTTAGAGCTCATCATAGCACTGAAACAGCACTGGTGAAGGTTACTAATGATATTCTCATGGCCTCAGATAATGGACTTGTGTCAATCTGGTTTTGTTAGATCTCAGTGCTGCTTTTGACACTGTTGATCATAATATTCTCTTAGAAAGGCTTGAACATGTTGCAGGGATCAAAGGAACAGCACTAGGCTGGTTTAAATCATATTTGTCTGACAGATTCCAGTTTGTTCATCTAAATGATAAATCTTCTTCATTCTCAAGGGTTACTTGTGGAGTTCCACAGGGTTCTGTGCTTGGACCAATTCTGTTCACCATATATATGCTCCCAATTGGTAGAATCATTAGACAGCATGGGATAAATTTCCACAGCTATGCCGATGATACACAACTATATTTATCCATAAATCCTATGAACCCAGTCAGTTAGGTAGATTACAGGCATGTCTGGAAGACATAAAAACATGGATGACCCAAAACTTTTTGCTTTTAAATTCTGACAAGACAGGAGTTGCTGTCTTTGGACCAGAAGTTCTAAAACAGAAACTGATTAGTCAATCACTTCATCTGGATGGCATTAAATTGGCCCCCAGTAATAATGTAAAGAACCTCGGCGTTATTTTTGACAAAGACTTGACATTTAAATCCCATATTAAACAGGTTTCTAGGATTTCTTTCTTTCACTTCTGGAAAATTAGAAACATCCTGTCCAGGAGTGATGTTGAGAAACTAGTCTATGCATTTGTTACCTCAAGGCTGGACTACTGTAATTCTTTACTATCAGGAAGTCCACAAAATGCCATTAAAAGCCTTCAGTTGATCCAAAATGCGGCAGCAAGAGTTCTGATGATTATTAAAAAGAGAGATCACATTTCTCCTGTTTTAGCTTCCCTTCATTGGCTCCCTGTTAAATCTAGAATATAATTTAAGATCCTTCTTCTTACATATAAAGCCCTAAATAATCAAGCTCCATCATACATCAGAGATCTAATTGTTTCATATGTTCCCAACAGAGCACTTCGCTCTCATACTGCAGGTTTACTTGTAGTTCCTAGGATTTCTAAAAGTAGAATGGGAGGCAGATCTTTTAGTTATCAGGCTCCTCTCCTGTGGAAACAGCTCCCAGCTTTAGTCCGTGAGGCAGACACTCTGTTTACTTTTAAGGCCAGGCTTAAAACTTTCCTTTTTGATAAAGCTTATAGTTAGAGTGGGTTAGGTCATCCTGAGCTATCTTTGTAGTTATGCTGCAATAGGCTTAGACTGCTGGAGGACAGACTTACCAGTTTACTCACCTGTCTTCTCAAACCCCCAGACGGTCGTGGCAGATGGCCGCTCCTACTGAGCCTGGTTCTGTTGGAGGTTTCTTCCTGTTAAAGGGGAGTTTTTCCTCTCCACCGTCGCTACATGCTTGCTCAGTATGAGGGATTGCTGAAGGATTGCTGTGGTTGGAAAGTCTGCCCAACCTCACGCCAATGACTGACGCAATCTGCTGGGATTCCTTAAATAGGAAACTTTTTAACTGATTGTAATGTTTGTATAAATGTATTGAAATGACTTCTTGTTAAGTGCCTTGAGATGACATCTGTTGTGAATTGGCGCTATATAAATAAACTGAATTGAATTGAATTGAAAGGTTGAGCCTAATTTGGGTCATGAATCATTGGACTTTATGTTTCAATAGTTGTTTCGTATGTGCAGGTTGATATTGTTGATGAATATGAAATTTGTTCGTACTTTATGGGGCCTAGAATTAGGCTGTTGGCTCGCTTAAGGAACCAATGAAAGCAGTAAAACTGGCTCATCTGTCCCAGGTCGGTGAATGTTGGAATGCTTTCCCAGTTTGGATCTCTTTGGAAGTGAATTGGATATGAAGAAAATGCAAAACCTTGTAGTGTCACACAAAATTTTGAATAAAGAAACAAAGCACACAATTCACATCAAAAGCCTCTATGGAAAGTCAATTAACGTAATATGTTGTTTGGGTGAGATGTAAAGAATAATAATGGTTATGTTTGAATGCATAAACGATTTAACACAGATTTAACGCAGATTTAACACAGATTTCGTTTCTCTGCCAGGCTTCCTGACTGTACGAGCAGACAGAGATCTGAAAACGAGCAGGAAAAGGAAAGGAGGTGGAGTAGCAGTGCTTGTCAACAACAGATGGTGTCATCCAGGACATGTTACTGTGAAGTGTCGTCTCTGCAGCCCAGATGTCGAACTCTTGGCAGTGAGTTTTCGTCCATATTATTTACCAAGAGAGTTCACCAGTGTAATTCTGGCAGTTGTTTACATTCTACCTTCAGCCGTTGCTGACAATGCATGTGATGTCATCAGATCCGTTGTTGCTAAGCTACAGACACAGCACCCCAATGCATTTGTGGCAATATCTGGTGATTTTAATCATGCCTCGCTCTCTACTATACTTCCAACATTTCCACAGTTTGTCAGCTGCTCTACAAGAGAAAACAAGAACTTGGATTTGTTTTATGCAAATGTAAAGGATGCATACATGTCCAAACTAAGACCTCCTCTGGGACAATCATGTCACAATCTTGTTTTTCTCTGTTCAGAATATAAACCACTTGTTCAGAGGCAACCTGTTACAAAGAAAACTGTGAGAAAATAGTCACAAGAAGCTGAATAAGTCATGCAGGGTTGTTTTGCAACCACAGACTGGATGACTCTTTGCCATGCAAATGGAGAGGACATCAATGCCATGACTGAGTGCGTGACTGACTATATAAACTTCTGTGTGGACAACATCATCCCCACCAGAACAGTGAGATGCTTCCCTAATAACAAACCCTGAATCACCAGTGACCTGAAGGAACTGCTAAACAAGAAAAAAAGAGCCTTCAGGGAGGGAGACAGGGATTTACTGAGGAGTATACAGAAGCAACTTAAGGTCAAGATCAGAGACAGCAAGGAGGCATACAGGAAGAAGCTGGAGAACAAACTACAGAGGGACAATATCCGAGATGTCTGGTCAGGAATCAGAAAGATCACAGGCTTTAAGGACAGGAAGGATTGGATAGATGGAAGTCTGGACAGAGCCAATGAACTGAACACATTCTTCAACAGGTTCAGTTCAGGAACTAGCTCAGCATCCCCCTCTCCTGTTCTCAGCCAAACAGACATCCCACCCTCCTCTGATCAACAGCTTTCCTGTTACACCTCGGATGTTTTATCCTTCACCTCAGCAATGGACTCTTCTGATTCCACAAGTTTGACTTCAACCAAGTCAGGAAATGCTGCTACCCCCTTTGCCTCCCCCTCTCACTTCTCTGTCTCCAAAAGTCAGGTGAAGAGGCAGCTGGAGAAACTGAACCGGAACAAGGCTGCAGGTCCAGATGGTGTCAGCCCCAGAGTCCTGAAGGCCTGTGCTGAGCAGCTCTGTGGGATTCTGCAGCACCTCTTCAACCTTCCAGTGTTGTGGAAGACATCCTGCCTTGTTCCAGTACCAAAGAGAACTCACCCATCAGTCATCAATGACTATAGACCTGTTGCCCTGACATCCCACATCATGAAGGTCCTGGAGAGACTCCTGTTGGCACCCCTGAGGAAGCAAACAAGAACGTATCAGGACCCACTGCAGTTTGCTTATCTCTGTGGAGTTGGAGTTGAAGATGCCATCATCTACCTGCTTCAACCAACCCACTGTCATCTGGACAAAGCAGGCAGCAATGTGAGTATCATGTTCTTTGATTTCTCCAGTGCATTTAACACAATACAGCCTAATTTGCTTTGTCAGAAACTTCTGAAGACACAGGTGGAGCCCTCAACAATCGCCTGGATCAATGACTACCTGACCAACAGACCACAATTTGTGAGACTGAAGAACTGTGTGTCAAACCAGGTGGTCAGCAGCACAGGAGCACCACAGGGGACCGTACTCTCACCATTCATTTTCACTCTGTACACCTCAGACTTCCAGTACAAATCTGCGACCTGTCAGCTGCAGAAATACTCAGATGACTCTGCAATTGTCGGGTGTATCAGAGATGGACAAGAAGCTGAATACAGAGAGCTGGTGGACCGCTTTGTGAGATGGTGTGGAAACAATCGTCTCACCTTGAATGTGAACAAAACAAAGGAGATGATTGTAGATTTCAGAAGAAACAGGAATAAGTCAAACACTGTTTCCATCATGGGAGAAGAAGTGGAGGTGGTTGAGGAGTATAAATACCTCGGAGTTCACCTTGACAACAGACTGGACTGGGGACTGAACAGTAAAGCCGTCTACAAGAAGGGACAGAGCAGACTGTACTTCTTGAGGAAGCTTAGGTCCTTCATTGTTTGCAGCAAGATGCTGGAGATCTTCTACAAGTCTGTTGTGGAGAGTGTAATCTCTTCAGCCGTCATCTGTTGGGGTAGCAGCATCAGAGCCAGGGACTTAAAAAGGCTCAACAACCTGATAAAGAAGGCTGGTTCTGTTCTTGGGACAACTGTGGAACATCTGGAGATGATGATGCAAAGAAGGATTCTTCATAAAATCAAAAAGATTATGGACAACCCTGAGCATCCTCTTCATGAGACTGTCATACAACAACAGAGCGTCTTCAGTCGGAGGCTTCTTCAGTTTCGCTGCATTACAGACCGCTACAGGAAATCCTTCCTGCCCACAGCCATCATCATCTACAACAACTCCTTAAAGAATTAATTATATGAGCTATACCAACACTTAATTTCCCTCTGGGATCAATAAAGTATTTTTGAATTGAATTTGAATTAAATAAGTAGAGTATTAGTTAAGATGTGGTGCTTGATGGTAGGAAAAAGGCTCTCAGATCAAGGTATGTTCAGAGTCCCATAAAGCCTTCAAAAGGACTGTATCCTGAAAACTCAAGCTAAAAAAATTTGCTGAACATTTATATCAACATGAACCAATATCTTGTTGAAGAGATAATCCATCAGCAGCACAAGGTGTGAAACATTAGAAAAAACAGTAACAAGATACATGTAAAATGTGATAAAAATTGTCCATGCTGACATTTGGTGTTTTTACAATTTATTCTTTGAAGATTTTCCTTTAGTTGAGGGGCCTTGTAAAATTGCCAAAATCTGCAACAAGCTAGATTTGTTTGTGTTCTCATCAGCAGAGATTCTATTAAAATGTGTTCAACGGTACTGCTATAACTGAGTCTCCAACTCTACTCGTCAACACAGAAGCCAATGCAGCACAGCTGGCTGACTCAGGAAGTTTAAAAAGCAGCAGTTTAAAACTTCCATGGACCATTACCCTCCTGCACTCATTTAGGGAGATAAATATTAAAGTGAGTTTTTGACATTGGATTGGAATTTTTTTTCCACAGATCTTAGCGTCAAAAAATATTCTGTTATAAACTGTTGAGGTTGTGGGCTCAAATAGAGGCAGAGGCTGGAAGCATCATGTTAATGTGAAATTATTAATAATAGGGGAGATTAAAAATAGTCTGAAAGGAATGCAGAGCTGTAGGAGCAAATAACATAACACAGGGTGTACATCAGACTTAGTAGCAGGTGTGGTATGGTATCAGTGAAAAAATCTGACATAAGTCTCATCGCAGTGCATGTTCTACAGTAATTTATTGAGTATGACTTTATGTGTAGTGGCATTGATCGCTGGATAAGGTTAATAAAATGAATTGGAATGCATTAACCTGCGGAAACACAGAGATAAAGGGAAAAATAATTTATACAGTAAGGAATATTATAATTTGACTTCACGCTTACTTGATAAAATTGTGTTTGCATATGTTCTGGGAAGACAGATTTACTGTTAAGAGAGGCTGTCTATTCTTCCGTTTGAAAGATTTTTGTTGATGTGGATGCCAGGTGTTATCAGAAACACAGAACTGCTGGAAGCAGTCACAGTAATGGACTCCTGAGGACTGTAAGAAGTATGTATTCAGCTAGATTAATTGATTGAGATAACACAAATTCTCCATTTGTGTAAAATGGGCTGTGAACATCCAGGATGTTGTATTATACACAAACACAACAAAACATGCACACACATGCACGCACGCACATACAAACAAATATTAGAAGTGACTGTGCTCTCTATCTGTCCTCAGGCATCAGCGGCTCAGACTCACTTGGGCAGTTTATTTTGAAGGACTTGTCTCTGAAGTCTGAAAGGGCCCTGTCTTACAATCACACAGGCAGTGTACATCTCTACCAGCATTATAGTGGGATGTATGCGGGCTGACACCATATCTTCACTGCTTTCTGCTGCTTTTAACACCTGCACAGATTTTGTGCTGAATGTGACAAATGGCAGCTTGAGAGTCGGTTAGACAACTTTCCCCTCACAATAGTGCTGTATTTATTGAAAAGAGCTTAGAGTTGGGAAGTTGGACAGACCATATAAAAATTGTATGTTTTGCTTTTCACTGCTAGACAATCCATTACTTATTTCAGAGCTCTAAGCATGAAAAATGGCATGAATAATTAATTGCCACTAATGTTGCTCTGAAAATAGTCCAGTGACAACATGGCAGCCTGGTATGACGATAGGAGGATATTGAATATTGGATTGCATCTCTCATTGCTGCAATAGTTTGCAGGTCAGCATCTTTTCAAGAACATGGCATATCAAAATAAAGAGGATGTGCAAGGTGGCGCAAGCCTTGGAATGCAATCTCTCATACATCCATGATTGATATTGTTAAAGGTAAAAAGATTGCATTGGCTAATTGATACATTACTGAATAAAAAAAAGAAATCCCAGAGCTTTTAAGATTTGGGCTGTAATTTTATCCTCTATCTCTCCAGTCCCCTTAAGTTCCCTAAAGCATTAAAGGAAACAGATTTCTCCTCCCCAGTGGCTCCCTTATTTTGTGACATTAATAGCACATACTGCTCTTAATGAGTCAAGCTGTGTGAAGATAGAGATGGGAGTAGCGGAGGCCACTTTAAGACCCTCTTGGACCTGCTGGCTGCTCACTCTGTTCAGATGCTATTCACTTAATATGAAAAATCATTAGTGTCTTCATAAAAATATTCATACCCTTTGAAAGTTTCATATGTTGTCACAGTGCAACTGGAAACCTGGAGGATTTTTTATGAGATTTTAGGTAAAATAACGAAAGGAACAGACCTGAAGAATGAAAAATAGTTTAAGTGATTTTATAGTCAAAAAAAAAAAAAGGGACTCGGATTTGTATGACCTCCCTTTTAATCAAAATAAAATCCAGTGCAACCAGTTGGTGGCAGCATCATGCCTTGGGGTTGTTTTTCTTTAGCAGAGGTAGAAAATTAAGTTTGAATTAATAGGAAGATGGATGGTAAAAAAATAAAGGGAATAGTCTTGAAAGATAAGCTGTTATGGGCTGCAAAACAACTGACTGTAGTGGAGGTTCCCCTTCCAGCAGAACAACAACCCTAAACATACAATCAGAGCTACAGTGGAATGGGTAAAATGTGTTAGAATGAACCAGTCAAAGAGAAGACCTTAATCCAGTTCAGAGTTTGTGGAAAAACGCAGTCCAACCTGAGCCATTTTGAAAAGAAAGATACGCATACATTTTAGTCATAGATGATTGGTCTGTCAAACGTAACCCTAAAAAAAGAAATTTAAGTTTGTGGTTAACAAACGTTCAAGTGGTATGATTGCTTCTGCACAGTATCGTAAAAACAATAAAAAGCTATTTCTCAGAAGTAGGTTAAGAAGCTGTAGGTCTTTCTGCTCCACATCCATAAGAAAAAAAGATCCAATCTGACCAGAGGTTAATTTGTGTGTGTTTGTCAGGAAAAATAAAACCCTGCATGATTCCTTATTAAATGTGGAAGTACTCACCATCACAGTTTTTGGCTCCGACCTTAGGTCAAGAGTATGAAAGTGCTGATGTGTCCTGCTTTTTCTCAGCCTCCCCTTCCCCCAGACCTTAGTGGGCTTATCTGTGAAGATAACCTAGGATGTGATACACAGAGAGCGACTGCTGATTTATAAAGAGTATCACCTGCTGAAGTTGTCTCGTGGTGTGAGTAATTCATCTTTGTAAGCACTATAACAAAATACTTATTATGAATGATAATAAAGAGGAGCAGCTTCACAGCAGACCAAGCTGCAATAATGAGCCAAGTAAGAAAAGTAATTATTCTGGTAATTTAGTTATTAGAGGAGAGAAGTACTGGGTTGATGCATTTAAATGAATTAAAGCTTCATATGCTTTGGTTTTAGTAGAAGCTGCTTTTTTAAATACCCGAGGGGGTAGCTGCAGTAAAGTAAAAAAAAAAAAATAATTTACACACTCCATTTTCTTCATTCAGGGCTCTTATCGGCTCAGCAGGAAAGGTCCCAGCAGAGATTTCTTTTCGTTCACCTCCTTCTGTCTGAGCTCTGGACATTCCCTCCCTGGAGCCTCAGTAAGTAAATATACTAAAAATATCTGGAGCCAGAGTCTGAATCCTGTTTTAAATTAATTCAATCCAACAAAGTTCTTAGGCGTGCAGCTCTTTGCCAATAGACTCTCCGCCTCAACATAAAATGGTAATAAGGACGCCGCATACAATAAAATAGACACAGCTGACATCCATTGCACTGGCATCAAAATACGACTGACTGCTAATTTCATAGCTTTAAAAATATATTTCTGCCTGCTTGATTTCACCTTATTTCATCAAGAGCTTTTAAAAGAAAAACCATTCAGAGGCAGTTTCTTTTGCTGGCATGTTAGAGAGGTGTATGCTTTGCTTTTACTGTCATCGTTCAAGTGAATGGTTTATGTTTGACAGCTAAATCAAAGAAGCAAGAAGTAGTTTTGGGAACAGTACTTTAAAATCTCCAAAATAATTGCTCCACTACCTCTGCAGACTGCAGTTTTTGTGTAATCTACAGCAGCTCTTTGCTACAGGTGAATAAAATAAACAGTATTTGTTAACACAATTAGCCCCATGGGCCTCTGAAGGTATTTATATTTTACTTTATTTAAACACAAAACTTTAGACCTTCAGACTTACTGTTTATTCATCTCAAAGGTTAGCTGAGACAACAGAAGAGGAGCTGAATGTCCAATTTGATTTATTTCAGCTTCTAGGAAGAATTACTATATATCTGAATATGATGTTCACTAATGCAAAAAAAAGTTCATCTGTCTGTGTAATCTATTAACAGTGTGTTTCTAAATTCAGCTAATATAGAACCGGATCAATAATCCTACTCAATCCACACCTGATCAGATAGTATTGATGGCCTTCCTGATGTGTTTAATAAAGCCGGCCTGTTCAAGCTCCTCACCCCATTATTCTGAAACTGGCAATGCTAATGGCTCGTGTGACACCTGTAGTGTACAAAACAGTCTCTCTCTGATGTCTGGGCTTGTGGTTTTGTTGAGTTTTTTGTTCCCACTGATTATACAGGGTTGTTTTCAGCAGGCAAGTATTTCTAATGAAGAAGCTCTAAAACCAGACATGCCCCACATAGGAGCATAGGAGTAAGTGCACACTAGGAAGCCACCGAGAGAGAAAACATTTCACCTCAAGCCATCAGCTGGTGACTAAATGAACCACAAGCTCTTCATATAAATTCAAGGGAGATAAAATGTTTGTATTGATTTGTTATAAAATATGTAATAATTTTTGACAGCTTTGCTTTTCTTTTTCACCTGGAATGCCAACACTTCATGTCTGGTCAAGAAGGCCCACCAGCGTCTCTACTTCCTGAGGAAGCTGCGGAGAGCTGGACTTGGGAGCTCCGTCCTGAGGAGTTTCTATCACTGTGCAGTGGAGAGCGTCATCTGCACCTGCATCACCGTGTGGCACGGCAGCTGTACTGCTGCTGAGAGGAAGGCTCTGCAGCGGGTGGTGAAAGCTGCACAAAGGACTGTAGGGAGCACGCTTCCCACCAATTCGGATCTCTACACGTCTGGATGCAGGGGACGGGCCCTCCGCATCCTGAAGGACTCCACCCATCCCGCTCATAGCCTGTTTCAGCCCCTGCCCTCAGGCAGGCGGCTGAGGAGCATACAGAGCAAGACCACCAGGCTCAATAACAGCTTCTTTCCCGCAGCTGTTAGACTGCTGAACTCCAGCTGTGTCCTATAGAGCACATTTATTTTATTTATTTATTACATTTATTAAAATAATTTTTTTTCCACTAATTTAATTTAAATGGCTTTTAATTCCGGACCTGAGTCCTAATTTCATACCATCACATGTAACGTGAGATGGTATGACAATAAAAGTTCCTTGAATCCTTTTTACAGAAGCCTATGTTTTGATTATTATCTTATTTTGTTCATTTCAAATGTTCTGATTTTTAAAGAATACCTATATCTTAATCTTGCTTATGCAAAATGTTTTATCCAAATCAGGAGGCAGTGTTTCAGTCTTCATTACTTTAGGAGGTGCCATCTAACACTGTTTATGATTTCTTGTCTTTCCAATGCTTATTAGCAAGACAATTATTATACATTTAAAATATTGGCTCTTGAACACAACAGTTCATGTAATGGCAACAAAACATAATTCTAACAGAGTCAGTAGCCAGACTATCGAAACAACTGCATAAAGTTGTGCTTTACTGTGGTTTTACTTTTTATGGTCTCCCCTATCCATGCAAAACATGCACTGATATCAATGGATCTCTTTATCATATTAAATCAATAAGTTCTCTGTCCAGTTAATTTCCTGTATGTTTCCTCATAACCTGCAGCAGTAGCTTGTTTTTTTTTGTCAGTGTCATACCAAAATCAACAAGACTGTATATCTGTATTTTGCCTTCCTTTCTAACCACTTAAAGTGACTTTTTAGGGTAAAACAACAAAAAGTTGTTGTGAAACAACTAAGTGAAGATGGACTTTAAGGGTTTGATCCAAGTTATGGAGAGAAAATTCTGACCTTTAGGTTCTTCCATTCACATTTTACACTAACAAGCTATGCGAATGTATGTAAATATTCTTTGATGCTTATTCTGAGAATGATACATGCCCTGATCCTTACTTACAACCACGTTTGTTATTTTCTACTTGTTAACACATTAGTATTGAAACAATGAAGCCAGCGCATTAGTGTTTTTCTTTTACCATAATCCAGACTGTCAGGTCTGTGAAGACAATTGAAGGACTGATGTAAAGCCACATTATTGGAAATCGTTCTTTTGTATAAATTCTATGCTCAGAGTGTTAAGACTTCAGAGGGAATGTCAGTAGTCATCTCACTCAGGAACAAAAAGTTGAGGTATAATGGTATTGTAGTTCATTTGAATGACAGTGACACTGCAGCTAAATGAATACAAAGTGCATTGCAATACTATGCAACCTTCCTGCAACAGTTAAAAAATGTTTGCAAGACTTTATTATGTTAAAGCTTCATTATGTAAAAAATAAGGCACAGGGAGATAAAATGACGTCATGATAATGGCAGAGGAATGGGGAGGTTATGGCTCTTGAATTTGAAAGAGGACTAACATACAGCACATTTTTCAAGAAAAAAACAACACAAAAAGGTGAAGCAGATCTGGGATCAGAAAGACAATGCCCCAAAATATCCTTGTAAATCCACCAAGAGGTCGCCTTGAAGAAGCTGTGGGCTGAGTTAAAGCCTGGATCTTGACCTCAGTGAGAGGCTGTGGGGTGACTTGAAATTGGTTGTACATGCAATAAACCCCTCTAACATCTCACAGATGAAAGTGACTCGTGACAGAAGCTAGATTGCAGAGGCTGGTAACAAGAAATGTCAAACTAGCTATTAGGAGCTTGGGTGTCTTCACCTTTTCCTTTAGAATATGCATTTTTCTGATATTGTTTGTCTAATGAGTAATATAAAGTTATTTTCTGGTACTTACCTGTAATTCAATGTCTTTCTTTTTTTAAAGAATAGATTATACATCTACATGTGAACATTTATTATTAAAGAACTTGATATTTAATAGGGTGCTTTTTTCACATGTCTGACTATAATACAACTAATTGGAAGAAGATGATGTCTAGCCAAACATCCCAATAAGAACAGAAAACCACAGAAGAACATTAAAAAAAATAATTCACAGACAATCTGATAACCAAATCCGTGGTGGAGATACAGAGGAAAACCCCGCAGACATATTTTAATAAGCAATGTGATAAACTACACTCTTTCTGGACCTGTACTCAAAGATCTGGTTTCATATTAAACTTTTATATTAAAGCAGTGTACAACAACAACAAAAAAACTACTCTCATTGCCTCAATACTTTTTTGAGGGGAGTGTTTATTTTACCAAGCCAGAGCATTCAGCTGTTAAGTAAAAACAGTTTAATTAATCCACGTCAGTGAACAGATTCTTTTAGCTGGGCATTGTAAAGAAGCAATATAAATGCTGAGGTCAGTGCTATTAAATGTTGGTCAAACAAAAACACCTTCCAAATGAGTGTAGCCCATCCCATCTGCAGCACAAACAACATCTTTAAATTGACCATAGAATTGAATCATGGCATTAAGAATAAACATTAAAAACAACACAGTTAGAGGTCATTTGATCCAATCGTTTCTTTTAACATGAGGAATCCTTGCTGAGAAGTTCGCTCTAATTTTATTTCCTCTATTGTTTGTGGATCAGATGAAGATTTTCCCATGTGTGATTATTAAAAGTGCAGGGTCAACTCTCTCTCTGCAGTCACAGGATGTGCACAGTTCACATCAGTTTCTGCTGCCTGTAAGTGGGGTTGAGTGGGCCATTGAAAAGCATAACTTATTCGTTGCTAAACACGCCAAGGGGTAAGATGAGACAAAAAATATTTTTCATTCAGACTCCTAGCTACTGTAGAGGCATTCAGCTGTTTGTCTCTTACTTTCTTTTCAAAATCTACACACATCTGGCTGCTTTGAAATGTATGCTAATTTTTCCAACTGGGGGCCCTGAGCTTCAGTTTTACAGATGTTGTTTTCAGAGGATTAGAGGAAAAATAAATTATGGAAAAACAAACTGAACGTCAGAATAAATATTGAAACAGGAGCTTTTCAGAGTGTTACACCCATTTTCTATTCAGTCAAAGTGAAAACCTTGCTGTTGGATTTTTCATATAAAGCTAAACAGAAAACGCTCATTTAGTTTGCATAGTTATTAGTTTTGTTATGTTTACTGACACAGGAAGAAATCATCAATCTATCAGAGGCTGAGAAAAAAAAGTTAAAATAATCTATGGAGCAACAGTAAAAGTTAAACAGTGGGAGGAATTCAAAGCAAATGAAGTCAACTACACACAGTGAGAAGAGACAAAAAGGCACACAGTCCAGAGTCAAGACGACATGGCTACGTAGAAACTGGGCTGCAAAGAGAACTGCAGTTTCACAAGAATAAGTATGCTTTTAAGCGTTATATAAAGTATATTTTAGGATTCAGTGGCTGTATGCTGGGTGTATGGGTGTGCCTGTGTCTCCTTACCTCTCTCTGCAGCGTGTGACTGGCAGGTGCTGCACCAAGGGTTTCCCACCAGCCTCATCAGCTCTGCTTTTTAAAAGAGGGACGGTTTCTGGAGGCTGACACTAGATGGTTCTTACTCCCTAGCGTGGTAACAAGGCTGAACTCCTGGTAACTGCTTCCTAGCCTGGAGTTTAACCTTTTACTAAAGGGAAAACTTATCTTTTCTGTAGTGGTGGGCAAGTGAAGCCTCATGAAACACTGAGGCTTTGCTAACAATTGTGGCGAAAAAGATTCAAAGCGTTTTGTTCATTCATACCAAATAATGATTATAGGGGAGACACTGGGTAATGTGGAACACCACCTGTATCTAGGCAACAGAACACATTTGTGCTCATGTGACCATTTTGTGTCCAAGCTCCTCCCATTTCCCCTTGGCCATAAAGGAGAGAGGCTCACTTTGCTGGGGTAAGCATGTTTTTTACAAAAAATGTTTTTTTTGCATGTAAAAGTAAATTTTCTTGCTGTCAACTGGGGTTGAAGTTCTTAAATAAAAGAGATGAGTGAGATTCCTTCAGATATTTGGAGGTTTCAATACAAACTTGGTTGATCAAGCAAGGAGGTACAGCGTCAACAAAGAATGTGCAATACTGACCTGCCTTCCAAAACAAAACACAGAATTATATAGGTTCAGTTATCCTGACTCCTATCAACATGACATCAGAAAACATTTCTTCAGTATGAGAACATTAGACTCGCAGGCTTCAGGCCCTTTGATAGTGGAAGCGCAATCAAAGTATGTCAGGACATCCTTAGATGTAAAAGAGAGTTGCTATGCCAACCCAGGGTGTAAGAGCCTAAATCAGTAGAACTTGTCTTGACCCAGATTCATAGTGTCAAATAATCAGATTGGTCACCATATCAAAAGGAGCTGGCACACAGTAACTATCAGTACATGAAATTCACACAACAGATCATTCTTAATAATTAATTTACCATTTACACAACTTAATCACAAAAAAATCCCTTTCAACACGCCCCATAATTCTGACATTTGTTCTGGAATGTTAGGCTGTCAGGATTCTAACTGTTACAACAACAATATGTTGTTATGGTAGTTTCAGAGTGGAAAAAGTAAGTGGACCCGTTTACCCCTACATTCTGATAATTACTATTGCAAGGAAACATCCTGAATTAATGGAAAATGTGTAAATTTAACTGATATATCATTTTAGCTCGTTTGGAGGGGAGCAAATGAAAAAAATTTCCCACTTAACCCTACTCTCCCCTATTGTCAATACAATAAAATATGCATATGCTCTCCCCAATACTCTAAAACAGTGGTCCCGGTGAGAAAGCCCTACTGGTGAAAGCCCAACAGCACCGCCGCTGGTGAAAGGAGGAAAGTTGTCTGGACTAGTGAGGGCATGTTTAGCCACACTGGCAAGCCTCAGACTGATTGGCAAGCAGACCGTGTGAAGCTGTATGGACTTTCGGTGTGTTTCCCTAATTATGTGTGCGTTCCTGAAGAAATGTAAGTGATTTCCACTTCTTAGTTATGGATAATTTTATCATTATTCCAGTTTGTGTTGTTACAGGGAAAGTTGTGTGAGTTTGACTTAGCCAACTGGCCTGTTTTATTAGTAGTTAGCTTTACCTTTACTTAGCTTGTTTTGCAGCTAATTAGAATATTGTACTGACTTAATTATAAGTATTCAGTTGGGAATGCTGATATTGCAACTCAGTTTATTGTAGTTGTGACCATAATTGGTTATAAGGAGAAATGTTTGAATATTTGCTGTGGTTTAAAAGCTAGTAAGCATGCTTTGCTTCTATTAATGTTAAAGTTGGAAATTGTAGCCTACTGTTTCCCCACAAATTTTGCATCTGTGCTATTGTATAATGTTTAAGTAACAGTTTGCTCAATTATTGGTGAACCTTGAAATCATATGCTCATATGACAGCTTACTTTGAAGTGTTCATTGATTTAATTGCTGAATGACATGTCGTGCATTTTGTAATGTCATTTTTATTGTCTTTCTTTCAGACCACACACACACACAGAACATATGTTATCCTGTACAAAGATTGTAAAGCCCACCAATCTTTATTAAAGAAGACAAACAGATCTCTCTTTCTGAGTGCCTTGGTTCTCTAACCGGAATCATAGTCCATAATCTGCCGCCTCAACCAGCTTTCCCGTTTTCTGAGGTTCGCCTTC
The DNA here is from genome assembly GCA_963556495.2 of Valencia hispanica. Classification (NCBI taxonomy): domain Eukaryota; kingdom Metazoa; phylum Chordata; class Actinopteri; order Cyprinodontiformes; family Valenciidae; genus Valencia; species Valencia hispanica. The sequence continues at coordinate 26,343,079 of OY747709.1, forward strand.
AAACAGTCCCCAACCTTTTTTTTTGCCACGGACCGGTTTAATATCAGACAATATTTTCACGGATAGGCCTTTAAGGTGTGGCAGATAAATGATAACGGACGGTATAAAAACGGGGTATTTTTTTAAATTATGACAATAAACGTAAATCCAATATGTATTCGCAGCTTTATTCAAAGTGTCCTCCTAACATCGAGCAGACAACATAACACAAGTAACATACACTTAGCCCCCTAAGCTCTCTGCTCACCATGGTAACATTAAAACATACCTTTTAATAATTCAAAATTTACCACAAAAACAAATACAAAGTGCATGAAAAATCTAACCACAACACTGAATCAGTCAGAGCCTTGGACCTTTTCCGCTCTCCAAAGAAACGATCGATTTGTTTTTTTATCCATCTTGCGAGGTTGTGGGATTATTTAGCGGTAACTATCACGTGACCAATACAAGCCTCTTGACGTGTCAAGACTGAGCTATGTAACAGGGATATCCGATCATTTTTCAAAATTAAACAGCGGCCACACCGTTATTATACAGTCAATGGGTCACATTCATATAATAAATAAAACTGAAATACTGGATGTTATTTATTCTTTCTGTGTGGCCCGTGGCATGGGGGTTGGGGACCCCTGCTCTAAAACACATTCCAGATTAATCCAAAGAATTTAAATGCAAATTATATTAAGGGCTAAATGTTGGTTAAGGGTTTAGTTAAAGCTTTGAGCTTTATTTAAAAACTGTACTAAAAGTCCCTAACAGGATTAGAGATCCTTCCTACTTTGCAAACGATAATAGTGTTTGAACTCAGAAACTTTTTTTTTTTTGTGAAGTGTTTTTAAAGCTACATTGTGTGTTTTTTTGAGTTAATTCTTAGCAAAAAAAACTTTGTTCTTTCAAAAATATGTGCTCATTCATGTGTAAATACTTCCACCTACTAATGAAAGTATTCTCGTAAGCGTAGAATCTGCTATTCAGAATACATACGCGCGAGTCGCGCGAATGGGTGAATCCATGTTGAGCCTCCATCTTTGAAATACATTCGCTAACGAGGGAAATTCCTGGAAATTCTAGCTCTGCCTTTCGCGCTTTGGATACACTCAGTTGCACCGTGACGAATGCCAGAGGGAGATTGTCTACTCGGCAGACATCTGACTATATAACTAAATGCAATGTAGTTTTCTAAAGTAACCTCATCAATGCAAATGAGGGACGCGTTGATTGGTGGCAGGAAGGAGGGGGGTTGACACAATATGTCTATGGTTGACAAGGCCTCAGCATATCTAACCCATATCTACTACTCCCGCTAGCATACAATAGCCACTTTAATAGTTAGCTGCTGTTTTTTACTATTGTAAATAAAAACTTTTAAACAAGCGTTGAATGAATACACAGGCAAAAAGGTGAAGGGGTTGTGTGCTAAAATAATTAACTAAATGCAGAAAAGTGTTAGCACAGGATGTGACCCACGGGTCAGAAGGGAACGGTCACGATTAAATGGACAAAACTGTTAAGAACAGGATATGAGTTAGACAATGGGTCACGATTCTCTGAATAAAACAGGAAACATCTGGTTGTTTGATCTTGCAAATGGTCTGTTGGGAAAAGGAAGGTTTTCTGCTTAGCAACCAAAATGATTATATTAAAAGGGGCTTAACCTATTAGGGACGGACTACAGGCACACTTTGCATCTATATGAATATGTATTATTGAGCTGATTGGATCCTGTAAGAGAGGCTGTCTCTCAGAATGTTTTGTAATAACTTTGTAAAGTAATAAAAGGCATTTATGAGGAAGATTTCTTTGGAGATGATTTGGTGAGAATCTCTCCCCATGCATGCCCAAACATATATATTGTGTGAATGTGTGATTCTTTTTTATACTCTGCCACAGGTTAAACGAACTGGGAGAGAGGAGTTAGCAGACAGCAGGCTGGTCAGGGACTGGTAGCATAGGCGAGGCGCAGGCTTTCACTTAAAAATCTCCTCTTATCATTACACACAGCAGAGCAATAAAAACACAGCCTTATTGTTGGAATTGCAACTTTTTCCAAACGGATCTTCGATGCCAACTTCGCCTGATATTGTCCCAAATTCGTAAAGGATTCTGGCGTAAAAATTTGAAAAAATATTTCCATGTTGATTCCAGGAGTCAACAACAGAGCAACTCACGTGTGCACTACGTTTCTGGCAGAAATGGTTTTAGCTGATTAAAATAAAAGGCTGACACGAAAATGTCTTCTTAATGCATCATTGCGTGAAGAAACTTTTTGCTTCTTTCACGGTCGAGTTCGTACTTCGAATCGGTGATGTGTTGGTGGCGAACGAACCGGCTCTTAGAGCTAACTCTGAAGTGAACGATGGGAGCCAGCTAGTCATTGGGAGCCGGTTTTTTTTGTTTTTTCATTCCCCCCCACTTGTTTTTGTACATTTGGTACACATCGTTTTGCATTAATATTGATAATAAATACACTTTAAGCAACAGAAAATCTGAGGAGCCACTTGGGAGCCGAAAGAGCCGGCTCTTTATGGTGAGCCAAGCCAAAAGAACTGGCTCTCCAAAAAGAGCTGGAATTCCTATCCCTAGAATTCAGTAATGGTGGCGCTCGACTGAATATGGGGGGGAGTGGGGCGAGGGAGAGGGGAGAGGGGGAGGGCGGGCTTCCTGCAGCATAGGTCTGCGATGTCTATATATGGTATATCCTGCGCCGACTTGACGTCAAGTCGACCAGAAATTAAAATCACGCATTTGAGCGCGCGTGCACGTGGGCTGGTTGACAAACCCAGGGGTAAACAAACGCTTTACTTTTAAATATTGGCTTCCCGGCCAGTGTATAATCGTTAGGCAATCATAACATACATTTTTTTCTCGTGGAAAAGTGAAAATTACAGGTCATGACTCCTTTAAAACGCGCTCGGAATGGGGGGGTGGGGGGTGGGGCTAGAATGTAATATTCAGTTGGTTGTTTCAGTGCTAGATGGGAGAAGTTCTTACACAATGTAGCTTTAAAGCTGCAGTAGGTAACTTGACTTTTTATGATATTTCCTAAAACTGTCCATATGTCCTGTTTTTTTGGTGGTGGTATTACAGCAAACCTCCGCAGCGCGTGCGATAATCCGTGCACTCACAGCTAATGTTGTCATACGTGGTTTAATGTTAGGAAATATTCACGAAAGTTTGTTGTCTAAGTCGCATCAGTTGATTATCTTTGGCAGTTGCTACGCCAGTAGCGCAGCTGAAAAAGGGAGGAGGGCATTGGAGGTGGGGCTTGAGTGCATTGGAGAGGGAGGGGGAGTGATGTGAAGCATGTTTGAGTTTAAATTTTCAAGCAAAGTCTGCTCTCCTCTCTGAGTTACCTACTGCAGCTTTAAGGAATACCTTTAAAAATGATGCTTTGCCATTTGGGGACTCGTATGGTTGATTTGGAATGATTATTCACAGAAGCAGACAAGTTATTTTCTTTACAGGTTTTAATTGAGAAATATAATTTTTTTACTGTTGCAGGCTCCTCTTCTGGGCATGAAACTTGCCAAAATACTCTCACTCTCGAAATCTGTCTTATCACAACCCCATTTTGAAGCATAATGATGCATCTTATATAGCTGGTATGGCATCAAACCACTTAAATCTCTCAAACCTGTCAAGCTGTCATTGGCTCAGAATGCATTGAAACGCCATGAGCCAATGACACACACTGAAAGACAATGAGCCAATAAAAAGCTATGAAACATTTCCAAGCAATGAAGTGCGAAGCGAAACACCGATGCATCGGTCACATGACACTGGTGTTTTGATACAAGTTCCGAGACAGCGTTTCAAATCACTCCGCTTTAGGAAGAGCGACACAAGCGCCAAAGCCTCAGTATCATTTGCCCATAACTACCTTTTTGTCCCCCTCGTAGGTTCCAGTTCTGGATTCTTCCTTCCACGGCTTCCATCCACAAGTCGTTGATCTTCATATTCTGTCCTCATCCTGTGTTTTTTTCGGGTCAGCCTCCACGCTGCTCCTCCCTGGTAACACCTACCAGACTCACCACCTTAGCTGCTCCAGCCGGTCTCCTGCCTGTCCACCCTCCAATGCCCTACCACCTGCAGTTAGGAGACACCAGATCATCACCAAGCGAGCCGCCTTTCCCCAGCCAATCTCAGTACACTGTTTTCTACTTGCCTCTTCCAAGCGACCCAACGTTCTGTCTCAAGTAAGATCATCCATTCCCCCTTTTCTAAATAATTCTGAAGAAACCATCTCAAGATTAATTCTAACCACCTACCTGTTTCTCCAGTCCAGCCACACCATCTCCGTATATCTCTAATACTACAGGAGGAGATGGGATTTAAACTATCAAAGCGAGTGGGTCTGATCTCATATTTGATAGTTACTTTGCTTTTAGATGATTGCAGACAAAGGTCAAACTCTTTACTGCAATGGCATGAACCTGCAGAGTGAAAAGCTGGACATTTTTAGAGTGGGTCCTTTGCATACAGCCCACTTTTTTCACTGCAGGAAATCAATCTTTAATGATTATAAAGCAGACAGAAACAATCACTTTTATAAAGTGAATTGATTTGGCAAAGACTATTTCATAATCAGAGTTGCCAACTCTCACTCTTAATAAATCTCACAGCAAATAAATAAAGTGTCTGTTCTCAAAACAAAACTTTTTTTGGTGATTGTTTATACTAAACCCAGTGATTTTTACTCTTTGCTTTCTAAATGTACAGCTAGAAGTGGATCACTCTAAAGCACAAACGAGCAAGGTGTCATGGTTCTGGGTTGGTTTTGGTTATGTTTATAGGTTCTTCTGTGTTAATGCTTTGTTTATTGTTGCTTTATTCCTTATTTTGTTGTTTTGGCTTCTCTAGTTTGCTCATTTGTTCTTTTATAATATATTATCATGCATATCTATTTATCATAGATATATATTAAAGTCTTCTTTCTACTGTGGTTCTTGGGTCTGTTCCAGAAAGCAGGTTATGTGACATACCCAGATAAGTTTAAGGGTAAGTTAGTGGGTAACCTCAACTGTCGGTTCCAAAAAAAGAGGTATCTTTTAAGGCATGTTAGTAACAATAGCTACTTAATCTCTTAACGTGAACACTCTGAACACATAAAATGTATGGGAACATAGACATTTTTTCATGTATTCAGATTGTTCATTTCAATCAATCTACCCTCACAAAAATACGGTTTCACTGTAGTCAACCCATATTTCTTTGGCAAATGATCACCATTTGTATAACTAGTTTTACTACAAGTTCTGTGGTTTTTAAAGTATAACCATGGTTAAGTTGTGGTAAACATTATTTTGGCTGGACTTAACTTTATTATATCACTTTGGATTTCAGGGTTCCCAAATGGATTTGGGAGCATCGACTGCACCCACATTCCTACTAAAGCTCCCTCTGTCAATGAGGAAGACTTTCAACAGGAAATCTGTCAATAGAAAGGTAAGTGAAGTTCTTATCCCTAATCTTTCTGTTTTAAACCCATAGAACTCATCATCCCCCTAACTAGATAATATGTGATGCGACTCACATTACAAATGTTGAGGGGGGCGGCGCCCTATCGCCCTCTATTGGCCAGCTGCCACTGGTTGTAAACTTACATTTCATAAAGTCAGTTGCGTCCTGGAAGGCAGAATCTGATGATTAAGTGCCCCCAGGAATGCCATCAACCACTGGTTGGCCTTTCTTAAAGGGGCTATATGCAACTTTTTCCCCCAAATAAAAGTAACAATAGCCGTTTTATTTGACCATTTATGACTCAAACATCTCCTGATGACCATACTGACACCTTGTCAGCTCACAGTGGGTTCACCTATAAGCCTGTATCCAATTTTTTCTATTTTCTGTCTGGTCGGATTTTCCCGCGCTGTCTGCGGATGTGACGTCAAGCGCGTTCATGTGAAACGTTTCAGATCACTCTGCCACCACCGCTAGTCAGCACTCGCAAGCAGTTCAATGGATTGTGCAAATACACAGAAGAGACCAAGAACAACTGTGACACCAACAGTGACTCCACATAAAAAAGTTAAACCCCTGACAAGTGCCCGAAAAAGATCGAAGATTGAGAGCGGCGTACGAGCGCGCGCTGTGAGAGCGAGCAGAAAGGAAGAGCAGTTCAGTTTTTTGGCCACAGGTGTCAGTCGCAAGTTTAAATTTCAGAAAATTGCATATAGCCCCTTTAAGGGACGAGCCAACCACTTAGACGGGCCTCAGCCTTCTTTCCATTAGCTTGATAGGAAGACGGCACAAAAAATTGTTTAATTAGCCTATTTGCAGTAATTATATGATTTCAATCTGACCTTTTTAGAGAATGTTTCTGTGTTTTATTTTGACTTAGGACAGAGTTCTTCTGGCTCCAGAAGAATAGCATCTCATTAAGCGAGAAGTCAATATATGTCTAAGTCAATGTACAATATTATTTTACCCTTGGTGCAGGGGCGTCTCCAGCTGTTAAGAAGTACCTGGGCTTAGCCCAGACCAGATTTCTTTTTGTAAAAATACATACGATATAATCTATAACAATAGATTATAGACAATAGCATACATAGTAATGTGCCTAAATCAAACTTTATTTTCCAATATATGCATGTCAAAACGGTGTCATCTAATGTACAATGGTGAATAACTATATCTAATGTTCAATTTAATATATAGCTTTCAATTGCAAACAAACACCTTGTGAATACTATTATATTCATTTACTATTCACCAATTGCTGTCTCAGCACTTGTTGTTTGCCATCACTGATACTGTCTTGGTTAATCTGTTTGGGTCGGTAAATCTATGTACATGTGTCTGTCCACCAGTCGGTCTGTCTCTTTGTCTTTGTCATCTTTTGTGGTGCAGAACCAAAACGCAGACAGACGCTGATGAGAGGCATAAGTGAGGATTTTTAATTAAACCTAACTCGTATCAGGAACGGGAGAAACTGGTTGAAACAAAAGACATAGTAACAAACTATGACAACAGAGAACCGAGTGATGCACAGTAAAATACTAAGAACACATTTAGGAGACAGATCAGGTGGAACACATGGGGATGGTTTGACAGTGCAGGTGAAAGTCATTACTAAAGATTACAGGTTCTTACAATGAAGCAGGATGCAGCCTAACATGGGACAACCAAAAGCACACCTAATGAACTAGGAAAGGTAAACATAAAACGTATGGAAAAAAATACAAACACACAAAGAAAAAAAGGAAAATAACAGCAGACTATGAAACCAAATTACAAGAATAAACCCCATGGCAAGACCTTTTGAGCAATAATACAGTGGACTAATCATAACATGGCAAGACCTAAATTGAAATAAAAAGACTAGATCTTGATCAAAAAATCAAATACAAATATTCAAGAAAAACAAGAATACACAATTAAACTAAACTACAAGGAAACTAAAATGGTAGAAACTATAAAGCCTAAATGAGCCATATAAATTCAAGCAAAAATCACAAACATCCCAGAACTGCTCAATCATTAATGTGTATTTTCTTGGTTTGAGCAATGCAAATGTAGTCAAGTCGCACATATAGTAATGCAATAATGTAATAAAAACAAAACAAACAAAAAAATCAACATATTCAACAACAGTAGTGGAAGCATTCAGCCCTTCTGTCTAAAGCAACACTTCTCAAAAGTGGATTACTATGGAGATCTGCAGGAGGAAATGATCAGAGCTATAAAATGATTTTTAAAACATCAGAAAAAACTGTATTTTAAAGGTCATTTAATTGCTTTTAAATTAGTAATTTCTTTTCAGAAATGTCCTTAGTCCAGACTTACTATCCTATATGAATAGCCAGTAAGCTAGCAGCAGGAAAGGTAAAGAAAATTACCCATAAGCTAGTGTTCGCTTCTCTGAGTCATTACATTTAATAAAGATAATTTATTACCTTTTGTCTCTCTTGTAAAAAATGTAAAGAGTTGCAATAGTTTCTTCTGATTTTTTTAAAGGATTCATCGATTTCTGTTGGTGTTTTTAACTTTTTGTCTGGTTTGGCGCTCTGTTTTCTGCGCATGGTTTGTGGTCAGTGTTGCCAACCATCTCCGACAGAAAGTAGCTGAAGTTGCCTTGCAAAGATCTTTTAAACAATATTTAAAGTTCTAAAAAAGAAAAAAAAACAAATTTGCTGAGATATATTAATAATAAGAAATTAATAGAGAGAATATATTGTTTGTTTTTTAGTACTTTGTAAAAATAAGTAGGGCATATTTATTTTATATTGCACCACAGGTGTGCAACATCCAGCATAGTAGGCTACAGACACTGCCTTTATTCCCGTTGAAAGATCGGTCTTATATAAATGCAGATTTATTTTTTAGTTTTGAATTAACATTAACTACAAAACAACTTTGTTTGTGAGTGGATGAAATGAACCGAAAAAGATTTTGATTGGTCAGTCGACATACTCTGATCAGCAGTAGCTGCGGTGATCAGAGTAGAGCACACCCAGCCGTTCTGAGTGATTGAGAGAGCAGTGAGCATGCGGCTGGTGAGTGAAACAACAGAGTCAAAACATCCGGGACTAGACCGAAAACATTCGGGGCTGAAGCCCCGGCAAAATCGGCTGACGACGCCACTGCCCTTGGTGGCAAAAGTAAGTAATTCTTGAATAGTTATCCAACATACTCAAACAAATTTTAAATTATACGCTCCAACACCCTCCGACCCCAACTGGGAATAAGACGTAGAAAAGGAATGAATAATTAAAAATGAAGAGCGTTACATTTGTAAAACTCAGGCATTTACTGTCGGTTATTTTTTGCCAAACCAACGTTCTCTCTTTTTTTGATGCAGCTCTATTGCTTTTTTCATGATTGGCTTGAATTCCTCATAGGCCAACATTAACACTTTCGAATCCGCTTGTGTGAAGTAAGCTGCCCTTTTTTTCTCCCCTTCAGTTTCCATTGTGAATTTGGTGATCCATTGAGAGGGTCTTTATGTATTTAGTGTACAGTCGTGGCCAAAAGTTTTGAGAATGACACAAATATTAGTTTTCACAAAGTTTGCTGCAAAACTACTTTTAGATCTTTGTTTCAGTTGTTTCAATGATGTACTAAAATATAATTACAAGCACTTTATACGTTTCAAAGGCTTTTATTGACAATTACATGACATTTATGCAAAGAGTCAGTATTTGCAGTGTTGGCCCTTCTTTTTCAGGACCTCTGCAATTCAACTGGACATGCTCTCAATCAACTTCTGGGCCAAACCCTGACTGATAAACTCCAAGAAGTGATTATGAAAGAATGGGTTGCTGTCAGAATTAGTGGGTTTTTGTTTGTCCACCCGCCTCTTGAGGACTGACCACAAGTTCTCAATGGGATTAAGATCTGGAGAGTTTCCAGGCCATGGACCCAAAATTTAAACGTTTTGGTCCTCGAGCCACTTAGTTATCACTTTTGCCTTATGGCACGATGCTCCATCGTGCTGGAAAATGCATTGTTCTTCACCAAACTGTTGTTGGATTGTTGGAAGAAGTTGCTGTTGGAGGGTGTTTTGATACCATTCTTTATTCATGGCTGTGTTTTTGGGCAAAATGGTAAGTGAGCCCACTCCCTTGGATGAGAAGCAACCCCACACATGAATGTTCTCAGGATGCTTTACTGTTGGCATGACACAGGACTGATGGTAGCGCTCACCTTTTCTTCTCAGAACAAGTCTTTTTCCAGATGCCCCAAACAATCGGAAAGAGGCTTCATCGGAGAATATGACTTTGCCCCAGTCCTCAGCAGTTCATTCACCATACTTTCTGCAGAAAATCAATCTGTCCCTGATGGGTTTCTTTTGGAGAGAAGTGGCTTCTTTGCTGCCCTTCTTGACACCAGGCCATCTTCCAAAAGTCTTCGCCTCACTGTACGTGTAGATGCGCTCACACCTGCCTGCTGCCATTCCTGAGCAAGCTCTGCACTGGTGGCACTCCGATCCTGCAGCTGAATCCTCTTTAGGAGACGATCCTGGTGCTTGCTGGACTTTCTTGGACGCCCTGAAGCCTTCTTAACAAGAATTGAACAATTTTTCCTTGAAGATCTTGATACTCCTATAAATTGTTGATTTAGGTGCAATTTTAGAAGACACAATATCCTTGCCTGTGAAGCCATTTTTATGCAATGCAATGATGGCTGCACGCGTTTCTTTGCAGGTCACCATGGTTAACAATGGAAGAACAATGATTTCAAGCATCACCCTCCTTTTAACATGTCAAGTCTGCCATTCTAACCCAATCAGCTTGACATAATGATCTCCAGCCTTGTGCTCGTCAACATTCTCACCTGAGTTAACAAGACGATTACTGAAATGATCTCAGCAGGTCCTTTAGTGACAGTAATGAAATGCAGTGGAATTTTCATGGCAAAGAAGGACTATGCAATTCATCTGATCACTGTTCATAACATTCTGGAGTATATGCAAATTGCGATTATTAAAACTTAAGCAGCAACTTTTCCAATTCTCAATATTTATGTTATTCTCAAAACTTTTGGCCACAACTGTATATGCTCATTAACTCTGGGTTACCAGGAGAAGGTTGATTAAGCTAACTCATATCAGGTGTTCTGGAACGGACATACTCAGAGTAAGCTGGTTTTGGGTTGATTATCCTTGAGTTCGGAGTTTACCACATGGTAAGTTAACCAAGCTTTCTGGAATACCCCTCTGGTTCCTTGTGTCTCTGTTTTGTTTACTGTTTCACTCTCCTCAGCCTTCCAGTCCTTTTCTCCTTCCCAGCTGTTGCCCATTTGGTAATTTCCTCTGCCTGCTCTCTTCTCCAGCTGCTCTGCTTTCCCCTGATTACTTCACCTGTGTGTATGTACCTCAGTCCCAGTGTTCTGTTCTGGATTCTCCCCTCATGTATCCTTGTGCTCCAAGTCTCCTGTTCAAGTGTTTTTGTGTTTGACTTCATTAAACCTCTATGAGAATGCCACTTTCCTGTCTGGGTTTCGGTCTGATCCCAACACATATCATGACACTAGGAGCTATTCTTGCTACGGAGAACAGAGAAAAACTATTTCTAGAACAAGAAAATGGAAAACAATGAACTCTATACATCTGGGAAATTGCATGCATTTGTTTTGATAAGTTAAATGTGCAAGACTCTTCGTTCAAAGATAAAGTTTGCAGCTCTCTTTTTTGGAGTATGTAAAAATAACCAAAAACACTGTTTATGGAAGCAAACTAATATAAAGGTGATATAGAAAAGAAAACATAAAACCATGTGCTGCTCATTGATAGCGAGCAGTTTCTTAATGCATGTATATGTTGATTATATGACACTATTAAACATCAATGTGAAAAATCCTGGGGAGTTTTGTGTTTTCTCTTTTATGTGGCATGTGGTGGTATTCTGGCATAAATTTCTCCATCCAACTTTCTTTAAAATGCTGACCTCATCTTCAAATCATGCTAATCAGTTTGAAGTTGCAGGAGTATCTACTAAAGTGGTTCACATTGTGAGAAGCTGTATTGCACAGTCTCCACTGACTGTTTGGCATACTGGGAACTGGATTTTCTCCAACCTTTGACTCTAGATTTCTAGACTGTAGGTTAAGCTTCTTTTACAGGATAATACACATGACTGAGCTTTGTGCCTGCTGGGTGTATTTTTGTGTGAGTGTGTGTTTGTACTTCATTTCTGGCAGAGTAAAGTTCTGTTCTAAAGTTTGTCTGCTTCAGCCCCCACACTGTAATGAGCAAGTTTACATACAAAGGGAAAAACATTTTCAACTATTTTAAGCAGTCAGCAAACAAAACACATCACACCTCCTCTGACAACCACAAACACAGATCATTTCTTCTGCCAATCGACACTTATCAGTAGCGCTGCAAATGTGTGAAACCAGAACAGAAGCAGCTCCTATTTTTAAACCTTTTTTCACGCCTGTGGGCAGTGTAACTATTATGGAAAATGGTCAAGGGGGTTTTCTTGCTGTACCCTGTGACGTGGTTCTCCATGCACTTAGTTAAATCATGTGAATAGACATTATTTCTGTTCCACATTGATACACTGCAGAAGCATAATGCATCCATGTGAAAACAGTGTCTTTGGGCTCTTTATCATCAATTATTCATAGTGCTTTATTACAGTTTAGTACTCAGGGCATGCTGCTGGTACTAATACAGATGTGACAAAATGTGAGCCATCTGTTCAGAGTGAAAGTAAAATTATAGTGGTCTGATTCAATAAAACACACTAGTAAAATTCCCAAAGAGTGGTCTTTGAACTTACCTAACACACACATATTTTCTCTGATGTGACAACTTTACATTGAGAATGTTTTACCTATACTCGGTCCATGTTCTGTCTTGATGAAATCCTTCATAATATATTTGTCGTTTAGTTTCAGCCCCAAACTTCAGTGTATGCTATTTGGAAATAATGGTGATTTAGATAGCTTTCAATAAGTTCACAAATACAAATCTGAAAAGTATGGCATGCATTTTCAGTCAGCCAGCTTTACTCTAACAGATCTCTATAAAATCCAGTGGAACCAAATTCCAGAAGAAGTCAATCTGTTAGTAGAATCCACCTGCGTGTATTTTAATCTCATCACAAATCCAGCTGTTATGTGAAGGCCTCTGAGGTTTATTTGTGGACATTAATGAACAAGCAGCAGCATCAACATCAACTAACACAGCAGACAGGTCAGGGAGAAAGTTGGGGAAACGTTTAAAGAGCACCCCTTTAAAAGGCACCCCCATACCAGAGTCTTACTCCACGCACATTTCCTGTTTGAGAAATGCATCAAAAGGAGGTGTTGCCTGCGGACCAGGGGACGCTCGGAGAAAGAGGGCTGGGTGTAAATGCTTGCTATGGAGTTTGAAAGCTGCCAGTTCGAAGCCTAAAGAGGCCAGACAAAAGAGAAGGTGCAGCCGAACCTCACGTTGCTGCGTGAGCTTTTTAATATTTGAATTAGATTAATATGGCCTAGTGACTGAACACCAGCAGCGAAGTGGCAGCGACGTATTGGAATGAACGCCTACTGGCGGCGTAGCGGTGGCGCACCTTCGTAATATTAAAAAATTATTAAAATGTTAGATTTTACCTCTCCTGATGTTGCCTCACATCACGTCGCCTTATAGGCTCTAAACTTATTGTTTTTTGTCAGCTTCTGGTCTTAAGTTTACATTTGCAAATGTAACATCTTACATTAGCTTAGACAGTATCCCTATAAAAAAAATGTAGGTAGCCAAATAAAAAAAAAATGCTATCAATAGACAAAATCTAAACAGAAGTGGCGGAAAAATGCCAGATCAAAAGTTATGTTCAACTCTTTGCTTCAGTGAGACCTTGGTATGTTTGTTAGAATCCTCCTGTCTAAAGCAGACACTTTGTTAAACCCTTTCGATCTTTAAATCACTCGAACTAATCAAGAATGATAAGAACATTAAATTTTTAAAATTGGATAACTGTATAAATTATAGCCACTATGTTTTCGCATTGTTTGTTGTACCCCCCTACCCCCATATTCTTTTAATTATACAGTGGGGCAAAATAGTATTTGGCAGCCACCGATTGTGCAAGTTGTCCCACTTAAAAAGATGAGAGGTCTGTAATCTACATTTTAACTGTGAGAGACAGAATGTAAAAAAAGACTCCAGGAAATCACTTCGTATGATTTTTAAAGAATTTATTTGTATTATGGTTCAAAAAATAAGTATTTTGTACCTACAAACAAGCAAGAATTCTGTCCCTCACAGACCTGTTACTTTTTCTTTAAGAAGCTCCTCTATCCTTCACTTGTTACCTGTATTAATGGCACCTGTTAGGACTCGTTATCCGTACAAAAGACACCTGTCCACACCTTCAAACAGTCAGACTCCAACCTCCATCATGGCCAAGACCAGAAAGCTGTCCAAGGACACCAGGGACAAGATTGTACACCTGCATAAGACTGGGATGAGCCAATCTACAATTGGCAAGCAGCTTGGTGAGAAGAGATCAACAGCAATTATTAGAAAATGGAATAAGTACAAGATCACTGACGATCTCCCTTGACCTAGGGCTCCATGCAAGATCTCACCTTGTGGGGTATACATGATCTTGAGAACGGTGAGAAAACAACCCAGAACTACACAGGAGGAATTGGTCAATTACCTGAAGACAACTGTGACCACAATAACATCCATCCATCCATCCATCCATCCATTATCTGTACCTGTCCATCCCATACAGGGTTGCGGGGGTGCTGGTGCCTTTCTTCAGCAGTCACGGGGCAAGAGGCAGGGCACACCCTGGGCAGGTCGCCAGTCCGTCGCAGACCACAGTAACAAAAGTTGGTATTAGTAACACACTATGTTGTCATGGATTAAAATCCTGCAGCACTCGAAAGGTCTCCCTACTTAAGCCAGCACATGTCCAGGCCTGTCTAAAGTTTGCCAGAGACCATTTTGATGACCCAGATGAAGATTGGGAGAACGTTATGTGGTCAGATAAAACCAAAATAGAACAATTTGGTATGAACCCCACTTGCCGTGTTTGAAGGGGGAAGAATGCTGAGTTGCATCTCAAGAACACCAACCCACTGTAAAGCATGGGGTGGAAACATTATGCTTTGGGGCTGCTTTTCTGCAAAGGACGACTGATCCATACTAAGAAAAGGATGAATGGGGCCGTGTATCGTGAGATTCTGGGCAAAAACCTCCTTCCATCAGTGAGAGCATTGAAGATTAAACGTAGCTGGATCTTCCAACATGGCGATGATCCCAAACACACCACCAAAGCAATGAAAAAGTGGCTGTATAAAAAGCATTCCAAGGTTCTGGAGTGGCCTAGCCAGTCTCCAGACTTCAATCCTATTGACCCTTTGCACGCACGTGACCTGATCACGTGTCGTCGCCATGACGGACGGCAGAAGTAAACATACGCTAGCAAAATATGAGTAAACAATCGGTAAAATCGAAAAAGAAGACAGACTGTGGTTAGTTTTAGTTTTTCTAACTTCAGTTGTGACTACTTCTTGTAATAAAGATGTAATGCAGTTGTCGGTTGAGGTCAGTCACCTTGTAGGTCTACACAAAGAGCGGTATTTGTAGAAGCTGAAGATAGCGGGGTTACATACTGACTCGTACCTTTTTCCTCCTGTCGTATTCACGGACTTAACTAAATCGTCACGCCTGCCTGACTTCACACGACCTGTACCACTATGTTATCAACGGAGTATCCCCATACACCGGTGCTGATCTTAAGGCGTACAGAAGTCTAGAGGCTTACCAGTTTTTTGTTGCTGACTGGGTGACTGGGACGAGATGCTATGCTCACGAGGGGGGAAGGTACCTCATAATGGCAAAAGTAAGACATTAATATTTGTTATAATGTTGTATAAGTAATAGTTTTACATGTGTGTTACATTTACATAGAATACACTGTTTTAACATGATTTTTGAATACGGGATGATTCCGTTTTTTACGGGACGGTTGGCAACCCTAACTGACTAAACCGTTAGTAATGTCACCTTAGTGCGGGTGTCATGAATGACTGTAGATGTTCTAAAAAATCAAATAAATAACCAAGAAAACAAGAATCTTACCGTGCAAAAAATGTTCACTGCAAATCCGTGAGTACTTAGAGGGATAGTCCTTCCGATTGATAGCTGCTAGCCATAGCCGTCTTCTATTTTCATCTCCAGGCATACGGTAAAATGCTACATTAGCTTTATACCCTTGCCTGTTAGTGCAACCCACCGCACAGCAAGATGTGACCATTTTTTTATCATGACAACCATGCGGATAACAAGAAAATGTTCTCCAACATGCCGTTTGCTGCAAACTAGCCGTTTATGTACTGTACTTCCGCCGTCCGTCATGGCGCGGGCCAAAAAGCGCTACATCACATGCAAAGGGTCAATAAAGAATCTGTGGAAGGAGTTGAAAGTCTGTGTTGCCCAGCAACAGCCCTAAAACATCACAGCTCTAGAGAAGATCTGCTTGGAAGAATGGGGCGCTACCGTATCCCGGTAGGGACAAACTTAATTCAATTGAATTCAGTTTATTTATATAGCGCCAATTCACAACAGATGTCATCTCAAGGCACTTAACAAGAAGTCATTTCAATACATTTATACAAACATTACAATCAGTTAAAAAGTTTCCTATTTAAGGAATCCCAGCAGATTGCGTCAGTCATTGGCGTGAGGTTGGGCCCCGTTGATGCAGACTTTCCAACCACAGCAATCCTTCAGCAATCCCTCATACTGAGCAAGCATGTAGCGACGGTGGAGAGGAAAAACTCCCCTTTAACAGGAAGAAACCTCCAACAGAACCAGGCTCAGTAGGAGCGGCCATCTGCCACGACCGTCTGGGGGTTTGAGAAGACAGAGCAGAGACACAGAAGGAACAGAAGATCTGATATAAGAGAACTTTCTATGTTACAGAAAGTAAAAAGTTAATAACAGGACACAGTGGATGTTCAGTTACTGGGAGGATCATCCCAGTCGATGCCCCCGTCCAACAGGGCATTGCAGCCAAGCAGGATACCAGACCAGGTATATCTTCTATGGAGAGAAAAACACTGAGAGAAAACAAAGTTAACAGTCGAAATAACAGAATGTACTGTAATACAACTGGAGAGTAGTAGGAGAAAAGGAAGTAGCAGAGTGAAGAAAATTGGTAAGTCTGTCCTCCAGCAGTCTAAGCCTATAGCAGCATAACTACAGAGATAGCGCAGGATGACCTAAGCCACTCTAACTATAAGCTTTATCAAAAAGGAAAGGCTGTCAATACACAACATATTCCTTCCCCTTTACTTTTGATGTACCCTTATTAAAGTCAAACATTTTCTTAACTCTGCATTCTCATTTAAAGTCTCTGCTTCAAATACACAAACTGAAATGAACCCCCCCTTTTTTTATATATATATATATTTATAAACATGTCAGTACAATAGAACTTGTGCATTAACTACGGAGAGAGGGTAGACTACTTCAATCCGGACAGAACCCTGGGGATTATTCTGCCCCAATATAATAGGTTAGTCGCTATACTATAATGACAGTTTATCAGGAGGCTGTCTGTTTCTTCTAGGATAGGTACGACCTGTGGGTAAGTCAGTCAAAGTGTCTCTTGGTGAGGACTGAATGAGTTCTGGACTGGGAGTGATGCCTGGCATTGTCACCTGAGCAGGCTTAGGTGTGCCTGGAACACCATCCATCTCTGGAGTTTGCTTATGCGGCTCTTCTGGTGATTGATGTCGCTGTTGATGAGCCTCCAGCTCGGGGACAAGAGATAGTCCCTGAGATGAGTTGTCACATGAACCAGAAGTGTGGAGCAATTGATCAACATGTCTTCTCCAGACAAGATGTTCACCGGTTTCCACTGTGTATGACACAGGAGCTGTTTTTGCCACAACTGTTGCAGGCGTCCACTTAACACCACTAGTGTAGTTCCGAGCGAGCACCTTATCTCCTGCCGTGAAACTTCTGAACTTTGCTTTTGCTCGTCTTTCTATTTGAGTTCTCTGTTGAAGGTGAATAACCTTTTTAGTCTTCTGTGGTTTCAAAAGGTCAAGTCGAGTGCGAAGTTGTCTCTTGAACAAAGACGAGGCAGGAAACACCTTTGTGGTAGCATTAGGCGTATTTCTATATGACAACAAAAATGCACTGAGGCGTCGGTTGAGGGACTGTGTGCTTTTAGAGGACTTGAGAGCTTGCTTCATAGAGCTTGCTTCATGCACAAATCTTTCAGCGTGCCCATTTGTAGCAGGGTGATAAGGCGCAGACTTGATGTGCTGAATACCGTTCTCTTCCATGAACGTCTTGAACTCTTCAGACACTAGCTGTGGGCCGTTATCACTGATGAGTTGTTGTGGTAGACCAAATTGGCTGAAGATCGACCTTAGCTCTTCATTAGTTTTCTTTGAAGAAGCGCTTTTCATCACAGCGACTTCTGGCCATATGCTATGAGCGTCGACTACCACAAAGAACATATGGTTCTCCAGTGGCCCAGCAAAGTCTACATGGACTCTTTGCCACGGCAGTCAGAGCAGGACTTTCTCCTCTTTCTCCTCTATAGCAGCATCCAGGCCCGGCCACGAGAAATAGCTGCGTGCAATTTCTTTCATCCGCACCACACCACAGTGTCCAGTATGCAGCTCAGCAAGCACTTTCTCTCTCAGGGGTGGTGGAATGATGACAAGGTAGCCCCACAATAAGCATCCAGACTGGATTGAAAGTTCATCTCGTCTCGCCAGGTAAGGCTTAAAGCTGGGTGTCATCTCCCCTCCTCTCCCCCGAGCGATGATATCCATGACCTCAGACAAGACTGGGTCAGTGCGCGTGTGTTTCTTCATGTGAGCTGAGGTGACTGGAGCAGCCGACACATCCTTGAAGTAAAATATCTCAGCTTGTGCTGGCTCAGAGTGTGTGGCAGGTAAAGGAAGTCTTGAGAGCCCGTCAGCATTCTGATGTTGGTCCGACTTCCTGTATTTGATCTCATACTGGTGGGCAGATAACAGAAGAGCCCATCGCTGCATACGGCTGGCCGCCAGTGATGGAATGCCATTGTGAGGACCAAAGATGGACGTTAGAGGTCGGTGGTCCGTCAGTAGCGTGAATTTTCTGCCGAAGAGATACTGATGGAATTTCTTAACTCCAAACACTATAGACAGTGCTTCACGTTCAATTTGTGCCTAATTGCTTTCCGCTTTGCTTAGCATCCTTGATGC
Source organism: Valencia hispanica (assembly GCA_963556495.2). Classification (NCBI taxonomy): domain Eukaryota; kingdom Metazoa; phylum Chordata; class Actinopteri; order Cyprinodontiformes; family Valenciidae; genus Valencia; species Valencia hispanica. Next base: position 26,361,742 of record OY747709.1, read on the forward strand.
AAAGGCAAACGGTTCTCTTCTCCAGATGGCATGATGTGCGACACGACTGCCCCCACCCCATAAGGTGAGGCATCACATGCCGGCTGAAGTGGCAGTTTAGGGTCAAAGTGGGCGAGAGCCTCAGATTTGGCGAGAGCTGTCTTTACATCTCTGAAAGCTGTCTCACATTTGTCTGTCCATGTCCATGTTGTTGTTTTGTTAAGCAGTTCATGTAGTGGCTTAAGCTTGTTGGCGAGGTTAGACACAAATCTTGCATAGTATGTCAGCAGGCCAAGGAACGACCTCAGCTGAATCACATTTTTGGGAGACTGAGCCTCCACAATAGCCTTCACCTTTGATGGTGCCTTGTGGAGACCTGTGCAGTCAATTACATGTCCCAAATACTCAACAGATGGTCTGAAAAACTCACACTTGTCTTTCCAGACTTTCAACCCATACTCCTCCAGTCGTTGTAGTGTCGCATGCAGATTCTTTAAGTGCGACTGCTCATCTGGTCCTGTGATGAGCAGGTCATCCAGGTAGCATTGAACCCCTGAAGGACCACTGAGGATCTGGTCCATTGCTCTTTGGAGCAGAGGTGATCCCAAAAGGGAGCCTCTGGTACCTGTACAGTCCTTTGTGTGTCACAATAGTCAACAGCTCCTGTGACTCACGTTCCACATGCATCTGAAGATATGCTTGAGATAAATCTATTTTACTAAACTTCTGTCCTCCAGCCAGAAATGAGAAGAGGTCATCAATGAGGGGTAATGGATACTTTTCTGTTGTCAGCACCGGATTCACAGTTACTTTAAAATCACTGCGGATTCTTGGAGCGCTGTCCTTTTTCATGACGGGGACAACGGGTGTAGCCCATTCACTGGTGCTTACAGGTTCCAGAACCCCACTCTTCACTAACCTGTCTAGTTCTGCCTCCACTTTTGGTTTGATGGCATATGGTACTGGTCTAGCTTTTAGGCACTTTGGTGTGGTGCCGGGTTTAACTGTCAGCTTAACCCTGATGTCTTTCATGCTGCCAAGTTCTCCATCAAACACCTTGGGATGCTTCTTTAAGATCTCCTGTAGGGGGCTTGTTTCTCCGGCTGAAACCATGAACACTCCTTGCCAGTTCAGCTTAATCTTTTTTAGCCATCGTCGACCTAGCAGAGCTGGACGGTTTCCTGAGATGATATACAGTGGAAGAGTCTCTTTCTGTTTGTTGTATTCCACTGTCACATTCACAGCTCCTAACACTGGGACAGGCTCACCAGTGTATGTCCTTAACTTCAGCTTGGTCTCTCGGAGAGCAAGGTGTTGCAGTTTCTCTTTGAACACAACTTCAGATACCATGGATACACGTGTACCAGTGTCCACCTGCATCTGCACTGGTTTATTCTCCAACAGTGGTGTGACACAGGATCCATCATCATCATTGTCCATAACAGATAAAACATGTACAGTATGTTCATCGGATTCACAATCACTCTGTTCATTCTGTTCATGTTCCATTTTATTCACACGTTTATTTTTGTTTCTGTGGAAGCCACCTCTCCTTTTTTCATTGAACTGTTTGTGTGTCTGCATCTTCTTGTTTCTACAGGCACGTTCGATGTGACCTTTTTTACCACAGTTCCTACAGTCTAAGTCCTTACACCAACACTCTGGTGCCCTGCTTTTCCACAATGGTAGCATAGCTGGCCAGGTGCTGCTTTCTTGGTGGATTCAGCAGACATCTTATGCACTTGGGTTGTTGCACTTAGCAGCTGTGTTTCTTTGGCAGCCATCTCCATTGACGTGCTGATTTCAATGGCCTTATCCAGACTCAGATTAGCTTCAGTCAATAACCGTTTCTGGATAGCCTCACTCCGTAAACCACACACCAGCCAGTCACGTATGGTGTCATTGAGTGAAACTCCAAACTCACAATGTTCAGATAACTGTTTCAGTACAGCTACAAATTGTGAAACAGATTCACCCTCTTCCTGGTTCCTTTTATGGAATCTGAATCTCTCTGCAATGATCAGTGGCTTCGGTGAATAGTAGTTCTTTAATATTGTCACTATTTCGTCATAGGACATGTCTCCTGGCTTGGCAAATTGCACTAGACTGCGCAGTAGGTTGAATGTTTTTCCTCCCATAACACTTAAAAACGTTGGTACAATAACATCTTTTTTTTTGTTAGCAAGGGCAAAACCCTCAAACCTTTCCGTGTATGAACACCATTGTTCTGTACTTTCTTCAAATGGTCCAATATTTCCGACCAGCACAGCCATTTCGAGAATGTTGCTTCAGCAATTAGTCTTATCCTTCTGCTAACTTTCTCCTGTTGTCAGCTCTTATGATCATTTTTTTTCCTTTGACTTACTGCTTTTAATGTCTCAGTTGTGCCAAACAGTTCTTCGTTTTCTCCAGTCTCTTTTTTTTTTTCACCGAGATTTCTTCTTCCCCCGTAGCAGCGCTGTCCTCCGACACGCCATGGTCCCGTCCACACCGGAGCAGCTAGCTTGCACCGCAGGTAGCCACAGCGTCGCGTGTACGCGCGCTAACTAAACTCATTAAACTCTGACTTTCCGCCGGGAAAAAAATAAACAACAAACGTGAGCCCGTACCTCGTCGCCAGTTTTGTTATATACTTTGTTGTTAGTATTATAACTATCAATGAGGAAACGGAAGACCGGGAAGCTTGGTACGTCTGTGTGTATTTCACTCCAACTCAGTACACAGGGAAAAACAAGACTCAGTACAAAGGGAAAAACAAGATGTCACTTCACAACACATAACACGGGGGGGCGCTACCGTATCCCGGTAGGGACAAACTTAGGCTGTCAATACACAACACAAGGTTACATTACACAGTATTTAGATTAACTTTTGTTATTGACCAAATACTTATTTTCTGCACCATTTTACAAATAAATTATTTCAAAATCATAGTGTGATTTCCTGGATTTCTTTTTTTACATTCTGTCTCTCACAGTTTAAGTGTACCAATGATTAAAATTACAGACCTCTCATCTTTTTATGTGGGAAAACTTGCACAAGCAGTGCCTCCCAAATACTTTTTTGCCACACTGTAGTGAAAGTTAACACTTCAATACAGCTTTCTTGTTTATTCCCTTTTTTTTTCTTTTCCATCCATCCATCCATCCATCCATCCCTCCCTCCCTCCTGTTTTAGCTTCCCTTCATTGGCTCCCTGTTAAATCCAGAATATAATTTAAGATCACTTCTTCTTACATACAAAGCCCTTAATAATCAAGCTCCATCATACATCAGAGATCTAATTGTTCCATATGTTCCCAACAGATCACTTTGCTCTCAGATCTTCTGTTCCTTCTGTGTCTCTGCTCTGTCTTCTCAAACCCCCAGACGGTCGTGGCAGATGGCCGCTCCTACTGAGCCTGGTTCTGTTGGAGGTTTTCTTCCTGTTAAAGGGGAGTTTTTTTGTGTATTAAATCCTTTCAACAGCTATATTTGTTACTGAAATACAGTTTGAAAATACCACCTTGCCTCCCTTGACTCCTTCACCTCCTATTCAACTATATAGTGCAATATTGTTAACAAAATAGAAACATTAAAATTATCAAGCTATCAAACAGTAAGAATACATCAAATACAGATAACCGTTTACACAACGTATTTGAAAAAAAAAACACTGGTTTTGTAATGATTTTTCACACCCAAAAGCAGTAATAAAAAGAGAGATTTGGATCTGGACCATTTCAGTACAAACGGTGGGTATCATATTTTTATTTGTGGTAGTATTTCATCATAACAATTTAATTAGTCTTTTTTATATGTTTTCAGTCGGGATGTGGTTCTCCAAGACATCATGACCACATGTTCTAAAGCCGACAATTTGAAGTGAGCATTTGACGGGTGTCAAAGTGAGGGGAAGCGACGGGATGTGAGGCGGCATCTCTAATGTTAACTTAAGACGTGGATCTCCTTAAGGCTTAAGCCTAGTTTTTACTTCTCTGTCATTGAGTTTGAAGCAACATGCACACATATGGATGGATAAATGTTCCATTTATACCTCTCTGTTGGTGTGTCAGTGTTGTGTCAGTGTTGTGAAGCAATTCCCCGCCAGTACAGCTTTTCTGGCTGGTCCACCTACCATTGCAGTGACGTATCTGGACGACGATAGTTTATTTGCTTCAGCTTGTAAACGCACATCCACTTAAGGAGCAATGGCAGACAGACTAATGACTGAGCTGGAAAGCTTTTTACTAGAAGTGCAGCTCATAGAATACTCTAAAAATGTATGTATGTAAACAAACAAACACAGAAGCCTGTTTTGTTGTTCTCTACACCCCCTGGTGTTCAAAATTGCTGAAAGACCCTATTAGATAAACCAGCCTTGCAATATAAAACATCTAGTGCCCAAAAACTGCACTGACTACTAATTACATTGACTATAGAGCACTGTTCTGATTAAATTATCTTGGGCTGATGTTGGGCTGACCAATCACATATGTACACTCTCCATTTTGTTCGACTGATAGTTAGAAAATTGGGCTCTTCTCTGTCCATCCTTGTGTGCCTGTCAAAGAACCCTTGCATCAACGGAGGATTGCACTGCGTGTCTCTGGACCTCTGCTGCCAGAGAAGTATAAACTAGGCTTTAGTCTGGTAAGCTGTGGCAGCTTTTACACTTTATAGATTGCTATTCCAACTCCAACTCGCTATCGAGGCATATACCCCACAGCGGCAGGGCAGCTAGCATCATACGTACAGCCCAACGCCACATATAACAGCGGAGCAAATAGCGATGGTTGATTTAAATTCAAATGTAGTGCAGAGTTTTAACGTAAAGGGGGGCACCACACTGACGATTTTAGCCAGAAAATTTATATTTTAAATAAGATGCACTAAAATGCCAAAAATAATGACTACACATGTGGACAGCAATATTAGACACTCATTTATGAAGTTTATCAGTAAAAAGAAAGTTGATTTGGGGTTGACTTGCGCTTTAAAGCAGAGTTTGGCAGAAGAACAAAATCCAAACTTGAATGTCTAAGGAGCTATAGGTGACAATTTATCCGAGAAAATTAGAGGTTCTCAGTAACTCTGGTAGAGCTGAGGAGATCCATAGCTCAGATAGGACAATCTTTAGAAGGGAAAGCTATTAGACTAACATTCTACAAATTAATATACAAGAGGCAAGATGAAAGCAATTGTTTAATATCCATTTTAAAGTGGACCTGGCATGAAATTCCTCGCAACGTTTGGGCCCTTTTTAGTCACACTCTAAGTACCTTAACACTGTATCAAGGGATCGTTTGCCATAACTCAGCCTTGTTGTAGAATCCAGCCCCTACTAGATGGCCCTTCTGTTAGCATTAGCACAGAACAACCAAGTTTTGGTGGGCAGGGCCAAAGCCATGCGCCACTATTGTCAAATGAGTCTCTAACGTCCGCATCTGATGAAAGATTTACAGACATGCATTTGCGCACCACAAATTGACCAAATTCCAATATTATGAATCAATCAATCAATCAATCAATCAATCAAACTTCATTTATAAAGCACCTTTCATACAAAAAATGCAGCTCAAAGTGCTTTACTGATTAAAATGTCCCCACATAACCCAGATTCCCATCCCTTCCCCACAATTATAAAAATGAAAAGACAGTTATTCCCCCTTCCCAAACCCATTTCCCAGGCATACACAGACACACACTGGCACACATCCACCCACAGACATCTTCCCAAAACGCGTAAGATCATTAGTAGACACTGGGCTGAGCTCAGATGAGTCAGGTACGTAAGGAAAATGACATCAGGAGAACCATCTGCCCCGACATGTAATTAGGTTGAAATGTAATTAGGTTTAGGCCAAATTATATTGGGTGTTGAACAATAATCTGTTTACAAATTACAGGCCTAATAAAATATTTTATCATTCATCCACACATCCATCCGTCCTCATTACGTCTCTAGCTTCACCACGACAGTAATGGCTCAGTTATCGGCTACTGTAATGACGACTGTAATGGCGTTTCAATTGGATCCGGAATCTGATTCTGACGGCGAGGCACCTGAGGAGGAACCGGAAAGGTAGAGGACGTCTTACACAGGTGATCCAGACAGACATGCTGTGCACGGAGGAGAGGGGCTGTGTGTGTGTGTATGTTTGTACGAGAGAGACGTGAGTGACAGAGAGACGAAGAGAGAGGAGGGAACGGAAATGCAGCTGAACAAATACGCTGCGTGTTTTAAATAGCGTAAAAAAGAAAAAAGAAATGCAATATGTGACAGTCGGTGTTGATATTTTTTTGGGGTCGGTGTTGAATCTGTGGCGGTCGGAGTTTAATCTGTGTCGCACCACCACAGATTCGTCTATATGTGTAGGAAACACTGGTATATAACAGCTTACGGACATTATTGCGGAAATATACTTACTTGTATAGGGATATTGGCTGGTTCACGGAGAGTTGGTATTGATCCTGGTAAAAGTTTAACAAGATCTGTGAATCCACTGCTGTATTGTCCCAAGATAATAAGAGCGGAATTGCGCCGCTCAAGGTGGCAGCATGTTGGAGTAGCTCTGTTACTTTGGTTCATATATTTTTCTTTTTTTAAACTTTTATTCTTCCATTTCTGGTAGAAACATTGTTTTTGTGGACAACTGTTCTCTCTGGTTTTGAATGCTGTGCAGCTGGAAGGATTTTTGCTGATACTTTTTATTTTTGGACATTTGTTATGATGCATAACCATGGCAACAAGGTGGTTTACAACTGGCAGCAGCTGATTAACATCACAAAAGCTCAAATAAGACCTCAACTTCAGCCACAAAACCCTGATGAGTTAAAAAGAAGACGCCATAGATCCAGAGCATCCTCTACATCAGACTGTCATACAACTACAGAGCGTCTTCAGTCAGAGGCTTCTTCAGATCTGCAGAGCACTACAAGAGATCATCCCTACCCACAGCCATCAGCATCTACAACAAATCTATGAAGGAACTTGCATAATGAGTTACAACAACATTTAATTTCCCTTTGGGATTAATAAAGTAATTTTGAATTGAATTGATTTGATAATGAAAGATTTGTCAGAGAAATGTTTGCCACAAACGACCACGTGCTTCGGGAGTCGGTCGGGTACATTCCCTGCATAAATAAAGTCCATCCACAAGCTTTTCAGTGGCTCGGAAGTGGGGAGGACAGTGTCGATGCGGTCTGGACTCCATGCTGTCGGTTTGTTTGCCTTTTACCATAGCTGTCGTTGTTTAGGTTGAAATACGTGCCGCGGGGGGAGGGACGTGGAGAGTGTAGTTCAGAGAAGGGGGTAATTGGCTGGAACTCAATGACGTCATATGCCGAAATGTGTGGTCATATGCCGAACTGCAAAACAGCCCGTTTCTGAGTACTAATTTCACTATGTAGGCAGACACACCCGGGGACAAAGGAAACACTAATCAGTAATTTTAATCCCTTAGGGGACATAGGCAGACTGGGGAAACTAAAAAATATGACAAAAAAACTCAAAAAATGCCAATTACATGCCAGGGGCACTTTAAAGTTTTGCACAAGCTATGTATGTCATGGTGAATCTTTGGAGACTCTTTGAGTGGCAACAACACCAGACGTCAGTCTTAACAAGTTTATTATTTTGTTTAAGGAAACGGCTAGTGAGACGGAGACTGGGCAGACTGGGGAAGCTGGACTGCAGGCTGAAACAGGTGAGCAAAACAATTGGCGGCGTGTAACTGTAGAGGTAGCAGGCAAGTCGTGAGATTGGACACAGGAGAAATAACAGCGGTAAAAATGAGTCTTGGAGATCAAGTGATGAGCTTACTTGCTGGTTGGATGTCTCTATGCTTGGAGGAGGTTGATAGAAAGCAGTGGTCTGAGGTTGCCTGGGGACGGGTGGTTTGGTGGAAGGATAATTCTGGGTGTTCTCTCTATAGGTTGGAGTGTGGAGCATTGGAGGGCGGACCGGCACACAACTTGGGGTGGAATGGTAAGCAGGTTGAGTATGGAGGTGTTTCCAGCAGGGAGCGACGTGGAGGCTGACAGAGGCGGATCAAGAACTTGAACCGAAGATGAGCGGGAATCAGGGATTTGGAACGGCAGGAGGGAATCCAGAGCGAAGTCTGTGAGGAAGGACAAGGAAGGTTAGTTCTTATCTTCAGAATTTCTAAATAGTAACTCACATTGAGGGTAAGGAGCTTGAGTCGGCCCTGTACCAAGCTAGGGAGAGAATTAATCTTTTGCCAGCCTCCAGGAACGACTCTCCTAATAAGCAGCTTATTCAGATGCCAGAACCACCATAGCTACTTCCTCTTTTAAGGAGGAGAAACAGTGGGTCTACTTTGAGTTCCTTCTGGATAACTGACCTCCTTATGGTATCCATGAACCTGAGTCTGGGAAACTAAAGGAGAAATCCCACTTTAGCTGCTTTTATCTATGAGCTTGTTTTTTTAAATGAGCCATAGAGTTGCAAGACAGATGAACTTGTAAATCTAGAGGTTACCTTTTAGTTTCAGCTGTCCTTACCATTGTACAGTAGACCAGAGCAATGCTTGCATTACTGCAGACAAGGTCCTGGTTTGTCTATCCATACTTTACTCCATCCCACCATCAGTTGTGAACAAAACATGCTACATGCACATTTGACACATTTTCATTCCTTCTGATTAAATTGACAGACAGCTTGATGTTCCTGTTGACAGATATTTGTGAGCAGCTGTCAACTAGCTGTCAGGGCTGCTGTAATTGTGATTATTTTAACGAGCAGTTTGTGATAAATAGTCTGCTTTAGTAAGACAGCAAAAAAAATTATTTTCATAATGTGAAAATTGTCTTTTTGTTTTGCAATGCACATTCTTTCCAACAATGCAACGTTGCTAAAGGCATGAACAGTGTGAATCAGTAACAAAGATAAATCATTTTTTAAGGAATTCTTAATTGTTTCTATACACCTCAACCGCTATTCAATGGAAACCCCATCAGGCAGGTAAAAACAGATATATTACAACAAGATTCAAGTACACCTATATTGCTTAGCTGTTATAGTTTAATAAGCACAGAAGATTAATAACAATTTGTTTACTCCTTCCTTCAGGTGTTCGGGTTCCATTAAAGACTAGTCTGGTTGATAAATAGACCAACCTTCATGCATAGATGGAGAAAATTAATAAACAGCTACAACCCAGCCCTTCAGTCACCATGACTCTTATTGGGTTGGTGCTTTTTAAGAGAACTCCCAGTCCTCTTCAGCTATGATATCCCCACTCCTGCATCTTATGTTGAGAAATTTAAAAGCATTCAGAGCTCTTCAGGACAGCGATTAATGTCATTTTTCTTCCTCTGTGCAGTACTGCTGTGACAGTAAGTTATATGTTGATTGCTATACATACTGTAATGTAGAGCCACAAAAATTGCTTATTTTGCAGGTCCATATAGGATTTTCAAAAAAACTTTGATAATCTCAAGGAACTGATGCAATCAAACAACCAATCTCTCTCACCCTCATGCCCCCCAGCCTGATCATGGTTTAAAACTGAAGAAATAATCTACAAGTAGTGCTGAGATGCTGAAGATGGTCACTCAAGACAGAAAAGGCAGCAGTCACACCGCAGTGTTATATTGTGCAAGTGGACTGGCCTGTCAAAAGATTATATATACTGCAAGTATGATGTGAATGACAGCTGGCAAGAATTAAGTAACGGAGAAAAACAAAGACTTACAACAGAGAGATTGTGGAGGAAAGAGAGTGACAGGGGGGGGAGAAAAGTAAGTAGATGGATCAGTGAGAATGTTTGCCAAATTCTGGATTAGTATTTTTCAGCAGCTGCCTGTTTACTGTGAGCAAACATGAATATTTTTAGCCCCTCACGTATGTCCATAAATACCTCAGAAGTTTGTTTGCAGGACTGATTCATCATCCTTAGAGAGACATGAGGCATAAACCTCCATCACCCCTGACTAAACAAATTTGTTGATTCTGATGAATGGTCAGAGTGACCAGGGCTCCTTCTGCTCTTGATTCCCATGGTATAAATAAAAACAGATGCCAGAGGATGAGCACATTTTCAGGAAGGCTTAGATGAGGTGGTTTAGCAGGCCCACTGATTGCATTTAGTCATCAAAGTTGGAGCTGAATATTTCACAAGACTTGACAACTGCAATGCTTATAAACATTTCAACAAAATTTAGATGACAGCTTATGGGCAAATAAGGTCTCAATAACTCAATGAGGATCCATACAAGTTTATACGAGGATTTAAAGCATTGCCTGTGAGATCAACAGCGACAGACTGCAGACTGTGCAGCCATCTGTTTTCAATGCATCTGCTTCTGTTTGACAGCACTTTTGCTTTGCGCCAACTTATTCTGCTGACCCCTGCGACCTTTGGCTCGACACATCGTATCAGGGCTGCTCATCCTTGTTGCAATGTTTTCATGTGAAATCAAGAAGTGGACGAAACTACAATACAGCAGCGGTTCCCAAACTTTCCAGCCTCTGACCCACAAAATGAAACATTAGAAGGCCCGTGACCCTTACTCTTGGTGGAGCATACAAGCATTATTTCTGAGTCAATTAAAAAGTGATAAAATGGCAACACAATCAACATCAACAGCCACTATATTGAACAATAGAAATTGCTTTTATCAATTCAAGTCCTGTTTTCTATCTTTTAGTCAGTTTATGAAATGCACAGGCTG